>VZRN01000025.1:119019-204517 GCA_013397935.1 Dasyornis broadbenti
AAGAGAAAAAGTGTAAATGTCACAGTAACAATTTCAATGTTTATATCCTTTTTACTGTTGATGCTAGACTTATCATGGAGCAGTTTAGAGGGGATCTTTTTATACATATGAAATTTCAACGGCTTGAAAGATTTTGGATTACATTTGCTTTAACCTCCTGAACTAGTGGTAGGAATTTTCTCTGCTTAGCTAATTATCACTGGAAATTGTTTTGAGCAACTGTAGATCATCATCATGTTTCACTGCTAATCAGAAAGCATCTGCAGCACTATATAGCAGACATGAAATGAACAAACTATAGTAGATCTATTTAATGGAGCAACAATTATTTTACTCTTTGTACTTATCAAAAGGTAACTCTAATGTTGGCTAATGAATTCCACCCCAACTGTGCGTGATCTTATAATTACATGGTTCAGGCTCCACATTAGCTAATCAAATGGTTTCTTCAGCTCATTTTTACAATGATTCAGTCTCTAACTCACTGAAATATTTGCCTAAAATCAGGTTTACTCAGTGGCCAGTGCAACAACTTCACTAGCTTAAATGGATGGCTGAATACATACAGGTTCTTCACATACTTAATTTTAGGCAGTCTCTGGCACTAGTTTGATGCATAAAGATCATACTGTGGAATCAGTTGCTGTATTTGGAATTAAGATATTGATTTCTGCTAGAAATTGTTATTTAATATATAGTGTCAGTAGCATAAGACTGTATTTCAACATATCCATTATATAATCTAAAAGTAAACAAATCCAATGAATAAACTCCCTAGAGCTTGTAGTCAGTAAACTATCCCTTATATACATATTTCCAATCAATAACCATTTTTTCTCTAAAATCTGTGGATTACAATATTCTTCTAGTGTCTTTTTTAAATGTTTTGTTTCCAGCAAAAGATCTCTCTCTGCAAGAAAACACAGGAATAATGTGTATCCATGCATCAGCCATTTAGCTGTTAGCAAACAGAGATAATGGCCATTGGGAATGTAAAAGCTAGACTACTTGGCTGCTCTGACAAATGAAATCCAGGAGTAATGAGTCACACTAGATGTGATCCTTTAAAAAGAAACATTGGCAAACTCTCAGATTTTAAAATAACTTTGCTGAGATCAAGTGGAGCTGTCTTCAGCCATGATGAAAAAGCTAAAAATGAGTATCTGACTGTGCAGATAATTCCAGCAGCCTGGCAGCATTCATTTGCGAAGCAGCCCAGCCTGATAAGATGCTCGCACTGATGTTAATGCGAACTGGACGGTGCGGATATGCATTGCATAATCACTGCATACATGGCACGTTCATTCATACACTGCTGTCTGTGGTTATCAGCCTAGAGGGATGATAATGTACATGCCTGTGAGGCAGCCTTTACTCTGGGGGATTTTGTTTTATTCTGCATTGATAGGTAGACTGCAGAGAGCTCGCTTTCCTGAGCAAGGAAGGACGAGTACATCATCCCCAGCAATTTTAGCAAATTAAGTGAAAGGGAATAGTGCAAGTATGTCACACACCAGTAATGGCTGAAGGTGGATCGCCTTCAGAATACGTAAAATACACAAGTCTTGTGCTGGATTTGCAAGATGAATATTAACTCAAAAATTACCTACATGCTTTGGCTTCTTGTGGTAATGTGCTGTTTGCATCCCTTAGTAAAAGGTAAGAATTTCATTGGGCTTTGTTTGTTTGCTCCACCTGACAGAACTAAATCAATCCACTGCTCTGCAGTTTTCGAAAACAAACTTTTGTCTGGTACTTCTTGCTGAAGGAAAAGCTTTTTATCACTTCTCCGCAACTCATGATGGCCCACATCCAGTTTGTGGTTCAGGTACACCTACAGAAAATATTAGAATAATATAATATCTCTCATCTGTCTTAAAAATCAGTGCATGCAGAAGTTCAGTGCCTGCTTAACTTTCTAGTTCAGCAAGAAAACCTCAAACAAAGTTCAGGGCTATAGGCAAAAAGCCTACCTGTCAGCATATATCTTTTAGGCTTTGGGGAACCACACATTAATCAGTAGGAGCAAGGCAATGAGCAGAAACAAACAAGGTGAAAAATCCCAGACACACTCCAGTTTTGTCAGAGAGGATTTCTTACAGAGATCTCTTCAGGCAGACTTCTTTTGACTCCTAATTAAATGATCCTTTCTAGATGAAATCAAAGCTTGCACTTCACTGCTCTGCTTTGGCAGTGTACAATACAAACTACTTACACAATGACTGAAATAATTTTATTAGGCAGCAGAGAATTTTTTAAATGCTTAAATTAGAATCCTAGCTATTCATACTTTTTCAGCATTATATGATTTTGTGTCTGTGTGTGAGTATCAGGAAAGAAATTGTAGACCTACAGTAGTGTTGGGCAGTGGTCTGTAGAATATTGGTATTTTACAGATATGTCAGACTACAGAAATGGATTTGGGAAATACAGAAACGAATGATGTATAAAATGCGAAGCAGAAATGTCACTGATCACTGATATAACTATTATATTCAGAAGGTGGCAAAAATTCAGTTTGACTCTCAGGCAAGTTTGCAATACTTCCATTTTATCTAGGCTACTTGTGCTTTCCCAGCAGAAAATTCACATGAAATAACATTAAGCAGAGAAGAAGAGACTATGCAATAGTGGAGTCTCTGTAAAGGTTTTTTCACTGGGAGATTGGGTTGCCTGAGTTATTCATCACCTGGTATACAGCAGATATTTCAAAGAGAACTTAAGGAAGGCATAAACAGCATTCTTAAAATGTCCTTGTATATATTTCTTTGTATATATTTATCTAGATTATTTTTTTAATATTAGACCAAAGTGAAAAAAAACTTCATAACCAGTGCATTAATCTCTGGATGCTTTCTATAAGGGATCTGATTCAACCCTGCTGAAATCAACAGGAGCCTCTCCTTTGATTGCATAGATTTCTATATTTTTAGTTTTCATCCTAATTTATTGAAAATGTTATTCAAATGTAATAGTTTAGGACATTACACAATTAGAATTCTCTGCATGCTTTTGCAAAGCCAGGAATGACCCTTAACATGAACAGAGAGATAACAATGTGATCATCAGCTGTCGGAATGAACATTTTAATGGCAAATTGGGAATGAATGAGTATTGTGTATCCCTCTTCTTGAGATGCTACCTGTTGTCATCAAGTGAGAAGGGAAAGAAGATACATTTCCATAATGAGAGCTCTCTTCTCTGTAAGATCCTTACCAGATACAAATACCTTTTGGTAACTGTTTGAACTTGTTGGCATGAGAGAAATGTCCATGGGGGAATAGGAAACTGATGGCTGAATAGAGGTGAAACAGCCAAAAGGCAAAATTTATCAAAACTACATGCAATTTTTCATATGGCTTTCTAATTTATAAGGAAACAAAACTGGATAACACGATCCTGTGATATGTCAGGCACATGTGTAGTGACATAGTTCTTTTTTTCGGTTGACAGTTTGTCAGAAAAAGTGATTAATCATTGTGTCTTAAGCACAGGAAAACTAAAAGTCAAGTGTGGGACTATCTCAGCTAAAGGAATACATATTGTCAAAAATGAAGATAAATTTGGAATTATATGAAATAAAACCAGAAAATAACTGAAAGAGTCATCCAGTGATTTTTCCACTCTGAGACTGGATAAGTTATTCTTCTGCCATTTCTGATAGACATTTGTCCAAACATCTTTTAGGGATTTCTCAGGTGGGATTTCCAGTACTCTCCCAAACTCTCTGCTCCAGCACTCCATTTTTTTTCTTCCTCAAAAATTTTCCTTATGTTCAACTTGTGTTTGCAATGCTGTAACTTAAGATAATTTATTCTTATTCAACAGGCAGACAAGAGAAGAGTTCATTTCCCTCCTCATCTAAGCTTTCAGTTATTTAAACTTACAGTCGTTGGACCAGAAATATCCAACACCTTCATTTTTCTCCAAATGTCCCCTCTTAATCTTCATCATTCTCACTGCTGCCCTTTGGTCTCTCTCCAGCTAATGTACATCTTTCTTGTTCTCCATCAACCAAGCTGGCTACAGAACACATAGTGAAGACATAACCTCACTCAGAAATCTTACTGTTATAACACGAGACACTTAATGAATAAACAAACATGTATCTGTCTCTCTTTTCCAGGTAAAAAGGTATTTTTATTGGTGGTTCATTTTAAACTTGAGTTCCTTGCTGCAGATTTGCTGCATTACCCTTCAGCTTATGTGTGGTTTACTATTTGTGCAAAAAGGCAGAGCTTTGCATTTTTTAGCTTATTGAATTACATTCTATTTTTCCAGGCTATTTGTCCAATTTATCAACACTGTTGTAGTTCTAACACTGTTTTGTCATACATATATTGCCCAGCTGGTGCTCTCTGTGAACTTAATAAATGTGTTCTCCATCCTTTCTTGAAAATCACAAATGGAAGCGCTGCATACTGTTCAGGATAATTCTTGTAAACACCCACTCAAACCATTCCTCCAATTTCATCAGGAATCAGTGACATCTACTCTTTTAATACACATCTCCCCAATGCGAAATGCACCCACCTAACCATTTTTTTTAATCTAGTCCATGTTTCCCAAGCTCGCACATAAGAGTCCAGAAATGTACAGAAATTATTACATATGGCATCTACCAATTTTCTTCCTATCCAGAAGGCCTGTTATCCTATCATTGTACAATCATTCTTTTAATTATCAAAGTTCATGCTTCATATAAGAAAATCTATGGGACCAAAATTAAGTTCTGACATAAGCTGTAGAAGCCTATCCAGAAGAAAAGACAAGAAAAGACTGAGGTAGCATAGCAAGGCTCTCTGTTATCTAAGTCCACTATGCACTCCACTGTAAACATATTTTTGGAATATTTGCAGGCACTGGGTTATATTGTCTCATCAAAAAAGACATTTTTTATTTATCAAACCAGAGGATGTGCCTTTTTAGCACCTTTCAGGATGAAAAACACAGAAGATCACACATTGGTCTGGAAGACTCCTGGAAGGCCATCACCTAAATGAAGTGATGAATCAACTGCTAGTTTCAAAAAACACACCCCCGATACAGTTAGTTTTATAAAAGGGGCACTAGGTACCAAAAATAAGGGTATGAAGGATTCTCTGGGAAAATACTCTCTTTATGATGCTAGCCTCAATACAGTTCAGTATCCACAACAACAAAGGTTTCTCTGAATATTAAATACAGGACTGTAAGGGAAGTGAAATATTCTTGTTTCTCACCAACATGTTGAAACTTCATATAAACAGGCAAGCTAAGGGAGTGAAAATATTGTTGAACTGTATCAGCTTCCAAATGAAAAAGCAAAATTCAGCACCGGGGTGAGAGCTCACAAAAGGAAACTGCAGTGAGAAGAAAAGAATGGTGCTTTACAGTTTTGGACTTCATTCACATGGCTGAAACATTATGTCAGTTTAGAAGTTCTATTCAAAGCTTCTCTTGACCACTTGAAAAATAGACAGAAATTCCAATGAGCAGATATTTTGATGTATTTTTTTTTTTTTTATGAGCAGTTTTCCAACTTAGTAAAAATAACAGGAAGGTCGTCAATACTTCTGATACCCATCTTAATAGTTGTTGGTGATGATGAAACAAAAATATTATTTAAACCATTTCAGAACCTTAAGAAGTTTGACTTCACTGTGAGGTCCAAGACTGAGAAGGTTAAACAGGAGGCTGTGCACAAGCCTAATTTCATTGTAATAGCATGAAATGCCACTATACCACTCACTGATGCAAAACTGAAGCAAGGTGAGTGGTATTTCTCCCCCTACAGAAATGGATTCACACAGGTAAACCAAATAAATCTCTTGGGTGAGGACTGAGAGGGCAAAGAGACAATGAGTTTGGGAAAGGTATACCAGCACTCGCTGATGGAAAAATTACAGTAGGAGAACACCTTGGCAGTAGGTGTTTTCCTCCCATGGTTATCTGTGGCTGCAGTGGATACTGAGTTTTCCCTACTTTGCCTGTCACTTGTTGGAACAGTTATGCTTGAAATATTTTTTAGAAAATCTTGCTCAAAACCCACCATTTGTGACAGCATCCCTTATGTTTTCATTTGAAGATGGGTCCTAGAGGATCTTAAAAGTCTCTTGGAGTCTGTCAGGTTACCTGCATATGCCATAACATTTGTGGTAATGCTTTTCCTAGCAGCAATCTGATATGAAGGTGAGATGAATCTGCATTTTCAGATGTTCTAAAAGGAGTTGGCCCTCTACCTTGACAAAGCGTTTGCAGCTCTGGTGGTGGGTCAACAGGTTTTTATTGGCCTTCTTACACAATCTCTTGACCACTTCAGTTTGAGTTATCAACATACCCCTAAAAGCTGCCTCTCTGCCACTGCATCTCTGCTCACCATCTGCAGGGACTCTGGTTTACTCTTAATCTCAGAAAGATCGTGCCAGTGTTTCCCACCTTTAAAAGAGCCACAAGAACAAAGCCTGTTTAGAAGGTTATGCTCACAGCTGGAGGAAACCCTTTTTCCCATCCATGTGCTCTCACAAATAGGTTGCTGTGTTTCCTCTGATGAAGGAAACCTCTTCAGCTGAGCTAAACACAACAATTTTTTCTTTATTTTTTATCCATACAATGCAATTTAGTCAATTTGCGGGGGGATCACAAACCATAAGGAAAAGAAAAAACATGGCTCTGGACACCTTGACATGTAACAACTCCAAATGAATAATGAGAAATAGAAATATTTAAAGATATGTGCAGTCATCTGTAACACTGAAGCCATAGAGAACATATAAATCAGCCCAGGTATCAGAAGAGCTTACTATTTCCTTCTTTTTCTGATGCTTATCTCCTTTCACTTGTTCAACATTTGCAATTGAAACCTTTTCCGTAGCTTTTTCCCAAACTATTTTCCACTTTCCTGAACTGAAACTACTGCCACAAGTCATAATACTTAGACTTTGGACTTAATATTTCATCAACACATTTTTGGATGTAATCTCTATTAAACTGCCCAGGCCCTCCCATCCTTCCTCCATGGGAAATTCCCATGGTCCAGAGAAAGTGCTGATATTTCACAGAAGAAAAGAAAACCTGGAACTGAAGGTACTTTGGTTTGGGGGAACTACTGTGTTACAGACTTTCCTCATACACCTCTTTCTCCTCTAGAAGCCAAGTATTTTAGCTCAACACAAATTGCCCTGTGTAGCAGTTTCTGGCTTTGAAGTGACCACGCACAGCTCACCAGCTGAGGGGTCACCACACCCTCTGGGACACAGAAGGATGATTACACGTGACAGCCACATCAGGGGCCAGAAGGGGTGAGTAAAGCGAGTTACAGTGCAAGGTCAATTCCCCACTGCAATGTCATGGTCAAATATTCAGAATTTATTTATTTATTTATTTTCATTTGACCGCCAAAAACATTGCTTTTCCAAAGAAAATTACAACAATGCTAATAATGCAGAAAAGACTCTCCCCCCCCCCACCCCCCATTTTCTAATGAGACTAATGGTACTAATGGTAATTATTTGCCCACATATCCTACAGAAAGGAAATGAGATGCCTCTTTCTCATTAGAGTTATTTCAGTGAAGTTACCACACACCTCTACGAATAATGATGGTGGAGTAGCAGAGTTACTGGTTTAAAGGGGGCTCATGTGCCACCATCAGTGTTGTTCTACCTTTAGTTGGTAGGAAAGATATCGTTGGTTTTCTTGATGTTACTTAATGGCAGAGAATACATGGAAGTCATCAATAGGCCTGTCATTGCTGGTTATTGTTTCACCAGCACAGCATCTCAGAATAGACGTATTAAATATCCTCTTTTTTTCCCCTCTCAGGGTAGTATAGCTGTAAACAACTTTTCATATATCAGTGGTTGACTCTTGTGGGAATACTGAGATTTTAGCATTCAGTGTGCCAAGCTAAGAGAATTTATACTTGTGGATTTATACTGTGAAGACTCAAGGAAGTGAGACATTACTCACTCTTAGTTTGGGCCAGTAATATTAGACTATTATTCAAAAAGGCAAAAACATATGTCTAAGCTGGTGTATCGTGACCGATTAGAAGGCAAGGAATATATTTGGGAGTGCATGTTATTCTCACTTCTAGCCAGGTTCAAAGCCTTTGTACTTTATTCAAAGAATCACAATCAAACTTTACTCTTCTTGATTCTTTCCCAAATTATTCTATTCTGCAGAAATACAAGATACATTTTTCAGTTTTGTTTTGGGCTCCCAATTTCCTTTCACTCTTGACAACAACAAATCTCTAAAAGAATTCTCCCAAATTCACTGTTTTGCTGACCAGCCCTTGAGGAATACAGAAGGAGAATCAAGAATACAAAGTGGTTTGGCAGCACAGCAGCAACACTGGATCCATTTGCTTCTGAGCCTGTTTAACGATGTGCTCCCTGCAGGGTTTATAACAGGCCCTGCAATACCAGGACAGTCTCTCTAGACCTAATATTCAATTTACACAGGGTGTCCAGTCTTAAAGGACCTTGAAAAACAGATATCACAGAAATGGAGACTATGACTACAGTATCCCTGTGGAAGAACAAAAGGAACATGAATTCCAGCTATGATCTGGAGAATCCCACTAAGAGGAAAAAGTGAAAAATAATTAAGTCCTCTTTCGCCCGGAGTCCCTTTTCATACATATTTAAAGTATTACTTGTGGCTCCATCCTCTCAAATTCTATATTTGTTTGCACTGGGTCTTTCAGCTGGCACAGTTTGCTATCTTGCTTAAGGTTATATCAAGAGAAATGCACAATGGTAAGTGTCAATGCCCCTTCTTGGCAACATATTCAGGTTTCCTTAGGATTAAGTTATCCAGAAACTTTAGTTGGCATTACTTAAGGCTAAGTTTAAAGATATCTGCCAGTGCATTAGAAAATGTTCTAACACAGAACTAAATGACATTGCCAGAAATGTTGTTGAAAGTAGAAAATTAAAGATTATGCTCTGGGAATATCTTACTTGTTAAAGATGGAGAAAATCTGAAGCGACAATTTTATTTTGAGGAAAAAAGACCTTGGGCTTTTTGGTTAAACATTTATCAGGGCTTACCATCCCAGCCTGCAGCCTGCTAAGAATTCAGGGTAGTGTACTTCAAAGGGCCAATGCCTGGACTTACTTTGGATGTCCTCACTGACACGATTTGAAACAAGATTTACTGACAAAGAACTCCTGCAAAGAGGGTGAAAAAGAAGGTGCATCCTGTCTAGCAGCTATTGGGTATTGCAGAAAACTCTGCTGACTTGTACAGGCAAAAGTAGTACAAGATCCTTTGTAGAATTCAACAGTTATAAAAATCCATTTAAGTTCATTTTTGTGGCATAACCAAGGATGCAAACAAGAATTCACATTGGGTATCTCTTCACAAAAATCACCAATACAGACAAATATTAATAAGTGATTTTAAAGACTAGTAGAGTTAAGAGAAACATATTTTCCTGACTTCTGTTGATTCCCACATTAAAGACATTTTTAAAGATCTGGATGGTTTTCATAGTGCCTTTTACATGAAACAAGACAAACATTATTACTTAACCTCAGTTTAAATCCTCTGCTTCCCAGGTAACTTCAGATTGCTCATGACTGTAAATCAAAAGATCTGCAACAAAGATGCCGTTGTTCGCTGTTGTAAGTTTTGTTTCATGATGGGTCAGTGGACTCAGAATTTTTTTAAATGTCAAAGAAATAGTTTAAAGTATGGTGGTTCTTGTCATTTTATATTAAATTTCTGCAACAGGTTTAACAGCTGAAAGTCATGGGATTATCCAGCTTTACGAACCCTGCTGAGTAAGCTGAATTACAAGAAAGCTTTGTTTCTGATGGAAAAGGTGTCACCATGGCCCAGCAAATCAAACATATCGGGATTTACGTTCCTTGCTCTGAGTTATAATGGTCACTTGCAGCACTACATAAACAGCAAGGAAAATACTCTTTTGGAAGATGCCCTAACTTGCATGAGTGGAAGCCTACATAAAAGCTTCAGAGAAAGGCCTGATTAAAGCTTATCACATAGAAATTTTCCCCTGGAGACTGTTGGTGTCAGCAGTTTTGGATAATCTCTGTCATATTGGTGACATTTGTATTGTGTTAGTGATTTACATAGTTTAGTACAACATAAAAAATGCTAGCACAATGTGAGTGGTTGGTGTTTTACATCTGGTATCTCTATCCCACAACAGACTTTTAAAAATCACTATTGAAAACTGTTAATGTTAAAACATTTATTCAGAAAAATAAAGAAGGGTTAAAAATATTGGAAGTTTTTAAAAGCACCAAAACCATGGAAGTCTCAGATATATTTAGAAAAAAACAAAGTAAACCTTTTCTACAGTTGACCAGTACACAGAAGCACAGTTTTTTGCCACATTGCTGATTTCTCTCATTCTTCCCAAAGCTTATAAAAGTGTATACAATGTGACCTGAGTTATGGAATGGAACACACACTTATTAAATTTGCGGCTGACATGAAGCTAGAAAGCACTGTGAATAAATTGGAGGGTAGGATTCAATATCAAAAATCATCTTGACAGGTTGGAAGAATAGGCTGAAAAAACAAGATGAAATTCAGTAGAGACAAATGTAACAAATGCAACAAATGGCCCCATCAGGAGCATTGCATCCAGCTCTGGGGCCCCCAGAGGGGGCATAAGAAGGACATGGACTAGAGCACGTGGACATGGTCCAGAGGAGGGCCATGGAACTGACCAGAGGGATGGAGCACCTCTCCTCTGAAGACACGATGAGACAGTTGGGGCTGTCCAGCCTGGAGAACAAAAAGCTCTGAGGAAATGTAACAGCAACCTTCCAGTATGTGTAGGGAGCTTACAAGAAAACCAGAGAGGAACTTTTTGGAGTCATGTAGTGATAGGAAAAGGGAGAATGACTTCAAACTGAAAGAGAAGACATTTAAATTAGATGTTGGGAAGAAATTCTGTACTCAGAGGGTGGTAAGGCACTGGAACAGACTACCCAGAGAAACTGTGGATGCCCCATCCCTGGAAGTGTTCAAGACCAGGTTTGGTGGGGTCCTGAGCAACCTGGAATAAGGGAAGATGCTCCTGCCCATGGTGGAGAGGTTGTAACTAGATGATCTTTAAGATCCCTTTCAACCCAAACTGTCTGTAATTCTATGATTCTATGAACTCTCAGGTGAGCTCTCAGATAGCAATTACTGACTGCAGGGATTGAAGATAAGGAACAACTAACAAGGCAGCAGTCCTGCAGCCAAACAGATGCTTTTATTGTGAACTGCATGTGGTGATCAGGTCTCCCTCAGGCATGCCTCAGGTTTGGTTTCAGGCAATAACTTTCTAGAAAGTTGGACCAGCCAGAGAAGAATTGCAGAGACTCAACAGCAAACTGAAGTCAAGGTAATGTGACCCTGAGATCAAAGGGCTGTAAAGAAGAGTAGGCAGAGGAGAATGATAACAGTTTTCAAGTGCGTGAAAGGTTGTTATGAAAGGATGAAGAGGACTGTCTGGTGCTCATGGAAACAAAGCCTAGAATGAGAAGCAACAGTTTTAAATTACAAAAACCTTGTGTGTCAGACTTTATGAAAAGTACTGAAAAATTTAGCAATAGAAAATCATTCAAAAGGTTTTACAGGTGGAAGCCAGGGGATCTCTAATATTAGAGGTCTTTAAGGACATCATACTGCTGGAAAACAACTTGTCCTAACAGATATCTCTCAGGAATGACTAATCTGGGGAAATGGACCAAATGTCCTCCTGATGTCCTTCACAGTCATATCCTTTCATGGGTCTTAGAATTACAAGAGACAATACAACTATTGAGTGGGTAATACGGCATTATTTAAGGAAAGAGCAGTGCGTCTCAGTGTTCAGGAAGGCAAATATTTATCAGTGTCTTCTGAATGATGCACAGTGATTTAGAAGTACATAATGCCAGAATTTCTGGCATCTTTTCATCTCTGGCTATGCAGTCATTCCCTCTGTGAAAATAACCCAGTTGCTTAACCTCTTGGTATCAATCTATCTGTTAAACAGCTATAACTCAGTGCTATCATGAGGCTGTGAGTTAATGAATGCTTATGCTGCATCCAGAAAATTTGGGATGAAGGGGATATAAAACTGCAAGTAATGCCTTATTTATTATTGCCATGGTTCAATAACTGCTAGTTGGTTCCAGTTTTCTTAGGAAGTCTTTCCTTTACAGTAAGAATCTGAGTTTTGGAGGAAGTTCCAAATCAAACCAAGCTCTTTGTGAACTTTAGACAAGAAAAAGTCATTGCCATTATAACTTCCAGGCTACTGCATGAGATACTTTATTTGCAAGGACTAACAGCTTGTAGACCAGAGAGCTGGAGAACCCTGACCTCTGCAGCAACAGAGCCATAACTCCTTGCTTGTCTGCTGCCTTCTCTCCCGTAACAACCTTCCACCTACAGCAAACACAAGCCACAGTGCACATTTGATCAGCTGTGACCTGTGCACGAGGTCAGCTGCTTTCCCAGGAGCTGCCAGCTCATGAGAATTAAAAGGCAGTGCGATCTCATCCTTACCACCCCACAGAATGGTCTCGTGAGCCCCAACAGCACCCCATCATTCTGCTATCCAGCAGATATCTACACTGCACACCTATTATTGACGCTTATGTCTTGGCACCTGAAAGGGTTGTATTCACTCCATATATTCAAGTAGTCATGACCTTGATAAAGATAAAACTGTTTATTTTCCCTGGCTGTCACTCTTAAGGCTGTAAATGTCTTGAAATTTATATTCTATATGGTGCACAGCTTTTAGTTACTTTTAAGATATTTTTAGCTAAAAGCCTTGATCTTTAAAATAAACAAAACCAGGTAGAAATCTGAAACAGGATCCATATTGACACCCATGAGCTTTCACAGAGAAAAAGATGCTTTGGCCTTCCTGGACCTGAAATCGAGAGCACTGGGGCAAAGTCCTCAACTTCTTACACAGTTTTTAAGAGAAATAAGGTACATGACTGAAGTCTTCACAATAATCTATACTTTCTCCAAGGGAAGTTCCCAAGGCTGAACAGGGAATTGGCTGTAACTCTTTACCAGAAAAACTCTGTGAATAGAGTAATCTACTAAATAAAGCCCATTTCAGGTGCCCACACTTATACAGAATTCATTAAAGCAAAGAGTCTGTGACCTTTCCTAAAAGAAGCAGAAACAAAAAAATCCCTATCCTTTCTCATGTGATTCCCATGAGAAAGGAATTGGTCCCCCACGGTCATCCTTACATGGATTGCACATGACAATACCAATACACACAAATTAAGTAGATGCTTGGTATTTCCTCTTTCAGGAAATTAATTTTTCATAAGTTATTATAAAGTATTTTATTGAATGAAATCTTAAATATCTTCCTTGTAGTGCCCCAGCCCTTGCCACTTTCTTTTGCTCGTGCACTTTGCTCTTAGCCCATGAATAATGAAACTGAGCAATTACGTACAAGCAATGCCTCCTGCTGCAAAGCCCAGACACTAATCCGATGGGGCTTTTCTCTTTTACTTTTGAAAGTCTGGGCACCCCTGAGGGGAAGAAGGTGATACTTGCCCTTAGTAATCTGGGTAAAAGGCACAATGGACATTTCACAATGCTCTAGTTGCTCACTTCGCTTAACCTTGTAAAAGTTTTATAGTAGTCTAACCCCCTGAATTTCAATTTTTTTTACCCACTGCTATTGTAGTTATTAGTGAGGAAATGTCAGCACTTATTTATGGTACCACAACACTATATGGTTCCTTCATGAGCTGTATAATTCTGGTACTTTTCACCTCATTTAAAAACTTGTTTCAAAGAGACCTTGGATAAATTTTGCAGTGCTGCAGTTGAGAACACAGAGGTGAATCTACTGACACAGCTTCAGCAGATGCTTTTACTATTGTTCATTAACTTTAGCTCTGCTGCCATCAGAATTATATAAGGAACATAAAGGAAATTAAAAAAAAATGACTCATGCAATTTGATTTCTGCTGTGTCATTTCCCACTGTTTTGCTCTTCGTACCTGAACAGGCTGGCAATCAAACAGATTATTGAGGTCACAGCACAGAAATGAATGGCAAAGGTTCAAAGTTGAAAATGCAATTATCTCTTCCATTTCCAAACAGAATTACAAAAGTAACATCACTGAGGCTGTAACAGAAACCTCATTTCAGCTTTTATTTTGCTTTAACTAGGCAAAGATGTTCTGCCCTCAGTTTTCCCTGTCTCTTCCTCTTCCTCTTCCTCTTCCTCTTCCTCTTCCCATACTTTTTTCAACTTTGTGGTGAGGATTAGAAACATTTATTTTAGAGGAGGAGTGTGTTCAGTTTGAAAACAATTAATCCCTCATTTTGTGTTCATGTCACAGAGTGTACTTGATTTTTCAAATGTTTGTTTCCTTTGGTTTTCTGGATACTTGCTTAATATCAAGCCAAAGTCAAACCTTCTGTTTTTCTACAGATATGAGATCAAACATGTGGAAATCAGCAACTAAGAAAACACTTTTTTTCCCCCTCCTTAGTGCTGCAGTTTATGAGCTTGGGATTTCCCACATGCATTTCCCTTATATCTATTGGGTTGCAAACTGAAGCTTGCAGTTGCTTATCTAAGTAAGCTTATAGTGGAGGAAACCTACAATTGTTCAGGATGATCCAAATAAGCAAATAAGACAAGATGTAAGAGAAAGGGTTTTTTTTTGATATTCACAAAAAATACAATTCAGAAAAAAATACTGGTTTTGATTTTTATATATACTTCTTCATTATTGTCTTTACATTGATTTTTAAAAATTTTTCCTTCCCTAACTTATGGTGCCCATATGTTTTTGAGTGAAACTACTTCTAGTGCATTTACATTCCTAGAGCATATCTCTCCAATATTCATTAGTTATTAAATTGCTTTTTCCAGATCAATCAGGTGCTAATTGCACTTGTTATGAAAGACATAATCCAACACTATTAAAAACACTATCATGCCACTGTAACTCCATTGAACTCAGTGAGAAATCTTCTTATTTACTCCAGTGAAATTGCAAGAACAAAAAGCCATATGGCCTCTTTTGGACCAGGTTCATTAAGGAATGTGAGTGCTACAGGTCAGATGTTACAAAACATAAATCTTAGGCCAAACATTCAGTTTGGAATCCATGTGTTAGGACATAAACTCTCTACATGAGCATACTGCTTGAGAAGAGTGATTGAAAAAAGAAAAAGTTACTGGATTGGAAGAAGTTTCAGTAGGAAACACTAAGCACAAAAGTATCTGAAACCTCAACTTTTCTTTGAAGCTCAAATTCCTCAGTTAAATTAGGATGCAGAACCTCATGGCCTGTCTTGCAAAAAAGATAACTTTGAAATAATCTCAAAAGTCTTTAAATGGAGGTATTAAAGGAGAATTCTTTACATAATAGACCTTTTTGCAACAGCCTAGTAGTTAGGGTATGAGTCTCATGAAGACCTTTTTCAGTTCCTTTCTCCACTAGAAAATTTAGATCAAAATTCATGTCAGAGAAATGTGTGAACCTCAGATCAGTAGTTTGTTTTTTGATGAAGAATATTCAGCACTTTACAGAAATTGTAAACACATATTTCAACGTATACTGTAAAATGTTCACATTTAGAACAATTATCTTTAGCAATCTATTGGCAACAGGAAAATTCTTTCTGAATTTTGAACATCGAATGATGTGCCTCACCTCTCATGATATAGTTAACACAGTTCTATAGGATTAATGTTATTTACATAACCTTCTGTGTTGGAAGGGACCCACAAGGATAGAGTCATAGTGCTCATGTGTAAATCTGTGCTTTTTCAGGTATTGTTATCTCCAGCAAACTTGGAGCCACTGAATTTCAAAATTTTATCTTCATTTAAACCATCAGCCATCACCTTGGTTTTAACTGTATTGCTGTCTGTGTGGCAGAATAGAGACATATCAAATAAATCACATATCTTTGCTTTCAATCATTGCTCTCAGGTTCTTAGGGGACACACAGGTGGAAAATGAACAAGTGAAAGGAAAGAAGGAGAAATAAAAAATTCAGGTCTGTTAACAGTCATAAATCCCCAGGCTTTTCTATAGATTAAAGGCTCAAGCTAAGGGGATAAAGCTAATCTTAACTTTAAGACAAGTCACTTTTCTTTTTCACATCACAGTATTTTTTGTAGTAAGAAATAAATATTGTCTCATTTGTTCTTCTAAAAATTTGCTATGTTGAGTGATTTTTGCAGAGCATTTATTTAAAACTTTGAAAGCTATATTTGTTGTGAAACTCCTAGTGGAAATTTTACAATAGCTAGAAGATAGATACACAAATAAATAAATTATTTGAAAGAAACAAGTATTTATGAGTGTTGCTTAAACTTCAGCAAAGCCAGATGTGAAGTAACTGCAATCTCACAGTCCATCAAGATTCTGATAACTGAGAAAAACTTAATAAACAGAGAAAGCTAGTTATAACCTTGCAAGCATTTGGTATAAAAGTCTTGAATGAATCAAAATATGAATAACTGAGTTAATTTGTGGACATGGAAGATGCTTAGAAGAACATTTAATTTCTTGATACAGGTTTCCTTTTTTTTTCATTTGTGTGGCTTTTAAAGTTATCTTACCCATAATGCAATGCATTTTACTCATTATATTTAAATTTACCTCATCTAAAATGGTTTTCAATTGGATATTAGTTTAGACTGAAAAACGCATATCCAAGTTTTGAACCACCTTACAGATCTAATTTTACATTTAAATTGCATTTCCCAAAAGCCTGAGAGTGTTAAATTCTGAGATATTGGTGTTAGCGTGTCTGCAGCCTTTTCGCACAAGGGAATTTCAGGAAAAAATTCCCAGCTGTGTTAACATTGGTTCAGCTGTGTCAGCAGGAGCTTGATGATTTGATCATCTTTCCACTTTTAACACAGAACTGTGTGAATCTACTTTCATTCTTTTATTCCAGTTCAAAAATTAAATGCCTTGATTAGCAAATACTCACATGTCCTCTTAAAAATTACCTGAAACTCCCGAATATGTTCTCAGATAAATCAGACATGTTCATAAGGAAATACTGTCATTTTCTTCACAATACTTGAATGAAGTCATTTTTATGACTTCACATCACATTTTGTCACTAAGTTCCATCTTCCCCTATGATGCCTCATGATTTCTTTTCCAAATAAGTGTTCCATCACAGGAGCTCTTGGTAAGAGAGAATTATTATAGATAATGAAATTGCAGAAATATGTACAATTTCCCCAAAACTCTAGACTGTATTCAGGAGTTGGAACAAGATGATCTTTATCGTCCCTTTCAACTCAAATCATTTTATGATTCTATGATATTCGACCTGCAAGTATTTAGAAGATTTATGACTTTCTGAAATCCTTTCCTCCATAACAGTATAAAAACATGGAAATAACCTTACTGAAAACAGTTTTGATGGCTAATTTTTAGCCTCTCTGAAATTTCCTACTCTGTATCCTAGCACAGGTTAAATGGTCATATTATGGAGTGGATCTTTTCTTTATAATTTCCTCATATGTCCAAGGCCAGTGATGTAAACTGCATCTGAAAACACTTTACAGTATTAAATAATACAGAGTCACAGCTGCTTTCTCTTTTTAACCCAGCTTTACTGTATAGCTTCACAGAAAGAAAAGAAGAAAGAGCTACGCTCTGAAATAATATTTCCCAAACTCTATTGAATGGACCAAGTGGAGGAGTCAAGAAAGGTGGTCAAGGAGTTCAGGCACCGGCAGTGGAACTGTTCTGCACTTGCTTTGCCATCACTTGAAGCCAAGAAGCCTTGACATCGGTCAGTTTTATTCACTGATGGAAATAGCCTCATTTAGCATTGCATGATGTGAATCTCAGCAGAACAACTGCTGCTGCTGGGAGCATTTTAAAGACACTGCTCTGTGCAATGGTAAAACAGAGAGGAGCCTGTGAGACTTCTGCTGGGAAGCCAGAAGCCACTGCCTATGTGCCCTATTTCACTCAGCCTGATGTTCGTCCCCTGGCTGTGAATGCACACAGGGACCTTGACTGACAGCATAGAGCAAATCTAAACTAAAGACCAAGTGAGCAAGTTGTGTCACAGTTCAAGGAAGTTTTCAGAAGAGGTTTTTAATTCCCAGGCTGTGCTCATTGTCATTGACTGCGATGGAACACTGCAGTTAGGACAGACAATCCTAAATTGTGTGGATACAATTTCATCAAATTACGACAAATCCATACTGAGAGTCCCTGGTTATATTCTTGCACTGAAGATCTCTGTAAAAGATGTCTGAGGATTAATCCTTTTCTCTCTTTTCCTCCATGTTTCTTTTAATACAGAGCATCATGTATCCAGACCAAAACCCATCAGTCAGGGGGGACAACTAAATGAAAGAACAGCATGTTAACTGGATATTCAAGGCAAAACTGGTGCCTGTTGCTTTTGCTGGTAGCATTCTCTGCAGCTTTGAGTAAATTGCTACTTATGCAATTCATTCCTTTGTCTCTTTTCCGAGCACTTGCCCAAAGAAATGTTTTCTCTAAGTGCGAGTAGTTCCCTGAAACGCAACCAAACCACCTGAAGTTAAACATGTGTTTGCTGGAATGGGGTGGGTCCTGGACTTCCACCTAACTGTGAAATGCATGTATTACTGTTCATTTTTATATGCAGTCAGTAGATTTTGCTGTATCCTGAACAAAGAAAAATTAATAAACCAATAAAGAAAACCATGTCTAAGATTCAACAACGTTGCAAATTTTTATGACCACCCCATTCCATGCCAGCAGAGTGACATTGGTAGGCGTTTTTTTTATCTCTAATGGGCATATCCAGGCTCCTGCCAGAGATGCTACATGCCAGATGAGTTGCTGCCAGGTTATAAACTTCGAAGGACTTGTTATTCAGAGAAATAAAAGAGTTTGCTTCCAGGCTACATTTTGTGATTTTATTAACAGATTCATTGCTACCTTACAGAGTAGCTTCATCAGTCAAAGAGCACCTTCAGGGCTGCCCTAGCATCAGAGATGGATCCAAATGTCCCTGATTATGTAAAGTTCCCATTTTGACCTCAGATGTCTCTGGACTACCTCAGCATTCTCTGTTGGATCCAACAAAACACCAGAGTTTCACTTGGAAGATGCCACAGTTGTGAGAACAGGGAACAAGCAACAATATAGAGAAAACAAGAGGGGAGAAATGCAATTTTCTGTGCCTATGTGAATTAGAATTTAATCAGAGATACAAAATAGAATGAAAAAAGACAATACATTGCATGGGCTCAGATCAGCTCAGGAAACCTTTTCAAACATGCACCCTACTTGAAACACAGGTTTATATTCTCTCTTTACTAGAGATATCTTTATGAACCAAGACACTAAAGCACTCAGACAAGCATTAACATTCATTGAATGTGAGACACAGAGAGTCTGCTTCAAAATGGGAAGGGTAGTTCTGCAAAAAATATCCTATAAAATACAAAGGGGTCGAAATGCAACACATTTAGAGTCAGGAACAAATTATTTTCATGAAAGTAAAAATTTGGAAAAAAAAAGCTATTTTTTATTTATTTTTTTAGCTCTGCATTTCAGTTAACTTAAACGAAAAAGAAATCATGACCATTTTAAGTTTATATAAATCATTCTTAAGAATAGTTTTGAAATGAAAAATAAGAAGTTTGATCTACAAATTGACCTGGTCAAGTATGTTGATTGTTTTCTAATGCATTTTCTGGCATGCATCTATTGGCAAAACACACACAAATTTATAAAATCAGTTGGTTTTATGATATCTTCAATTCTCAGTGAATAAAGTTTTAACCCTACTTCATTCAGAAATATCAGTATATATAACCAATAAAAAATTACCTCATCAGTTTCACCTCAAATCAAGTTTTCATGAAGTAGTCTTTAAAAGAACATATTTAGAGGGTATTCATTGAAGTCTCATTAATGTATCTGCTTTAAGTTGTGTTTTTGCCTATATATCCTTTGGACAACTTTTCTCCAACTCTTCTTCTCTGGGCTATTGTAAATATTCTTTCATAAATGTAAACTCTATTCTTTTGTATATTCTATTATTTACATATGTAAAGGTTCCATCAACCATGGTATTTTAGCAGTCAAAAAAAAAATAGATGGGAAATACAGCTTTGATACTGCGCCCCTGTGGGATCTGGAGAAAATCACTCTGCAATGCTGCTTTTCTGTTTACAATGTTAAGTCTTTGAAAAGAAATTGTCTTTCACATTTTATTTGTATACTGCCTCTCAGCTGAGACCTCCAGATGCTACTATAATACAAAGATTAAATAGCAGCACTATCTGTTAAATAATGAATATTGTAAACATGCTGATGAGACATCCATTTGGGATGGGATATTAAATAAGTTTCCCTGAGTCATGTGATCCACTATTGCCAGAGAAAGCATGGAGAGGCCAAGAGCCTCGTGCCTAGCAAAGGGGTCTCTGCTGGGGTAGTACCTCTGCTGGGGTCTCTTGCAGGGTCTCTGCTGGGGTAGTACACTCTTGTTGTGTTTGACCCGGTATTAGGCAAAGCGGCCCCAAAGGTCATGGCACTGCTCAGCCAAGGGGGAAACTGTTAGGATCTAACAGCCATCTGAGAAGGACACAAGAAGGCTTGGGGCTCCACCACTCTACAGATGAAAAATGGGATGAGAGATATACAGGAAGCACAGGATGCTCCAGTGTTCACAAATTAGTCTCAGGGAGCATTCCGGGGCACTGGAGAGCAGTCATATGTACCAACTGAGCAGCCCTGGCTGTGCACCTGTCCAGGGCCAACCAGCAGTCTCCCAAATGATCCCTTACCACGCTTTGTTAGACCAGGAGCCATTCATGGTTCGGGAGCCATTCCCACTTAACCATTTGCCTCCTGGCAAACACCGAGTTCTAGAGGATAAGACATATGGCATCTCCTGCCCACCATGCTTAAAGGAAGAGATTTGCCCTAGGCATGTTAAATCTCCCCATACCTCTACTAGCACTTTGCAGCTCAGTCCTGCATTTAGGACGCTTTGAAGGTCAGACCATGTTTAACTGCAAGCGGTTTCCTTTTTCCATTGTGCTGGTAACATGATTGCTACTCCATTTGCCTCCAGTTTACCTTCACTGGCTGTCAGAGACATATCATGACTAGAAAGAAGCTCTGTGCATCTCCAGGACAGAACCAGCCACCCTGTTAATCACATGCCGTGGCACACGGTGGTGAATGGAGCCGACCTTCGCCGTACAGTGCTCCTCTAACAGAGTCCTTGTGTGTGCTCTGACCGCTGTCATCCTCAGGCAGTTGCTTGGCAACACCAGCATCTTTGATATTCACTTTCCAGGCGTTAGGTAATAAACTCACCAATGAGGATACAGCTGCCTAATTTCCTCTGCTGTTTGCAGCAGAGGGTAAAGTGAATCTGTGGTATCTTAGTGATGTGTCTAAACAACTGCCTGAAGACATTCTTTTGTTACAAATTTAATTCGTCTGTTTCAACTGATAGGTCCTTTACTCCTTGTTGGCTGCCTCATGTTTGGGAATAAAGAGAGAGACAGAGCACCTGAGGAGCTGCTGTTTCTCTCTGTCATCAGCATAGCAAACAGTGCACAATCTGGGAATCAGCGCCTGCACGCCTGGCCGTCCTGCAGGATGCAAACTACAGCTGTCACTGGCTGGACACAGACAAGCAGTACAAACTGAACTGTGCGAGACGATAAGTAACTGTCACATTTCCTGACTGGGATGATGACACTGGTGGGAAAGGTGAAATGCTGAGATTTGACAGATATCTCCATCTAATGAGCAAAACAAGGGTCCTGGATAGCACACCCTCCCTTTCCTCCTTTCTCATGGAAAACAGTGTATTTTTGCAGGGAAAAGAGAGTGGAGGAAATTAATGCAACCTATTATTAGCTCATCTGAAATAAGTCATCCAGCTTGAGTTACACTCTGGACTCCTTAATGAGTCAGTGGAGAAGATGGATGGTGTCCTTAGAGAGGAGGAGTCTCTATCCTTCCTGACTGCATAGAGGGTCTAAATGAGGACTTGAGACTTGGCACTTAACCTTAAATAATTAATGTTAGTTGAGTTGAATCCTACTCAAATTTCTATAGGTAACATATCATTCTTTGGTTGGGCCAAACAAACCTTTCCTGAGAAAATTCAGAGGAGAAAAAGATTAGTTAGATAGTTGTAATATATCACAGCTTTCACACATTCAGATGAGCAATCTGTTGCCTGTTTCTGATTTTATAACTCCTCTATAAACAGACATCTGGAATTTTGGGGGAGAATACATTTAAATGGGGTAAAATGGATCAATGCTAACTCCAGAGAAGAACTGTTCTACTGGATCAAATGAAAAAAATTACTCCTGTTTTCCCCTTCAGCAGGGATCAAGAGCTGATGCCTAGGAAAGAGATGTAGCAATAGGATACAGTTTTACTGCTTGGTAGCCAGAAATTCAAGGACTTGTTTGGTTAGAGGCTGTATCAATATGTTTTTGCTTAGTAATCCCACAGGGCCTTTTCTTCCAGGGTAAATTTTCCTCATAAGAAAACCAAGTAGGCTTTGTCAAAAAAGCCAGTAGGGATTTTCCCATTTTAAACACTACAGACAGGAATGAGAGACTAAGTGGTTGTGGATTCTAATAGAAAAGGTGGTGAACTCCTACCAGGAATTGTGTCCAAACTGAAGGGTGGAGCTAAGGTGAGTTCCATTCTGCTGGGTCTCTGTGACTTAGTGCAGCAGGGTTTCGTTTCATATTCATAAGAGAAACCTATTGCTCTCTGTTATATAATTCTAAGAAAATATTTAAGGTTGCGGGTTGCTGTGTAAATGTCAGATATTACTCTTGCTATCAACATATCATTGAGACAGCTGTTTGATATTCAAACTAATCACAAGAAAACATACTGCCTGGGATTTCACTAAATGTGTTTAGCAGGGATTCCCCATCGCATAAATGAGAGTATGAACACAGGCATGAAAAGCTGAGGTGATGAAAAGAAAGACATCACCTTCAAATACTGATGCTGGGGCACGTGTTGCTAGCACAGCATTTCTCTCCTGACATTCAAGGAGCACATTTCAAGTCCTGAGAGGCGCTAAGCATGAAAGTTGCAGCTATTTCTGTCTGAAGAGTACTTCAGAACTCTGAGATTGTTGATGCTCTCTCCTCACAACCCAGAGCAGAAAGAAAACTTGCCCCTCCCAGTGCAGTGCATATCCAGAGAGACTTGTAAAAGAAAGAAGTTTCATAGATAGCCCCAGTAGTGAATGACTCCTACCTTGTACCAGATGAAGGGAAATGTCAAGTGCTGTAAGTGCTTGTGAGGATGGACCTCTGTCTGTGCAGCCCAGCAGAAAATAAGTGTCATTTCTTCTGTACAGAAATGAGCAATGCTGACAGCAGCTACATCCTACCTTTCAAGTATTCTACCACTTTTGGAAACCAAGACCCAGATTTGACAATGGATTTGACACCATTGTTCATAATTGCTTGCCAAGCACCCACAGTTGCACTCAAATTTGTCTCCCAAAAAACCTACCCTGGTGAGACTCTTGGCCCATATGGGTGCAATGAGACTCACTGAGATGGCAAGATATGATTTTCAATTTATTAAACTCAAATGCTGACATAAGAAAAACAAAACATCTTGCTTGACAAGACCTGAATCTAGAAGGTCAGAAATGAAAATTATTCTTTACAGAGCAAAAAGAAGGCAGAAGGATGAGGAGAAAGAGACATTTAGGATGTTCTTGGTGGAACAACATGACCACGAGGGGCACAAGATTTGAGGCCAGGCTGGAAATGAAGACAAGAACAGAGTTATTCAAGATGTCAGAGGCAGGGACAGAAATACCAAACTAGATGAAAGGCAGTGACAGTACAGGAATTTTATGCCTTAATTGATGAGGAAAGGACACCATTGTACTATTTGCAGTTTGAATGGAGGGGAGTGGCTAAATTTAATCATGCTGGAGTTGTTTTCTATCACTGTTTCTACAACTGCCATGCTATTCTTTCACTTCAAATGGACTCTGCACTTTTTTGTAATAATACCACAAATGACATTTTTTCTACAGTGAGATCAATAATAGCCTATACTAAGTGACACAAGCCATAACCACCCTTAGAAGGCCACAAACAAGTAAAAATCTAGTTTAATTTACATTATACTCTTTGATAACTTATCTGCTCTGTCCTTTTATTGATAAAAGGACAAAACTTAACACAACATAACAAAAAGTGACAGAAGAATGAGAAGCCCATATTGTAAAGTCAATTTTTGAAGGTAGTATAGTCTCCATTCTAGGTGCAATACTGTGACTCTTAATCTTGGGTTTGAGAGGTGACCAGGGCTGCAAAGATAATTTCATGGTCCCCTTTTTATTGGTTCTTCCTAATGGTACAAATACAAGTTGCTCTCCAGTTTACACCATAATAAAAAAAATTGACAACTTCTCCAGCTCTGCCACCTTCTCTCATGGGAAAGTGGGTCACTTTAACGCCTGGCAAAGGTGTTTGACTTTTAGAAGCTGCTGGGCATGTCTCCTTGAAGTCACATTCTCTTGATATTCTCCCCCTGGCCAACCAAAACCATATTGTGAAAGACCACTACTTACACCTGCTTGGAGTCCTTTCAACTTTTGATTTCATGCAAGGAGCCAAATGTCACAGTTGCTCTGTAATCCCTCCATCACCCTCAGATCTTCCTGAGTTAATAAGCAGGGGGTAGAGTGCATTGCCTAACACTCCAGTAGGATTGTTGGGTCAGAGTTTGGGCATTTGCTGTGCTGCTCTTTCGGGGTCTTGTCATTTTGCTTCCTATTTTGTTTTCATACTCCAGCAAGTGCCGTCTTCCACTCTCTCAGACTGTGCCTCACTGTTGATATCATGAACTAAAATTAAGATTTGAGGTTGTATACAGCCAAGGATTTTATACTCACACTGTCCTGGGATTTCTGTAGCCATCAAAATGTGCCACAGACCTTATAAGCTCTCTCACATATATCTAAAAAATTCACTTATCATGCAGAAAATCATTAATACATGAGTTCAAGCAGAGTGTGAAACATGCAACGATGATGATTAGATAATGACTCCATTATCTGTACAAATGCAATGCTACTACAGTAGTTCATCATAAAATAACAAATCTGACCTCCACAGCTGAGATTTTCAAAACTGTCTAGGGGACTGAGGTACACAGTCACCATTAATGTTAATGTGTCTATGTCCCTCCATCACTTAAAAAATTTCAACCTATTTTTTGAGAGAAAATAATATGCTAAGTACAAGATAATTTCAACTCTGAAGGTCACAGAAACCACAAGGGATTCGTGGTGGCCTTTACCACAGTAAAATATCAAGCACAGATGTTTTCATGGGAAATTTATTCCACCTCAAATGAAAAATTAAATCAGCATCTTCAAAATTTCTTGTGTTAGGAACGGTGGAAAAATACAGCGTATTAAAAGTTTCATTGCAGAGTTTTAATTTATTTTTCTAAGATATTTTTTACAGAGGAGCCTGTTTCTACATTACTTTTTAGCATAGCAGTCTCAGAATGGAATAGCACTATTATTGATGTGGGAAAAGAAGATGTAAGAGCTGAAGTATTTTCTTCTGGAAAATTCTTTACATTAATTAGCTAGCATTGATAGAAACGGCTTCTTTTCTCAATTAAGATGTCACCTACTTCCAGTGCAATCATATAATAGAGATTTTTTGGAGATAAAAATTAATCTAAACATGCAACAAAAATGAATAAATGTAATTTTTTAAAAACAAAATAATAAAAAAAAGATAGAAACAAACAATTTTTCCCCCCAGTGAAATGGTTTAATTAAAAAAAAAGAGCCTTGGAACAACTATTTCTTTGCAGACAAGACATTTCCTGAGGTGGGTTGGAACTGGCAATATAATTTAATATTGAAATAAAATATAAAATTAAAACATGGCATAAATGTATATTAAAAATGACTTAAAATTAAAATGTTACATAAATGAAAGTGAACTATTAACTTATTTTCTATATTTGCAGTTCTTTCAGATACATTCACACATGTGTTGTTTAAAAAGAAGTTAAATACAGTATATCACTCAGAAATCAAGGGGGAGATGATTTAGACATAGTGTGATATCCTATTGGAATGGCTACTGTGTGTTCAGCTCTCCTCTCCTCTATCAAAGACTTGCAAATAGAGGTGCAATTTTGTGTGAGTCACTACCAAAGAAATCTCTCCGTATTCTTATGATGGGAAATTCTTTTACTGTAGAAATATTACAGGTGAGCATATCCATTGGATAATGGGAAACATAAAAACTACAAGAAAGAAAACAGATGGGTTTTCCAGGTATGCTAAGGTAGTATTTTTGAATGTCAAATTTTGCAAAATCACTGCATGTCTAGAAAGCCACACATAACTTCGTGGCTCCTGCTTCTATTCTTTACCTTGTTAATTGAATGACTTGGTAAATTCAAGTAAATTAAATATCTGATGAAGGATGGGTCATTGACAATATTTCTCTGCCTTCAGAAAAATTATATTGATGAGCTGCAGATGAAGGTTAAGTTCACAGGTGCCAAAGTAAAAAAACTAAAATAAAAAATATTTTGTCATCTTTGTAAGTTACTTTGGAGACCTAGAACACAGTTGTATGCACGAAGAGTAAAATGTTCCTTGATGATAGTCTGCCTCACAGTTCATTTGTCTGAAAATCTCTTGGCAGCCTTCTGGAACAGGTTTAAATAAAATGTAATACTAAGCCTCTAATCTGACAGTGATAAGCTGGTGACAATGATTATTCATGAGTTTATAGGGAGAGTAGACCTTGAGAGGCAGATGTGAATCGTTTCTTTCAGACCCAATTTCTGTGCTTTGAATATAGTGGAACCACTTCAGAACATAAGGTTTGTTTTATATAAAGAAAAAAAAAAGCTACTTTAATTAGCTTGACATCTAATTGTTTCTTAATTGTCAGAAATTGCCCTAAAGAAAAAGAAAGAAACAAATTTATTTCACGAGGCTTGCTGCATATGCACCCTGACACGAAAAATATTGTTGTTTTTAACTTGATGATCCAAAGTTAATGAAATGGCTTGGCCGTGTTTCAGAGAGCAACTGTTCCGAAGTAGAGGGATACCATTTTACTGTTTTATTGAGATAGAAAACTTTGGGGGGAGTGTTTCAAAACCACTTAACTTTGACTGAACTTTGCTCTCACGAATTAATCGTAAAGGATTGGCCAATGTAGAAAGCCCTTTAATCGTCCTAGGCCTAATTCAATGTCTTTTTAAATCAACAGACAGTTTTCCATTGACTTCCTTGCACTTTGGATCAACATTTAAGTTTATTCAAGTTACGACAGGAATTTAGGGAATGGGTTTTATAGGAAGCTCTCTGCTTCAGTTTCAGGAAAGCTAAGGAACCTTCCAAGTAAAGTTTTGTATTGTTAGTCTGTGTCTTTCTCTCTGTGTGCAAAGTTTAATAAAGAAATGAAGCAAAAGTAGGAATATATCCAGATGAAGGGTTTAATTGCACCCTCAGCAAGTTTTCAGGTAACATCAGGTTAGGTTGGGGTGTTGATCTACTGAAGGGTAGGAAGATTCTACAGAGCCATGTTACAGGCTAGGAGACAAGTGGCTGGAAAGCTGCCCAGCAGAAAAGGACTTGGGGGTGCTGGTTGACAGCGACTGAACTTGAGGCAGCTGTGCCCAGGTGGCCAAGAAGGCCAAAGGCAGCTGGCTTGTATCAGCAATAGTGTGGCCAGCAGGACCAGGACAGTCATTGTCCCGCTGTACTCAGCACTTGTGAGGCCACACCTCGAATCCTGTGTTCAGTTCTGGGCCCCTTATTGCAAAAAACACACTGAGGTGCTGAAGCGTGTCCAGAGAAGGGCAACAGAACTGGAGAAGGGTCTGGAGCACAAGTTCTATGAGGAGCAGCTGAGGGAGCCAGGGGTGTTTAGACTGGAGAAAAGGAGGCTCAGGGGAGACTTTACTGCTCTCTACAACTACCTGAAAAGTTGTAGGCAGGTGGGTGTGTTGGTGTCTTCTGCCAAGGAACAAGTAACAGGACAAGAGGAAAGGGCCTCAGGTTGTGCCAGAGAATGTTTTGATTGGATATTAGGAAAAATATCTTCACTGAAAGGGTGGTCAAGCACTGGAGTAAGCTTCCCAGGAAAGTGGTGGATTCACCACCCCTGGAGGTATGTAAATGATACATTGATATGGCACATAGGGATAAGGTTTAGTGGTAGACGTAGCAGTGGTGGGTTAACAGTTGGACTTCACAATCTTAAAGGTCCTTTCTAACAAAAATTCTTCTATGGTTCTTTTAGAAGCTCATGCTTGATGTAGTAACACACTTGCTTTTCTGCCAGCTCCAAATGGAGAACTTCATTTGCTTCTGAAAACTGAGAGGCATGGAAAGCTCCAGCCCAAGAGTAGTTGCTGCATTTGCAGACTCTCCTGCGTATCCCCATTGCATTCTATTGCATGAACTTTATTCCCCACGGCACAACCTACATGACAAACGGTTAGGCCCTTCACGGATAATTCAAATGTTCAGTTTATGGAAGCAATTTGAACAAACTATAAGAAGGGGCATTCATATCGGTTAGAGAAATCTCCATAGGAAATACCATCTTCTCAGAATAGAGGCCATTATCTAAGTGTTGGCACTGACAATAATTATTTATTTATTTGTAGTACAGTGGCAGCTGTTCCAGCTAGGAGTAGGAGCCTGCAGAAAGAAAGTCATTGTCCCAAGGTCTGGACTAAAAACTCCAAGCCTAAACCGATGTAGGCTGTAAAGCTAAGAATATCAGTTTGCTGTCATCTAAGTGGGCTAGGACAGCCTCAGAGAAACAAAATTACTCATTTTCATCTGCTGCCCCGCCCACAGTCCTACACTTCTTTTCTTTAATGCTGACCTTTCCTTCACTCTCTTGAACTTCCTTTCTCCCTTCCTTCTGCATTTCTTTGCACACAGGGGCCAGGCAAGAACTAAGCTAAAAGTTCAGAGTCGTTGAACATACATCCAAAGTTATTCTCTCAACGGTTTGCAGATGTGAGGATAAAGGGTTACAGAGTCACAGAACTAAATGCTCTCCTGAGATCCAAGAAAATATAGGAACATGGCTGGATCCAGGCTGGATATTTTCCTTGGTCAGAGGACATAATTGTCACACCATGGGGCTAGAATTACCCATTGGAACTAACGAGAGACAGCAACCGTTTTGGCTTCCCTACCAAGTACACACATAATAGAGAACTGCTCCTTCCTCTCTATCACCACAGGATGTGGCTTGAGATATTCAGTTTTAATCTTACTCTGATGCATGAGTTTGGTACAAATTCTGCCCTCAGCCCTCTCAAGTATTAACAACACTAATGAAATTACTCTGGGGCTGTCATTTTTCATCTTGATATTCTTATGTTGCTGATCTGCATTGCAGCACTTTTCTTTGCTCCCAAGGACTCAAACTTTGCTTTGTAAAGTTTTCAGTTAGAAGACTATTCAGGAATGACCTAAAGGCTCAGTCAAACCAGAATCAGCAGGGGACTGACCTTTAACACCCTGGGAAAAGGAGAAGCCAAAATTAATCGTCAAACCAAGTTTCCATCTTTAACACAGAGAACCAGAGAGGAAATTATTGGTGGTTGCTAAGGGAGGTTAGTTAAGTCTAACCAGAGCTCTCTTCTGAGCACATCCTTGGCATAGCTAGCCATGACCATGGAAGTCAGTTGGAGAGAACTTCAGCTAGAACCAGTGCTCACAGAAAGCTGATTTCAAGACTACTGACAGACACACAAGATCACAGTAATCAAGTCAACTAGTATAAAACAAGGCTGATAAAAAGTGCTCAGGGGTATGAAGCGGTTATTCTAGATGGGTCGTGGAGACTTCCCTATTCCTACATGACATCTTCCAGTTTCACAAGCCTCCCATTTCCAAGACTGTGAGTTGTGGTCTTCCCATTATCTGGACAAGGAAGCAGTAGTTGCTGTCTCTGGCAAAAAAATGTAACTTTTGGCTTCAGTATCACTTCAGTCATGTACCCTCATTCTCAGATTTACTCCTTCTGATTTTGCACGGATCTCTGATACAGGTAGCCCTAGGAAAGCTAGTAGCTGAGGCAGAATTTGCCCATTAGACTTCAGAATTGTTGTAGCACTCTTTTTATATGCAGCACATAAATTGCAGAATAAAAAGTAAATTAAGAACATGCTCCAGAATGGGATGACAGTGCAAATAGGTTACAGCGGAATGTAAAAAGGAAAAAAAATAAAATTATCAGAGACTAAGGGAAAAATTCCAAGTAAATCCATGACAGGAGGTTACGTGCCTGAACATTGGAACTTTCCCAGATTTTTTACACAAATAATTAGAAAAATTCCCCAAAGTGGAGAGAGAGAAATTTCTCAGTAAAGAAGTGACTGTGTCTGCAGTACACGCCAGAGTGCATACAGTCCTGCCATTGTTTAGCCCTAAGCACATTGTGTGCCCTGCTGTGCTTCATGCCAGAACAACTTTACCTGCCTTAATGCTGCGAAGAAAATACTTCTCTCTCTTCCAGAAATACTCATCCACTGTTTGGCACTAACACAATGCCTTGATTTTATTACAAGTCCTCTACACGGGAGTTTTTGGTTCTGCCCAGACACCTGTTATCAGCCCCACCCACCATCTCATAAACACATTTCTGAAGCCTGAAATAGCTGTGGTAGCAGCTCTGCAGACATCCTGGAGCGCTCATGAACAAATGACAGCAGAAATCATATGATGACCTAGTAGATCTTTGTGCAGGTAATTAAGCAGCTCTGAGATCTTCTTTTCGGATGGATCCACAGGTAGAAACAAATGCTTTGGAGCTAGTTCTATAGGATGGAAATTTGTAAAGTAATTTTGGCCCTATTTTCAACAAAGTACAAGGCGTGTGGTGGCAGAAGGCAGCTGCCATTGCAGGAAGAGCTGGCTCAGGTTGTTACTGGGAATGTGATAACAGAACTCAAAAGGTTGGTGCAGATAGAAAAAATTGTGTCATTGGCCTTTCCCTAAAATGACAGATAATGACTAAACCTTGTTCTACAATAATATATATATAAAACAGATTTTGTTGCAGACTTTTGATTCTTTTGAACCAGCTCCTAATGGCTATGATGATGATGGGCCTGCACCCTCTGAGAAGGGTCCTGATTTTTACAAAAATTTTTTGGGGAAAAGAAAGAACATGTAGTTTTCCTGTCCTCTCTCTACTTCTACTCTGGCACACTTCCAAGGATCACTTGGAACCGATGGAGCTGGCTATGATTCAAGAGCCCATACACACGCACACAAACAAAAAACGGATTACACAGCAGAGCTACAAGACCAAAGACCATTTGAAATGGATTGCTCACTCAAAAGAAGCTGCTTCTTGGAAGGGACACGGCTGTGCCAGTTAATCAGTACTGTCGAAATAGATGTCTTTATCACACCCTGTTATTTATTTTGCACCAAGAAAGCAACAGTACCTGGTGACGTTTGGGAAGAAAGCACAACATTGCAAATTGCTTTTCTAGAACCGAAGTGAGCAGATTTATGGAGGAGATTGCTCCAAAAATGTACTGCAATATAGCATTGGGAGTGAAGGAAAAACAAAATATATGTGTAATATTGCTGACTATACTGCTGACGGGGCAATTGTTCTGGAGGAAATAATTTTTACAGTGCAACTGCAAAAAAGCCACCAACCATCTCCTGAGATCAGATGGGTTAGAATACAGGATCTTTAACATATAAATACAAAAGAAACTTTCCTCTGGTGACAAAGAAAACAACAGAGAAAAACCTCTGATTAAAAATTAAGTAATGCACCTCCAGTATTGAGCCTCAGGTCATCTGCATGACAGTGCATCACTGACAAAGAGCACTAGGCTCCTTGCAGTTACAGGTCTCCCAAAAGAGCAGTCTGGGGACCAGAGGTTGATTTCTGTGGCAGAAATAAGTGTTTGAACTTACTCTTCCTTACTGGGCTGTGAAACACAAAGGAGTAGATCAGACCTGAGCTGGGAGTGGTAGTTGCCTTTGCTTAAACTCCACCACATGTGAAACAGGCATGACTAGGGAGCAATTCTTGGGTTTGGATACCAAGACTTATTTGGTCCTAGAAAAGCTACATAAAATACTTGTCTATACAAATGCATATCAACAGAAGTACTATCTCTATCCATCCCTATAATTTATACATTTATGGCATTAATGTCCTGGATATTTCACATCCTCTACTAGTTGTTCCTTATGAAGTTCCAGATTCAGTAACTCAGCAGTCAGATTTTCAACTAATGAAATATCTAGGCTTGCGCACATGTATTTTTTTCCCCCAAAAAATTGCTTATTGGTGAAAAATTGTTTTCTCAGAATGAAAGAAATATTTCTAAATGTAATATTAAAAGATATGAAAAAACAGCTTGGGAATAATTTTCTGAAGTGTTTGTTTTATTTTGTTTTGTTTTCGTTTTGTTTTGTTTTGGTTGGTTTTTTTCTTTCTTTCTTTTTTTTTTTTTTTAATTTCCACTGTCTAATTTTAATATTTATATAAAACAAAAAGACAAACCAATAAACCCAAAAAGGTGTTGCTTTCTCATTTAGATATGAACTTTTCTTGAAAATGTGTGTGGTTTAACCCCAGCTGGCAACTCAGCCCCACACAGCTGCTCACTTGGGGTGAGAGAATCAAAAGAGTGAAAAGGAGAAAACTCATGGGTTGAGAAAAAGACAGTTTAACAGGTAAAGCAAAAGCCACACTCACATGCAAAACAAAACGAGGAGCTCATTCACCGCTTGCCATGGGCAGGCAGGTGTTCAGCAATCCTCAGGAAGGCAGGGCTCCATCATGCCCTATGCACCATCACGCCGAACAGACCTCACTTCCTTCTTGCCCAGCTTTATATGCTTAGCATAAAGCCATATGATGTGGAATATCCCTGTGGTCAGCTAGGGTCAGCTGTCCTGGCTGTGTCCCCTCCCAGTTCCTTGTGCACCCCCACCCTCCTCACTGGTGGGGTGATGAGCAGAAAAGGCCTTGCTATGGCAGTGCTGCTCAGCAACAGCTAAAACATTCCTGTGTTATCAGCAGTTTTCAGTGCAAATCCAAAATATATTCCCAATACTATAAAGAAAATTAACTCTATCCCAGCCCAAACCATCATAAATATAGATATTAACTCATCTCCAGTCGCCTGTCCCTCCTCCCTCCATTTTCAGTTCTACAAACACACTAAGACAGTAAATTACTATACATATGTTTCAATGAGGACATCAACTAGCCATGTACTATCCTCCCCTGTGATTCACAATATCCATATTTCTCTTTGCTGTGTTTTGAAAACTGAAGTAGTCCTGGTAATACCAAAACAAATACTCTGTCCTCATATAATGAAAAGAAGCAGAAGGTCCTTTTTCAGTATAAGCTTCAGTTTCAATAAAAGCAAAAGATGCAGAAAATTATTCAGATAATTTTTGTGTTTCACCTGTCTTCTGCCTTTCAACAAGGACCATGACCTTGAACATATACCACCTGCACATCAGAGAAAAGCTCAAGGAATATGTGTCACCTAGAGATCCTCTTGTATTGTGGAGGGAGAACAAAAACCAAGGTTAAACACTCAAATGTTAACAGAATAAGCTGTGAAAAAAAGGGAGAAGCAGCCAAGAAGCAAAACATTTGTGAAACAAAAATTGAAAACACCCTTTTAATTTCTCATTAAGAGGACACAATCAAGTTCTCAATTAGAAGCATGATTTAATTCCTGGCATGACTGAAATCTGGTTGGAGAGCTGCATTTCACAAATTTGCTAAATTCTTTATAGGTAGAAATAAACCCCACATTTTAAATGTTCTCAAACTCAGTTTAATACATTCCTTGTTTTGAACAATTCAGTCATTTGTTAACTCTTTCCTTTAGTTTCTAAACTCACAAAGCTCTGGTTTGCCTGGAGTTCACGTACTGGATCACAAGTGCAAACTGTAGACAGTCATGGCAGAGGGAGAGGGCAGTGGCAGCACAGGATGGAAAGCAGCCATGAGACTCCTGATTCCAGGTCTTCCAAACATTTCACTGCACTCCAGCATTGGCACGTATTCACAATGGCTCCCATCAAAGCATGGTCTTGCTGAGGAGTTTGGGTGCTTTGGGCAAAGAGATCCGGCCTGGGTGGATTTTTTGTTTTTTGGGAGAGGGGATGAGAAAACATAAAAGTTGTCAGATAAGAAAACCTTGTATATCTTGAAAAGGGCATCCTATAGTTCTTCTGAAGAAACAGTTTTGTGCAAGAAATTGAGAAGGTGCTATTTGAAAGAGATTTACTACTTTTAGCTAAAAAACTGCCTGTAGGTTGTTTGAATCTTCATGTTTTCAGGGATGGAGCTCATTTCTAAATTTCTGACCATGGGAAATACTATAAACTTTACTTTTTGTAGCCTATTCTTCCTCCTATAACCTACTCCTTCTCTCCTTGCCCAGAACCGACAACTATTTTGTCTGTGTCCCACCTGTTCTCCCAGACTTCTCCTCCAGCACACAGCCCTTGCTCACCCTTCCTGGCGGGAACCTGGGGAACCCCTACCCATCCTTCTTCCAGCCTCTCATGGCAAGGCTCCCAGCTGACATTTTGGTCCCTTTCAAATTCTGTTAAAAAAACAGCATCAATTTCCCATGAAAGCCGGAGAATGAAGAAACATCAGCAGTTTTCTAGATCCAGTGATTTTCTTTCATTGGATACCTGTAAACGAGTTTTTTTGGGTTTGTTGGGGTTTTTTTGGTTTTTAGGTTTTTTTTGTTGTTGTTGTTATTTTGTTTGTTTGTTTGTTTATTTGTTTTGTTTTGTTTTTTGGTTTTGTTTTGGTTTTAGGGGGTTTTGTTTGTTTGGGGTTTTTTGGTTTGGTTGGTTTGGTTTTTTTTGTTTTACTCTCTGCTTCTATCAGAACATTTATGTCTTCTGCTGTCGTGAAAAACAGATTTATGGCTTAACTTAATCTAAATTTCTGTAAAAGTTTTTAGCTAAAGTATATCTAGAAGAAATTATTCAATGTACAGCAAAATATGAAACTAGTCACACTGAATTTACTGAACAGTTTGAACCACAAGAGGCTTAAAGTAGTCCTCCTTTCCCCCTAAAAATAAGTTTGATATTAAAAGAAAATTGGGTGTTTATATTTTTTCTTTCAAAATTATAATTTAAAAAATTTGGAACAAACTTATTTTTAAACTAAAAATAACTCAAATAACCAAAAAAACCCCAAATGTTTGAACAATGCATTTTGCAAGTAATCTGGCCAAAGAAATTTAATTTACCTTAAAAATGTTTCCTTTACACACTAAACCCAAAATTATTTTGTCTTTACTTTCAGAAATACCAGCAATACAAAAGATTCACTATTTACACAGCTGTTTTCCTGACACATATGCCCCAGTCTCAGGGCTACATTTCTTATTCCTGGCTAGGCTTCCCGAGAACATTCCACTAGTTAAAAGCAGTAACATGGGTCAATTCAGGCTTGAGGTAGGTAGGTGGTGTTTAGTGGATTTTAGCCCACTATTATTCAGACTGAATATATTCCATTTTATTATTTTATCAGTTTCTCAAAACTGGGATAACATTTTAGGCTACAATCTGTTCTTTGATTTGGATGGAAAGTTCAAGATTATAATAAAGGTACTAATGCATATACTAATACAAGTTTTCTCCTTTTGAAGGTTTTTTTCACTTCCTTTCCATTCTAATTATTTATATTTTTTTAAGTAACATTCTTGCAGAAGTCTTTTTCATGACCTAGTCTATCTTACTGGCACTTCACATTCGTGTTTTACAGGTCTGCAGGTTATCTACTGCATGTATCAAGGTTTTGGGCTGCTCTAAACTTTGCCCATAAACTGTGGCTACTGTGCTCTGGGGTAAGATACTTCAAATTAAGTTTCAGAGTTTTGGAATTTCCTTCTGGAGGCTGTGGGGTTGGCATGTTTCCTTAGGGTTTAATCTTAAATGAAAAATAGAGACCAAAAGTTTTCTTTAACATTTAATCAATTTCACAACAAAAAGTTCTTCCTCTTTACGCCTTTACAATTTATATGAAATTTATTGCTTTTTCTCTTTTACACCTTCCCATTTCAAGTTCTCTGAACGTTAAGCTTATACTCCAGTAATTCTCACCTTTCACTGACCTTCTCTCACTTTATTTCATCATTTTCTTTATATTCATCCACTAGACATAATTCTCTAACACCATTTGCCTTTCCTGTTTCACTGAATGCTTTTCTTAGTTTGAACTTCTGTATGAGCTTCCAAAGCATCCCCTGTCCCTCACCATCTCTAGATCCTCTGTGGAGTTTTCTTGGCTCTATTTTTCCCACATTTCTGCTCATCCTCATGCTGATGTAATCTTCAATATCTTTTCTCTTTATTTTTTCCTCCAAATCCTTTATGTAGAAGTTGTGCAGAATGCTTCACTCATAATAGCTCCAGATGCATATCTACTAACATCATCCTCACTTCCTCCAAAGCCCAGAACTACCCTTTGCATGACCAATTTGAGTTACCACAGCAACGAGATCCTTGCCTGCCTTTGTTCACTCTAGTGATACTTGTCATCTTAGTATTTTCTTTCCTAAAACTATTTTATTGAGTTTATAGATATGATCAGGACAGTGTGTTCCAAAGTACAGAAAAGGCATTTTTTATAATATCTACAGCTTAGCTTTAAGGTATCCTTCCTGTCTCTCATCAAATATCTTGCTCTTTTTAGTTTCCTCCAGAGGCCCATGCTTAGCAAATGGATCACTGCTCCCAGTCAGGGTATACACTACCCATACTTAGCTAGGCTGATTCCTGAGGTTCTGAACAGAAGACTTTTACATACTGGGTGGAACATGGGCCATTAAGTAGTCTGAAAGTTCACAACATAAGTAGCAAAGTAATAAAGCAGCTTAACTATAATTTAGTCATTGTTAGCTATATTTTTTTTTTTTNCTATATCCCCAAAAAAAAAAAAAAAAAAAAAAAGGAAAGAAAAAAAAGATATCACCACAATTTATCTTCCATCTGTTCAGACATCAAAGGAGATCTGCACATGACATTTAGAACAAATATGATATTTGTTTGTCCAAAATAGATGATGGAATTCTGCAGCTCATTCCTCAAGTGCATCTTGCTGAGAGTGCCTAAGTTGCAGTATACCACTCCAAAGATGACCTCATTGTGAAATCTGAATCCAAATTAATAAAAAAAGTATTTGCTTATTGAAATACGTTGTAGCAGTTTTCAAAAAATGACCTAGGGAGAATTACAGCGGTGGAAAAAAGATCTATTTTAGTTACTGCTCAGCTTGGTATATTATGCATCAACCTCGGGCTTCTTTTGCCAAGGCTCTTAAATAGTTTCAGAGAAAAAACGAATAAATAGAATAATATATATTACCTCTACAAAACCATTTTTTCTCTCTCAGTTATATCAGGATAAATTCAGAGTAAATCAAATGAAGTCAATGGTTTTATAATAGTGTAAAAGCGAACAAATTGAGCTCTGAAGCTTTTCATGTTTTATTTGCCAAGTGTTTTCATGCTATGCTGGCAAATGGGCAGTGACAGGATGTACAGGTTTCAGGAGCCCTTTGGCAGGCACCAAAGAAGCCCTATTATACCCCATGACAATGCAGCCATTTGAAAGTGCTACCAGAACTGTACTTCCTAGCCAGAAGCATAGCAGTTCCTCTCACTGGTTTGTTGTCCTCACATGCATACTTGCTAAATTGTAAGGAAAAATGCATCCTGAATGCTTCCTTGAGGTGCCAGTTGAGATTTTTTTTCACTAAAGCCCGAATATGAAGGAAGAATATTTAACAGAAATTACAAACAACTGTCATCTACTTTTCCTCCTTCCTTCAAACATGGGCTCAAACTCTGCACACTTCCAGAGTATCCAGGATCATGGTTCCTTTATTCAGTCAGAACAAATCATCTCCTTTCAGAGATAATCTTTCAACCTTGCATTAAATTACTACATTATTTATTAACAACCTATATTTGCTGAAAGAATATGGAGTAATTTATCATAATTAATTTCATTTATGCTTAATGAATCAAAGGGCAGATAAACAAATGACCTTGAGTGCTGTAAATACAACTTCTGGAAATGATGGGCTCTGAAATCTTGGTTTTCAAGATTGGAAACACTCTCCAAGTTGCCACTCCCCACGAGAGTGCTGCCACTACTGAACCACCTCCTTCCAGGGTTCAAAAGCCCTGACTGCCAGACTGCCCCTTCAGCCCCAGTGGGAAGGCAGCACATTGGCAGAGCTGCCTGTAGGCTTCTGTGGAAGAGCAGTAGTTGTGCTGGGTTTCCACAGGAAGTTTTTTGGTAGCGGGGAGGGGGGGCCTACAGGAGTGACTTCTGGGAGAAGTTGCCAGAAGCTTCTCCCACGTCCAGCAGAGACAATGCCAGCTGGCTCCAAGATGGACTCACCAGTGGCTAACAGCCATTAGCATCCATGGCAGTTCTTTTGGGTTAAGGGGAGGGGGAAATTTTACTGCATAGGAGGAACTGTTGCCAGAGAAAAGAGGAGAGAGAATATGTGAGAGCAACAGCCCTGCAGACACCAAGGCCAGTGCAGAAAGAGAAGGAGAAGATGCTCCAGGCACTGGAGCAGAGATGCCCCTGCAGCCCATGGTGAAGACCATGGTGAAGGCTGTCCCCTTGCAGCACATGGAGGGCCATGGCGGAGCAGAGATCCACCAGGAGCCTGTAAAGGGCCCCACACACTGGAGCAGGTGAGTGCCTGAAGGAGGCTGTGACCTTATGGGAAGCCCACACTGAAGCAGGCTCTGGGAAGGACCTGTGATCCTGTGGAGACAGAGGCACAGGCTGGAGTGGACTTTTTTTGGTGGGACTTGGGACCCCATGGCGGGTCCGTGCTGGAGCTGTTTGTTCCTGCAGGACTGCACCCCATGACAGGGACTCATGCTGGTACAGTTCATGAAGAATTGTAGCCTGTAGAAAGCAATCACATTGCAGAATTTTGTGGAGTACTGTCTCCTGTGGGAGGGACCCCACACTAGAGCAGAAGAAGAGTGTGGAGAATCCTCCCCTGAGGAGGAAGAAATGGCAAAGACAATGTTTCCTGAACTGACCACAGACCCCATTCCTTGTCTCTACTGCACTGGGTGGGAAGAGACAGAAAAGATTATGAGTAAGGTTGTGTCTGGGAGGAAACGAAGGGTGGAAGGAAAGTGTTTTTAAGACCTATTTTTATTCTTATGAACATATTGTGATTTGATTAGTAATATTAATTTCCCCAAGTTGAGTCTGTTTTGCCCGTCATGGTAATTGATGAATTCTCCTTGTCCTTATCTCAACCCATAAGCTTTTTGTTATATTTTCTTTCCCCTTCTAAGTTGAGGAGTGGGAGTGACAGAGCAGATTTGGTGGGCACCTGGTGTCCATCCAAGGTCAAACCACTACATAGTTTATTCCTCAGTAGGATGTAATGCAGATGTAGGACTTTGTTCCTGGTTAAGTAGAACAATGATTGCCACTTTCTTCTAAGACAGCTGCAGGAGGTGTAAGCACCCACTTTTAATCAAACCTATCAGATGGAGAATTTGGTTTCACCTCTTCTCCTTTTAGTGTCCTAAATGACTCAGGCACAGGCATGTTCACTTTTCTTTTTGAACCATGCAAAACAACAAGAGAACAACCAGACAGGAAATAAATGTGAGCATAATGGAGATCAAATAGTTGTAATTGGTATGGAGAGGGGACGGCTGAGTCCGAGTTTCACCTTGAAGCATTTAAACAGCTGTAACATATACAAGTGCTATCTCTGCAGGTTTCCCCCAACATCCGCATTGTAATAACCTTGTTTTTCCCTGACTCTTGTGATTTCATATGACACATACCCCCACAGCCAGGTGAGACGCAGTTCATTGCAAACTACATATGGCCAAGTTGCTGCCCAAAGAACCGTGCCAGCTGGTTACTCACAAAATGAAAAGAAAATTGTGGTCCAACAAGGCAGACTAGGAGGAAGAGTGCTAAAGTAGTTCTCACAGCAGGGAAACAGACTTCAATACAGCCTCAGCTGTCTTCAAGGCTTGTCTCCTCTGCCAGTGTTGACTAAAGCTGATCAACAAGGCTCAGAGGTTTTTGAAGGGAATATCAGCAATTTGCTTACCTACAGCTGTATGAAACCCCACACCACCTAAATGCTGAGCCACTTGTAGTCAGCGAGACCTTTTCTGTTATTGAGACAATAAAGGACAATGGCCCCCATCACATCAAAGAAAGTTTCCAGTTCCACTGTTCATCCCTGTTTCGTACACCTCGGACATGCTCCTTCCCCACTTAGCACTCCATCTCTTTCCCCGTGAAGTCAGAATGCAGGCAAAGTCTAAAAGGAAGGAGATTGTTACCATTAACTCTTTTTAGCATATCTGGGCATCAGCCTATCACCTGCTGTTAGTGTACTGAAACGCACAATAAAGCTGCATTTCTGTAAAATACATTGGGAGCAAAATTGGACAGAAGAGTGTCAGACTGCAGTTTTTCCATTCTTTCACGCAACATGTGAAATAGCATGTTAACTGCCTTCTGGCCATACAGTAAGCTTCCATTAAAATAATTACCATATGGCTCTTTTGGGGACATGGTAACTTTCCTGTTATTTCACAATCCTTTCAGATGAACAGTTTCACAATGGACCCTACAGGACCTTGAAAGGATTTTATCAAGTTGCTGGATCAGGGCTTTGATAGAGATTCTGAGGAAAAAGCAGGTGGAAATAACAGCTCACGGAGTAGCTCTGCAGAGTGATTACTGGGCTATATTCTCTGTTCAAATGGGAAAAGGAAATCCCTTGAAATAAAAAGTCTGGCTGCTGCTGATTAGCTGACAAGAATGAAATTGAACACTATGCACATAAAACTGTATATGTGCAACCAACAGATCCATCATGTCAGCAATTCATTTTCTTATGGTAGCATGGGCTTGGAGAGAAATCCATTAAGGCCCAAATAAATTAATAGCACAGAAGTATCCCCTGCCTTGCCTGGTTTTCTATACACATGGCTTACAAGTCTAGTTTGGTGTTGTTTTTTTTATATTTATCCCTTCCTCATTCATTAACTTTACTGAATTATATAGTCAGGGACAATTTTTTTTTTTTTTTTTTCTGTTATCAGCCAATAACTTACATCAGTTTCCCCAGCTGTGGAACAACATAGTAAGAATATTCTGTATATATATAAATACCTCTAAATCTTTGGGTGGTTCCAGTTGTACCTGGGGCTTATAACAAGGACTAAGGGCAGGAAAGATTGAAGGTGAAGTCTAATTAGCAGTCATCTAAAACATCATTACATCAGTAATTCTTTTTTTTTTTTTAACAGCCTATATAATCTCTATCTTTCTCTCCAGTTTTTCTCCTTGCAGAGTCGTTGAAATGCATTGTCTGTTGGAGGACTCCAGTTGTGGTGGTGACGGTACGTTAGGTGGCAAGTCCCATGAAGCATGCTAATATGCACTAATCTTTTAATGATGATGAATATTTGACTCTATGTAATGGGGGTATTTTTTTTAAAGAGGCTTTCCACAAAAAAAAATCATCACAATGGTTGTCACAAGTAAGCTTCCCTCCCCTTTGAAAGAACTGACTGTAGTGAAAAAGATAATTACTTAGTTCCTTTATCTCTGAATTATTTGTAATAAAACCTGAAATCGCACCACAAGGTCTTTCATGAGGATGTCATAAATTAAGATGCATCGATGTATTTGGTGCATCTGTTCAGCTCTGCGCTCCTTTGTCTTCTGCAAATAGCGCAGCAGCTTCAATACCCAGCAGACAGCATTTACGCAAATGATGTCGTGGTCTGTATCATTAATATTCAGCGATTGTCTGTCATAGACACCTTACTGTACATCTGTTATGCAAATTTATGTTAATTTTTGCTCACTGACAGCTGCCTTGGTTCCCTCCCTAAAATGATCTTTTCCATTTTGAAGTTTGCAATCTGTTCCCAAAAATGTTAATCTAACAATTAACTGAAATTGCTAAACAGAAATTTTACATGTTATGTCCAAAATAGAAAGCCGTGTTTTTAAATAGATGGTGAATCTTCTCTTCACATCATTTGTTTTATATGTGATTCAGAGAAGGGTAAACATTGATCTTTGCACAGTCTGTGTTGGGATAAGTGACAATCTCCATATACAGTAATAGGTTTTACAGGAAATGATGCCATCTTCTTTTCACATAGGCTATCGGCATAAAACTGACTTTCCCATTAAAAGCTGTTCTTTGTACAATTGTTTCCTACTTAGCCTTTTGGAAATGGAAAGGTCACTCTTTATTAACACATTATTCATTTAAACATTTTATTTTAAATAACATGGCCAGATTTCAAATAGGGGCAGCAAGCATTTTAAAAACATTTCAGACCAGTTTCATCATGTTAATGTAGTATATCAGGGAAAAGTGAGATATGGTCTTGTAAGTTAGGTTCAGACTGCTGGGAAAAGCAGTTTGTACCCACTGTGCCCACAACATTTTTGCTTCCACAGTCAGGAACCAGCCAAGTTACACTAGGTATCCCACATGGAATCAGTGAACATCTGGACAGCTGTTGTAGAGGGAGGGTTTAAGTCTGTTTGACATTAGGGGAGGTGCACAAGAAAAGCCTAGGCATAGAAATAGTCTCCACCTTAAACTAAACTGCAAGCAGATTGCTGGCACAATCTCTCCAAGTTCTCATATTTCCCTTTTATATGGAAAAAAAGAAATATCGACAGGAGCCAGGGAGAACTTTGGTCAGGCAAATACTTGAAAGAGACGTCAGAAATGCAAGGGTAGCTGGGGTGAAATGGAAAGAGAAAGCTTATAGCCACAGATGAATCTGTTAGGAAAGGGAATTAAACAGGAGCAGGCGCATTGCCCATATTGGGAAAGAAGCCCCTACGTGTCCATATACTGAGGACAACAGCTTTAAAGCAGAAGCATCTTAATAGCATTGCCTGACAGTGCAATAGGGTCATGATGTAATAGATTTCTCAGAAACCTATGGCCAAATCAGAATTTTACAGAATAACACAGAACCTGACTATAAACCATAGAGAAAGACAGGCTGAAAGAAGTTGAGTTTAGATATTAGGAACAGCATTACAGTGCACCACAGATTCAATATCAGTCTTCACCATAGAAAATACAGCCAAGATACCTATCCAAGCTCTATCCTTATCAGGAAATAAAGAACACACTATGTCAGGCTGATCTGTCAAAATAAGAAGAGTAGCAAAATTAAACTGATAAATTAAAGAGCAGCATGTCACCTGACTGATGGCAACCCTCCAGGAGATCTCTTAGAAGCATAGCTGCTGTTTCTAACAAAGAATACAGAATAGCTCATTAAAAAAACCAGAATGGCAGGGTAGCAAACATTGCTCTTTCCTTCCAAAAAGGGAAACCAGGGAATTCTCAGAGTTACAGACTATGATTCCTTAGAAAAGTTTTTGGAACAATAATTAAGACAAAAGCAGACAATCACCAAAATGAATATGCTATGAGGCCAAGCTGACAGAGCTTCTACTAAGAAAAATTGTTCTTCTCTAGTCTATTGTAATGCATCAGGAGTCTTAAACAATGGATGATGAAGACCATTTCATAAATAAGTTCACTTGAAAGACAATGTATTTAATTGAAAAACTATTTCCCCAGGAACCAATTAGGAAAACAAAGTAATCATGAAAGAAAACTGAATACTCTGCTGTAGTTCAGAAAGTGATTGGCATAACCACAGTAGATAGAAGTATGTAACTTACTCCCAAATTAGAAACTTATAGTGAAAAATTGCTGAGCTATTTTGGAAACTGCAGTTAATAAGATTGTTTGGAAAAGAGCTAAACAGACATATTTGCCAGTGACAACACTTTGTCCAGATGTCCAGACAAAGAAAGTGCTTAACAAACTTGAGGAGGCCTTTAAAATAAATCACAAGGCAGTACTTAAAAAACAAATTCAGTGTCAAGTACAAAATAAATTTAGGAACATGGGAGACCTGACTACGTTTCAAGAAATTACCTGAGGCATCAGGTTCTACCATTTACTATTACAGGCAATCACATCGTATAACTCTGCATTAAAGCTGTGACAAATTTCAAAAAATTTTTTCTAATCAGAAAACCACATTTTTTTTGATAAATACTCTTTCCAGAAGAAAAAGTTTGAATTATTTCAACACTCGAGTGTATGACAGAGTTTACAGCTAAACAGAATGACTCATGAAAACTAAAACTGATTGACTCTTCCCCTGCCTCTTCATGAAGCACTTTTATAGTTAAAGTAGCTCTTGCAATATAGTTCTAATAATATTACACTATCCTAACACAGAGAAAAAAAAAACACAGTAAAATTTTTTTTTCACATTTACTGACATTGTTGGGGATGAGCCATTTTGCAGCCATTTTTTTTCATAGACACGGGCAGAGAATGGAAAAACCCCTCTTGTGTAATCTCCATACTGTCTACTGTGCATGTATTTCAGCACTTCAGGCTTCATAAATAGTTTTCCTGATTAATTCCAACATCCTGAAGCACTTTCCTATGGAAGTTTTGGGGTTTTTAATTACAGGAAATTGGTAGGGGACACAGGAGGGCGTACCAAAAGTCGTCTGCCTGGCATCACCTGCAATGCTGGACTAGTCAGACGACAGCAGGAGAATGGTGAAAGCACAAAGCTATTACGAGCAGTGAACCAGCCCAAGGTTACTGCATTCACCTGGCACCCAGTAAGCACATCTCTGCCTGCTGGATGCTATTCATCAGTCCCAAAGCTCAGAGCTCTGCTGCTGCACTGTTAGCTCAGTTTTTGAAGTTATTTCAAACATCCAGAGTCCAGAAAGGTTGTTCTTAAATTGAGGTCCACAGAAAGATATAGTTTTTCATGTTTGAAATAGTTTGGTCATAGTAGCTAGAAGAATAAGATACCAAAGAGCAGTTACAGCATAACTAATCTCAGAGTTTAAATCAGATATCTCTTTGGTGACTGAGGTCTTCCAGAACTGATTTTATCCCCTTGATGAAATTAAGATTACATGATGCCTCTTTTATTATTAATACTTTTAAATGCACCAGGATTTTACTGTCTTATATCTGAATCATTTGTAAGGAAAAGGAATGTGATTAACTGCTTTATTTAATGTCCTTAAAACCCTGGCAGTATTTTTTTGTATCATGTAAACCTCAAGTTGCTGACTATAGCCTCAGCAGGAGCTTGGGGACTATGCCAGGAATTTCCACAGAGATTAGCTAAGACAAAGACAAGGTTGCCATTTTGATTTTTTTCCCATTTTTGGAATGGAAACAAACATTTAAATGTTTCCTGATTTAAAAAAAAAAAAAAAAAAAAAAAAAAAAAGGTACGATAGTATGATTAGGGTGTTTTGTTTCCAGATCACAAAACAACTGTATCCAAGTTTTTAAGTTTCTGAACATCTTTAATATACAGACAAAATAAGTTTAATCAGAAATGGCCCCTTTAGATAAAACAAAAAACCAAATCAAACTATTATTGCAAAATTGGTGAAGCACTTTAATTTAAAATGTTTTAAATGAAACATTTTAATTTCATTTTTCGTGTTTTGAAATTGTGTTTCATCAAGATGGATAAAAAAGTCTTAATGAATGATATATCATTTGAAATGTTGGAAGAGAATTTCAGAGGCACCTTTAACAGAAGTGTCCTGAATAGCTCTTTCCTCTTGCCTGAGATTATGTGCAAGAAATTGAGGCTCGAGCTGCCTGTAACCAAAATTCTGAATCTGACTGAACAGCAACAAGTCACACCCTACACCCAGCCCTTTTCACATACTTTGTATACAAATACCAACCAAAGAGAGAAAAACCCAAAAGTGCAATAACATTCAAGCCCCACACATTAGAGAAATGTGGCAAAAGCCTATCCCAAAAGTGCAGAGGTGAGCTGCAATTCTTGGAAAAACACTAATGGTATGGCGGTTGTTTACAGCTTGCCCCTTCTGTGGCTGGTGGGCTGCAACTCACCCGTGTCCCCGGGCATCCCTCACTGCTGACCCAGCAGTGTCATCCTGCTGCCAGGCTGTAGCAGCTTCTGGATGTGGCATGTATCTGCGGCCACAAGGACAAAAGGGTTTTGTTTGTTTTAGGAATGCTGCTGAACCAGACAGAACCACTGTTATTTTCACTTTAACTGTTCTTTATCTTGGCATCTACCTCTCCCAGACAGAATACACACCTAGAAGACAGAGTTAATTAGATTTCTTATTTCTGACAGCCACTAGTGCAATAGTAATATTCTTGTGTCCCTACTCAGATAGGTCACAGAAAATAAGACGGGAAGGATCTGAAGAGATTAGAAGTTTTCTAATATATTCACAAAAGTAGAGCTGAGGTCCACCTCTGAAGAGTTGCATTCCTTTATGGGACTGAGTGACTTTCATCAGTCATTTTATTGACCAGTGTAGAAAAATGTAAGCTAATGTACATGGAGAAAACCCTGACCAAACACACGTGAAATCTTCTCCAACACCACTTCTCTGACTGATGCTAATTAGTAATAGGATCATGGGGTTATAATAGGTAATTTCATGGATCTGTCACCTCACTGATTAATAACAATCAAGCAACTCAGCTAAATAGTAGGACTCATTAGGAGAGGAGTAGAAAACAAGAAGAGTATATCCACAATCTTGCTGAATAAATCCACGCTTTGCCCATGTCTCAGGTATTATGCTTTATACTTGTTCCCAGTTCTTAAAAAAGTGGGAAAAAAAGCAACCAACCCAAGAAACTTTCCAAGAAGAACATAATGAAAAATGACTTCTATGTAAGGAATATCTTCTTCAGCCTGTAGAATAAAAAACTGTGTACAGTCATTACTGGTGTGGGTTTTTGGGAAGTGACTGTTTATTCTTTATTCCACTGCAAATATTCAGGAGGAAAGAAAAGCTGAACTTAATGCAAAGGAAGTAGATCTTCATTCCCTGGGTGCTGAATTGCAGAGATCTCAGAGAAGCCATATCTGGTTCAGAAAGCCTCCAAGCTGGTAACTCCTGGAAACTGTGGATAGGGAGGGCAGGACCACATAGGTCTATCCTACTGTTCTCTAGGCCATCCATTTCTCTCAAGTGCAGACACAACAATTTAGGCAAGAGACAGTTTGGAGGCTCAGGCATTTGCATCAGATAAATAAAAGATCTTCATGCTATCCACAAGAGAAATGAACAAGTGTGCAAATTAGCAAATAACCCAAACACACAGGATTTTAACTTTTCAACCCTCAAGAAACCCCAAAATATTCCTAAAAACAATCAGGCAAACTTGCCTTCAGATATAGCACTATTTGTTCCCAATATGACAACAAAGCTCTTCATTTCACCCTGCTCAGCAAGTCCCAGCACTAAATGAGCCCCCAGTGTGTCTTCACTCTCATTTTAATAGACTGCAGCTATGTTCTGGAACCAACTAAGGCTGACAAGTACCATCCCAAAGAAAGTCCCTGACTTCCCTTCCCGGCTCTTCAAAATCGCACTCACAGATGAAAAACATTTAGTCTACAGTATCATCACATAAGCCATTTCACCTGAGAAAAACTCCCACCAGCTATGGTGCTGTTGGCAACTCCTCTCAGCTCTTGCAGTGCCTCTGCTTCCTACGTCATTCTTGTCATTTTCAAAAATAAGTGTTTATAAGAATGTGATCAGCTACAGGAAAATCAAACTCTCATGTTTCAAAATAGATTTAGCAACTCCGCACCTAGCGTTAATACAGAAAAATATATATGGAGATTTGTCATAAATAGTGAGCCAAGAGATTTTTGATCACTAGATTGCATTAACTATTTCCTTTCAGTCCCACTGACTCTAAATCCAATTAAATAATTGTCTATTCCTTGTATTTAGATAAAACTTTTGTGAGTCTAAAAAGTGTCAATGACTTGTAAACTGCTGCTATTTGTATTTTGTTGTTTTGCTCCTATAAAAATGCCATAGTGATAAACAGGAACATAAAAAAAAAATTGAATAATTAATTATTATGTAGGGGCAACTTAAATTCATGAGTGTGTATATGCTGGCACTTCCTGAGGTCTTTCTGAAAATGACACTGTACCAGAAGTAATATCAAGGGGAAAATGATGCAAAATGACTTCATAGTCGGGATCAAGATATAAATATCTGCTGAGGATATATAACAAATGCTGAACCTTCTGGGGCTGTAACTTCAAATAGTTGTAATGATTCATGGAAAAGGATACCTTTACAATCAGAATAATGCTGCTTTAGAAGGGTCTTTTTGATTTTTTTTTTTTTTTACTATATATATGTATGTATATATATGTATGGGCTTAAAGCAATACCTCCCTAGACTCTTTGGAAAAACTTTCATTAATCTGTACAGAAGAAAAAGTCAAGATCATAGTTGAGTAGGAGTAAATGACATTTTGATCTAGGTAATAAGAGGATATACAAAGCATAAATTGAGATAATTCAGCTGTGCAGCAGTGTGTGTAAGTTTAGAATTTTGTCCAGAAATTTTCATTAAATTGAAGTCCTTCTCAAATGCCAAATATTATTTGGCAATAAGTAGAAGTGCCAATGAAAAGAACAAATAAACCCAGATAAACTTTTAGGATTAATTACTTAAGCAGGTGTGCAGGTTAGAGAAAATCACAAAGAAATTCCCCTGTGAGAAAAGGCATATATTCACCTCGTTACCTGCCTGAGTTTCTACATTCACTCCTCTTTGGTCTTTGTTTTCCATTAACTCTAGTAAATGAAGTTATTTGCAGCCAGGCAAAAAGAAAAAAAAAAAATTAAGCCAAAAAAACCTCTGTAAAGCCAGTTTGTGGTATTTTTACCATATACCAAGATCTAGATCCTATAAGCTATGCTCTATGCTTGGAGCTTGGGAAAGGGAACGCTTTGGCAAGCTGTACCTTGATGAGGATCACTGCTCTGTCAAGCCATGTGCTTGTTCCTCGAGCACTGCAATTTTCACAAAATTCATCAAACCTCCAGCTGAAGATAAAATGACTGAATCCAAGGTTTAATGGAGATGTCTTGTACATTTACATTGCACCATATTTACACTGGAAAGGTCACAAGCTGAACTTTGCAAAACACAGCAGATCCAGCATGGTGAATCATGATACTATTGGCTAATCATTATTACATGTGAATACTCTGAATTTCCCTCCACTGTGTTTTAATACAAGCCTTGGGATAACATCAGGAGGCACCCTGTCTGCTGGGACAAAATCAGCTGTTAAAAAGACAAGTGTAGACATTTATTCCCAGGACCTTTTGGCTAAGCCATCATTCCATAAGGAACAAATAAGCGCTTTCTCAAGTTTATCTGCAATCTATCATTCTGCAAATTTTAATATATTAATATTTAATCTGTTTTATCATTCTACAAATTTTAAGCCTTAGTTTTCCAGGGTCATGGTAGTTGCAATCTCCCATGTAGACTGGTCCAGGCAGTCCCACAGCAACTCATAAGGAATGGGATTACTGAAAAGTCTTTCTTGAGAGTTTTTTCCCATCATCTATTTGCACTGCTAATTAGTATGAATATTCCATGTTTCCCTAGCACTCATTACTGTGATGTCCAAACACCTGGACACAGACAATATTTTATAATGTGGCTGGCTATTGCAAAGTCTTTCTGTAAAACCTGTTAAGTTGGGCAGCCTCTACCATATGATTTGGTTTTTATTATTATTTTATTGCTCAGTATCAGAATCTCTTTATTCTCTATAACTGACTTCTTTCTTTGGTTTACAGCTGACTCAAATGAAACACCTGCAACCATTATGGATAAGTACTGGAAAGCATATTTGAAGTCAAAAGCTCCACAAAGTCAGAATGTAGTGAAAATTCTTCAGAGGACTGCAATAAACATCAGTTTTGCACAAGCTTTGTGTTTCTGTGTTGGCTAAACCTGTAAGGTAAAATCACAGTCCACATGACCCTCTTGTTACAGCGTGAAGACATTTACAAGCTGGAGTCAATTCTGCAGAGATATCCAACAGATGAGCCATTCAAAAAAAAGCCTGTGCTTTCTATGAGGAGACTTTCTACTGTCAACTCTATTTACTGTCCCTGTAACATTATCCATCATGCTGTGGAAAGTGTCAGACATAAAAATAAAGTGGAAATCTATAAAACTGGTTTTGAGTCAGTAAAAAATGTCAATTTCGTGGCAGTCTTTATTAATCCTATTAACTGCAGTACTTTGGAATCCACAGGATTTCATAAGGCTCATAATGCAAGTAGCATGTAGATAAAAAAAGACACAGGAGTCCCATGTGCGCATATGCAGAGAAACTTAAAGAATCAACTTTGTGGCTGACATCCAGTTATGTCAGTAATGTCAAAGGTGATATGATTGAGAAGGTGATGCAGCCTTAATAAGGTGGTTATCTTCTCTGTGATACCACCATGGGAAATTTCAGTGATGTAGTTTAGAAATGTAGCTTCATATCTAACGTTGACTTAAACAATATCCTCTCCCTCACCTATGGGCTGAGCAGTCATGTTGAATGAACTGCGTCCCCCTCTATGTATGATGTCACACCTCTCTTAGAGAAAGAGGAGACCTAAACCAGCTAATTAAACCTAGTTAAAGATCATTGTATGAAGTGTGTGAAACACCTTTTGAAATATTTTTCCTGCTGTCAATATCACTGCTATCATTTTGCTTTATGGGTCACATTCAGATTTACAAATTTTTCCTGAATAATTTTGCTATGTACATAATTGGCCTAGAGGGTATAAAACTAAACGTCTTACAATTAGAAATTTTGCAGGAAAAGAGAAAAAGTTGCTTTCTCTTCAGTAATGTACTTAGCTCTAAGCCATGTTGTAAGAGACTTAAAGATCGCAATTGCCTCACACACCATTAAGATCACTGAAGGACTTTCCCCACAGTAGCAAACCACGGAAAGGAGCAACTACTCAGCTGCAACCACTGAAGCCCACCTGCTATGAAATATGCTTGCTGGATTCCAGGAATTTGTACTGTGAGGGACTGAAATGTTAATGGTTAATGAATCAAAAAAATCAGCCATTTGATAAGGCCAGGTTTGCACACTCTCCCCTTATGCAGCTGAGGGGAATGAGGAGAGATTTTAGGTACATGGTGGTGAAGCCTCTGGTCCACATAACCCAGTCCTGGAAGTTACAAATCGGGTTTTGAGCCAGATCAGAAGCAAACCCTGCAGAGGCAGGATGGTGCTTTTTTACAATGCCAATTATCCTCCCTTAAACAACTGTCTCAGTTGTAAAACTCCTCCTCTCACTCCCCCCATCCCAGTAGGTCACATTCACATTCACAGATAGGCTTGAGGGTATTCATCCCTCCTGATGGGGCATAACTGGCTCAACTATGCTGACGTGTAGTGTCTCAAAAGGTGTCATAAACCATCAAAGACCCCCCTAAAGCTCCCCCAGACTTATCTCTAAGGCCTTCCATCAGATGACTGTGCAAAATCCACTGTGTTGCAAAAAAGACAATGTAAAACTCTCCTCTCCAGGGGAGGTGCTTGGGTGCTCCCACTGTACCGGAACGTTTATTGACCCATTGAACTCTGTTCTGCAGAACCTCAAGAAGCCAGGGTGAAGAGGACCAATAGGCTGCCATCTGGATCCTTGTGGTGATGATTATCTTTCTGCTGGATCAGTCTCACTCTCTTTTCTCCCCCTCTCTCCCCTCTTTTCTATTTCTTTCTACCTCTATCTCACGTTACTGCTAAATAAAATCCATATTATTGACTTCAGTATTTGGTCTCATTTGCATCTTAATTCAGGTAGAAGTATCTCTAATAATCAGATCTTAACATGTACAATAAACTAAAAGTCTGACTTTGAACCTTTTCTTCCCTTTGGGAAACATTTTTTTTCACATAAGTAACCTCATTTGTTTATACTGGGACACTACACATTCCAAAGGCAAGTGTCAGAAGAGAGCAGTCCAGCTGGAGCTGCACATGAGATGACAGGCTGTGAACTGTGGTTTATTAATTAATTTTGGCAATGTGACCCAATAAGTGCAAAATAACAGTAATGTGAAATATGATACATAAAATGTGACTAACAGCAATTATTCTAACTGTGAATCTAATCTCAGGGAAAGCAACAATAAGGGATGCTCAACATCCCAGGACGTGTGTGGTTAGCCTCAGCCAACCAGGTCAATCTTCCTATGCTTTCTGTTATGTTGATGGGGAAGGATAAGCTCATTCAGACCATTATACTAGAGCAAAATCCCAAATTTTCTTATTTTTACTTTCTCCTGAGGACTATTTGTGTCTGTCTCTCTCTCACTGTACACATTACAGGAGGACACTTAAACGTAGAAAAGTGCCTCTTGTAAGTATATATCAGAGAGCTGTGGCTGAAAGTAAATTGCAGTACATAAATTAACCTACATTATGTAAGAATCTACATGTTGAATGTCAAGATAAAATATATAGATTGACACCAGTGATGCAAAAGAGGATGCAAATGAAGCACATATTCAGTGGCCCTTCTTTTATAAATTGCAAACAAATGCAGAAATCAGTATCCACTGCTTTGGGAAGTTCAAAGATAATTATATCAGCACAGGAAAGAGGGCCAAGAGTCCAGGCATGAGGCTGTCACAAGCTGCCCATGGCTCTCTGGGGCTGGTGCTGCACTGACCTGGGATTTGGCCCAATCAATTCTGAGGGGAAGGGGAGGGCAGTGGGAAGCCTAAGGCCTAGGAAAGGTACTCAGTGGCCACCGTATTTCGACATGGCCAAAGTGCCAACCATGCAGACAAATTACATCAGGCTCTTTACCCTAGGGAGCAGAGGGTAAGTTGTGGCTGACTTTATTTAATACTATAAAAGCAGCCTTTCTTGAAAAGACTGCAGCACAGCTGCATAATGTGATATCAATTCCCATCCCTGTGCCCATTTCCATGTTTGTCTTCACAGGCAATACTGTTTCAACATTGCTGTTTACAGGTTCACAACCAACATGAAATAAAGAAAAGATACCTCATCTCAGCCCAGCCCTTGACACAGGCACGTTTAGTTTGTACAGTGACTGAATTATTCCCTTATCCATAATATATTCCTATTAATAACATTCTGCTCTGACTAATAAACAGCTTTATTTTATTGCCATGATTTCTGACTTTCTCACAGTCTTTAAAAATATGAACTAAAACATTTCACTCCAAGAGTGGTCAAAAAATATTACTACCTCAATGCAATATTGCAGATAGTAAATCTTTTCACATATGAAAATTAACCTCTCTGCTTGTTTAGAGAAACACATATTGGAAAATAAAATCACAAATGTGATTGGAAAATCTCTACAACTGATACCCCTGCCTGCCTTCAACTCATAACAGAGGTACCGGGTGCAAGGAAATCTGCTGGTTCCGTGCAAATATCAACCACAGTAAAAATTACATTGCAGGACATCGGCATAGAAAGGAGAGAAAAACTTTATTACCAGCCTCCCAGTCGGTAGCCCCATGTGAACCTCATGAAGCTCAACAAGACCAAGTGCAAGATGCTGCACCTGGGTCAGGGTAATCCCAAGTACAAAATCAGGCTGGGAAGAGGATGGATTGAGGGTAGTTTTGGAGTAGTTACGTGTGGATGAGGGTTTGGGCATGACTCAGCAATGTGTACTCATGGCTCAGAAAGCCATCTGTATCCAGGGCTGCATCAAAGGAGAGTGACCAGCAGGCTGAGGGAGATGAATCTGCCCCTCTGCTCTGCTGAGACCCAGCCTGGAGTGCTGCATCTTGGTGTGAAGTCTTCAGTGCATGAGGTACATTGACCTGTTGGAATGAGTCCAGAGGAGAGCCATGAGGATGATCCATGGGGCTTCTAGTCTAGTGAAGAGAAGGCTCCAGGGAGATCTTACAGCACCTTCCTACACCTAAAAGAAGACTATGAGAGAGCAGGAGAGGGAATTTATACAAGGGTATGTAGTGATAGGATGAGTGGGAATGGCTTTAAATTGAAAGGTGGTAGGTTTATATTAGACATTAAGAAAAAATTCTTACTGTGAGGGTGATGAGACACCAGAACAGAGAAATTTTGATACTCCATCCCTGGATGTGTTCAAGGCCAGGCTGGATGGAGCTGTGAGCAACCTGTTCTAGTGAAAGGTGTCCATGGAAGGGTGTTGGAACCAGATGATCTTTAAGGTTCTTTCCAACCCAAAACAATCTAAGTTTCTGTGATCCTCTTAAATGGGATATGCAGTGTTTATTCTGGGTGTACTGACTTCATTTGTGGTGTTTCTTTGGTACAAGCTTCAGAGAAAAAGAAAACTCCAATCTGGCATCAGCTCCATTGTCCTAATGGAGCAGAACTTTTTCAGAGGAGGCAGAGATTGTCTGAGCAAGGACTTCCTTGAAGCTTAGTCTGAGACAGTCGAGACACATAAAGTCTCTAAGGTCTACAGCAAACGTCAACACATTCAGCTTCAAGTGCAAGGCGTAAATCTTTCCATCTGCTTTCTCTAACAGGAACACAAAATAACATGCACACTTAAAGTAAGAGGGGGGGAAAGGACTCACATACTTTTCAGCCCACATAGATCTAACTAAAGTACTCAGACAGTCTGACAGTAATGGTGATGGAAACTTAGTGAAGACAGAGGAGCTGCTGTTCACGGTTGGGCAGTGCTCCATGGGTCATGGCCACACAACTGGCATCCTTGGACACCTTCCCCAGTGGCTCGAGATACCTCCTGCCCTGAGAAGCCCTTATGCATTGGGCAGACTTCCTTTCCTCCCTGAGCTAGGACAGAGTCACAAGTCAAGCCCAAAAAATGATGTTTGTGGAGGAACCAGTCATCTTGAGGCTTATGATAACTTGATCACATTCTAAAAACCCTAAAAATTATTTTCCTGGTTTCCTCTGCATCATCATGGACTTGGATGACAGGTTTGACTGCTTGGGCAAATGAAAGTAACAAATCAATCCTAGGAGTAACAGACATACTCTACCGTATTCCTAGAGCTCTTAGAACAGGATTTGCACTGAGTGAGCTCATGCAGCTCCAAACAAAAGATAAATCCATGCAGACAAAAAAACAAAGCCAAACCACAACCCCACACATACACACCCCTTACCCCAATTTGCAGTACATTAATCACGATGTGAAGGAATGTAGGGTGCTTTATGGAAAATAGACCAATCACACTTTGTAGCTTTCAGGGAAGACAGCTGGGAGAAGAACACTGGCAGCCTCAAAGTCCCTCCTACCGAGTCACCTGCAGTTCTCTGTCCTGCAGCTTTGGCTTTGCTCTTGGCTTTCTTCTTGGCTTTGCTGCTCTGGGGCATAGGTTTGACCCCACTTTCAATATCTTACAGCAGCAGGCAAGTTAAGTTGGAACTTAACAATTCTCCTACGCCCTTGAGGAGGGGAATTGATAAAATTGCATGCTATGCAATCTAAGTAAATGTAATGTTTGTTAAGTTGAAACTTACCATCAAGAAAGGAAATAAAAGTGAAGAAACCAAAGCAAGCTATCACAGAAAGTATTTCACTGCCATAGAAAATTGAGCTTAAGGCTATGCATGCTTTCACTGCTTTGGTATGTTCTGAAGGAGGAAGAACTTTACAAGTTTGTCCTTCTCACCGTGTGACCCAGTGCAGGATGCTCCCCCCTGCCTCGCAGCAATGCAGAGCAGCCCTGCCAAGCCTGATGCTTAGATTCCCTCACCAGCTCTGCCAGGACTGAAAGTGCAACGCAGCTACCCATTTCTCTCCTCTGTAGGCTGTCAGTACCATGATAAAGTGTTTTGAAACTTGGTTTCTTTTTTTCCTTCCTTTTTCTCTGTATTTTAAGTTATTTCTCATCCTTTCTTCAGGGATATATAAATCCAGTCTTAATGGTTTATTTCTCAAGCACAAGGCACTACCAGATAAAATAACACAAACTAAGAAACATAGGCCAAGTATCTGTCCCAATACTCAAAGTGAGTTTCACCATAGGCTGCTAAGGGATTCGGGCTTGGCCCTAATTCTGCAGATATGGAAAACATTAGTGAAGCTTTAGAACATGCCTGGGGCTCTGTCTTAACCTCTACTGAGCAGCTATAGGAAAAATGTAGGAAACAAATTTCTCCTCTGCTTGTGAGCCAGGGCAGGAGACTTGTCCAAGGAACCATCTGTGACAGCACATTTTAAAGGTGCTGTATATTTTCCAAGCTATTAAAAGATGTGAGTGCAACCCCCAGCAGCAAATAGGGAAAGGTGGGCTCCTCATGGAGGAGCACAGCACATCCCATAATGGCTTGCTGCCAAGACACACAGTCCTGGTGGAAGCTGACAGTACCTCCAAGGTACAGGAAGCATTAGGTTGTGCTCTTGTTCTGTGTTTCTGTACAAACTAAGCCGTTGATCTTGTACTTCATAATTAACAGAGGTGATTTATTCTCTCATTATCATCACAGAAGCTTAATCAAGAGAAAGGTCATAACGAAAGTCCAAAGTTGTACGCATTGCAAAAGTCTGACTTGGGTGTTCTGCTACATATTAGGAGAAGAGTTTCTTTTCTCCATCATCTGAGCAGAAAAGAACTGTTCAAAGGAGAGAGTCTAATGAACTTCATTTGCACTTTGCCTTCTCTCACAAAAACTGGGAACATATGTCAAATCAAGCAACCACAGCAGTGTCCAGGATCATGGTTTTCATTTTTCTGGAAAAATAGAACAGATGGAAGGCCAAATATCCACATTTATTCATTTTTTTTCTGATTTTCTATCATGGGTGTGTAAGAAGTTAAACATTATCTGCCTTCTGTTGTTTGCTAGTTCAAGTTTAAGGAGTTTGGTGTGATATTATTCTTGTAGAATTGTGTGTGGGACTGAAAACTCAGCTAAGCAATACAAAAAAAAAAACCCACTGCAAAGAGTGCAAGCAACTGCAGTAACTGCAAGAGTTAAAAGAAGATGAGAATTACAATAGTGTAATGCAATTTTGCTATGGGAGGGAGGTTAAAATCTGCCCATATGGTTTGGTCTTATTTTAGAGAGTGATGCATATAGACATTGTAATTTCATACACAAGTGAAAAGGGTGATTTCTGCATAACAATATGTCACTTCCTTCTATTCCAGGCTGTTGTGTATTCTGACCATTCTGGCATGACCTTTCTGGTGCTGAAAGCAAGCAGCTCCCTGATAGCACGTGTGAAGGGTTTAGCTGTGTTTGGTGTTCAGTATAAAGATCCAGGCGTGTCATTTTGCCATGGCAAATTTAGAGTGAAAGAATGGATTCGTCATGGCAAAAATGCTAAGCATAGATGAAACTCAGCAAACGCAACGAGTTTGTTTTCCAGTGGCTCTGTGAGGCTCATGTCATTCTGTTTCTCAGAGAGGGTTTTGCTGATGATTAGTTTTCTGTGGGTTCTGCTTTTAAACATGAGGGTAGGTAAGAGTTTGATGGATGAGGCAATGCTGGATCGGAAGGTGCGCAAAGACCACCATAAGATTAGTGTCTTTCTGTAAAGATAAAAGACATTTGTTATTCACATCCAGGGTGTCTCAGAATTCTAGTTGGGGAGCAGCACGTTTTGTGATGAATACGGCAAAGACCCTCAAAAGCTTAGAAATGAGGTTTAAGGTGAGAAAGAGCATATGGGCTTTAGGCAGATAGTCACAGGAGTACGAAAAAGCAGTATCATGGACCCTGTTCCTCACAAGCATTTCCAGCAGACAAGCAGTCTACTCTTCAAAAATGTTGCATGGCACAGAAAGGGAAAAATAGAAGGAATATTTTAAAGGAAAATAACCAAGTTAAAAAAAAAAAAAGTGAATGCTTCTGATTCAAAGCAATAATTAGTCAGAAATAATTCCAGATATATACCGACCACAGTTAGTGATTTACAGCATGGTACCTATGACCTGGCATGGCCTGACACCTGTGCAGCCACAATTATCTTCAGGTGATAAGAGGGAGGAGTTCTTTTTGACTTCTTGTGTAAAGATCAAGACTCTGCAAGGCAAGAAAATTCGCTGGAATCAGTGAAACCATCAAAGTTAGTGTTATGAATAGGGGCAAAGCTCCCACTTTCCTGTTATGAAGTTTGTTTTCTATTTGGGAATTCCATGCACAAAAAACCCCTTCATGAAAATCATGGAGTTAGACTATTTAATTTGCTTTGGGAGATTAGAGCAAAATGATAAATACTTGTGAAATTTCTATGCTCAACACTTTTACTTGTCTTCTTTTGGCTTTGGATTTTTTCTAAAGAGAACTCTGATTTTTAGATTGAGATTTTAAACACACAGAAGTCTGGAAATTCTAAATTGCTGTTACCACAGCAACTGAAATTACACACACCAATTAAAGACTATAACAACCACAAGGAGTAATACCAATTCTGATGTGAGGAGTCTCCATTCTGGCTAATAAGAATACTTTCTTGAGTTTTTGTATGTTTATGTGAATAGAAACAAATATGCAAACAATGATATTTCTCCAAACTAAAATTCTTCCAATTAAATTACTGTATCAACTTTTCATTGTAGAATTTTTTCCTTTGCTTGTTACATTATCCTTGATTTCAGACTTTGTAGATAATAGTAATTTTCCCCCTAAACTGGAAATCTAAACATAAGAAAATATTTCATCTTGAATATTAAACAATGAGATAATTTAGATTCTAATTACCTGTGGTTTAGTTCTGCATATCTATTGGAGAACTTGCGTAGCACTGAAACTTTGGAAACTTTGGCTCCTACTTAGAACAAACTCATTTATAAGAACTAATGCTGGGCTGATTAATTTGTTTCATAATGGTTGTCCTCAGTTTGTCATCCTGAGCATAGAACTGGTAGACAGCTATGATTAAAAAAAATTACTCCTATCTCAGAAATTGGAATACAATTTTTTTGACAAAGAAACAAGAACAGAATTTGTCTCACTAAATCAGCCTCTGGAAGAGCATGTCCTTCTCCACTGACCATAAGAGGATCTGGATGACAGGTTGGGACATAATTTTTGCCAATTAAATTTAGGTGAGATTAATCCCTTTTTATAAGAATGATGTTCTACTTATTTTTCTGCCATTGGAAGCAAGGTCTGCTTGAGACTGACCTCTGAGACTGACCTCTCCTTCAGCCCCAGGAAAGCTGATGGGCTTTAAAGATGAAGCCACAGGGACATTATGAGAACCCACAACAAGTGGGCATTTGAAGTTCCCATTACCTGTTCTATAAAATGTGACGGGAAAAAGATGTTTAATTTTCAGGACCTTTAAGCTAATAACATGATCACAGGAGGCATCACAGAAGGTGTAGCTGGTGAAGAGGTGACATGCTAAGGATCACTTAGTTCACGTCAGGCAGTGTGGCATCCCCACTCAGTGCCTTGCAGGTTACTGGGGCCACACGGGGCATCAGCAGCTTGTACTGCTTTATTTTGTCTGTACAGAGACACTGCCTTGCAAGGGGGGTACAGGTCACAACCGAGCAATTAAAGCTGCTGACGACTACAGGCTTCACCCTAATAGATTTGAGCTTTCCACTGTCATAACTGAAGGAGAAAAATGGGTTTTTAAATGGGGATCAGTGATAAATAATAAATGTTAACATTTCAAAGAAAATTATTAATCAGTCAGAGGAAGCAATGTCTCTAGGTTTCAAGCACAAAATATTAATAGATTTCAAAGCCAGGAATGTACTTCTGAAAATGATGGGTTTTGGCATCCACAAGAATTTCATTCAATTTGTCCTTTCAAAGTGTTTTGTCTTTCTCTAACATGAACTGATACAGGAAATCAAAACCTTATAAAATAGCTGGAGTTATGTAAAATTTGCTAACATTCAGCCACTGCTTCCCCAATTTATGGTTCATCACAACTACTCAGTTTCTAGTAACATGTTTATTTATGCTCCTTGGGGAAACACTTTTGCCTCCTGATCAAATAAATCCAATAAAATCAATTTCACATGCAAATCACAGAAACCATGGAAGCAATTTCACTTCCAAACCATTTGAACCCTTAAGGCACCATGCAACATGATGCCAGTCTGTGCTTTGAAATATTGCTCAAGAGATTTCCCAGAAGTTGGTGATCCTCTGGGTGGATATTCAGCAGTATCCAATGGCTGGCAGTGTTACCTGGTGCTGATCAGAAACATCACTTGCTCTGCAACCCTTTTTTGTGGTTATCCTGGAGCAAAGGAAAATCATACAAACAAAACCACACACAAACACTAGATAAAGAAACACATACAGAAAGGCTTTATGATAACTCACCCTGTGCATAAACTGTGCCCATCTTTTATCTCTCCCACCACTTATGCTTTTTCTCTCACACAGATGCACACCTGAGGATAGGAGTCATCACACTTATCTTCATTCATCTAAAAATTGTCTAGTCTAAACTGATTATCTAGGTTCCCTCTAGAGCTTGTGCAGAGAGAAAAAGATGTGGCAGGCACATCCAGGAAGCAATTTATGCTCCTCTCTCTCCTTTGCCTGCACATGGAACTTAGACAACCTGGAGAAGATAACTGATAAAGTTAGGTACAGCGATTCCTACCCCACAGATGGGTAACTCTGCTTTTGGAGACTGTGTTGTCCTTTGTTGGGATTTATCATGCTAGAAGAAGAGACAAATCTTTCACAAAGACAAATGAGCAGAGCAGTTGGAATCGAATCTGAGCTCAGACTGCACCTTTTGCTAGTGAGAAAGTGTTAGGAAATCATCTTCAAATTTTCATGTTTTCTACTTCAGGTTAGAACTGGAGGTGGTGAAATAGCACAAGAAAATCAACCTTGGCTCTGCTGTAAAGCAGCTCCCATGGGATCTTTTCCCAGGCTGAAAAAATAAAGGACATTGAATAGTTCAGTCAAAGTTTGGGCAACAGTCCACACTTTGGGGCTCAGCAACCAGAGCAGAGCGCTTGAGAGATTCTTCATGGTCAAAGATTGCCTAAACATGGTTTGAAACTGCAGAGTAGTACAGTAAATAGCAGACCAGCTACAATGCAAGACAAGGCATATAGAGAACACAAGCTTCAGTGCATTAACTCTGTGTAATTCATGGACTTAGTCATTATTTACTACAGCTCTAAAGAGGCTACCAACAGCCCCCTCAGGAATTAGCATTCGCTCTGCACTCGTAGCAGTAACATTCATCCAGTTAAAGCCCAATATACCTCTCAGAGAAGATGAAGGAGAGTGTTATGGAGATGGAGAGTTGTTTAATATGTGGCCACACGCTTCACACTATTCAAACACTTTCTGGAGAGAAGACTGCTCCTTTCTGCCTGCAGCTCCAGCCAGTGCTCCATACTGGGAAGCTGAACACACTGCAGCAGCTCAGAGGTGTAAAGGTCAAAATCTCCACTAGCCTTGAGTGCCCATTCTAAGGTAGCTATCACCTGATATTTTCATAAGACACAGCACTATATAGAAGTTGCCATGTAAACCAAATTTTGTCAATTTAACTCATGACAGTGAATCCACAGGACTTTCAAAAAGCAGACCTTGAATGCTTTATTCTAGCTGAATGCTTCAAAGACGAGGAAAAAAAAATTAATTCATGAGCTGCTGTAAGAGGTTTGGTTTCAATGTCTTGCTTAGCATGAAAAGAGAATGTAATGGAAGAGAGAGACAGAGGTTTCTTTGTATCATTAGATAAATGACTTAATTGCAAATATTTCCTATTACTGCAGATGATGCTTTATTTCCTTCCATTTCTGCAAAAGTCCTATGGAAAACATTTCATTAAACAAACCTTTTAGATTCCAGTCCTTAGACTATTCATCACATTTTAAATGTGAAGCTGAAGAAGGGTTCAAGACATTACCTACAAAACTTTGAAATTCCACTTCACAAAGCTTCGTGGAAACAGAGCCTTGCAGTTGTTTGGGTTTTTTCTTCTTACGTGTCCTCCTTTCCCAGACAGAGAAGACAGTCTCAATGTGACTATCTAGCTTTTCAAAATTTTTCATTGCCCCTTTCTTTTTTCACTCTTCAAAATCCTTCAATAATTCATGTTGTCTTTCTCCCTGATTCAATACCACCTAGACTCTGCCTCTTTAGGTTCAGAACAGTCCCTCTTCATTTAAGAGCAAAAGTCAAGTTTCTCAAGACAATTGATTAGGGAGTCACAGCCATCAGTGCTGCATTTTAATATCAGGTCTCCCTTTAAACTAATTGTTATTACAGCTTTTGGGTTAAGAGTTTTAGAGGCTGAGCCATACAGTTCCCATTGTCCAATTACCTTAAACGATATTAAATAAAATCCTTAAAGTTTTTAAACTGAGCAAAATTTCAAGGTTCAGCTTAGAGGTGCAAAGGCTGCCTTGTCCCAGTCTTATAGAAAGCTCTTGGACTGACGGTCACCTATATTTTGTAGGAGAAGAGGACTATAGGCTGCCTAATGAGACATGAGGTGTCCATGGCATACTCTGGTCACCCTTCTATTATCAAAGCTGACCAATGCCCTTAGTGGGCATCACCACTACCAATGACCCAGTGAGAAGAAAAGGTGGAAATTGATTTCTAGCTTCAGTTCTGTTTTCTAAAGGATATTTCTAGGCTCTTTCTTTGTGATTAAGCCTCCGACATGCAAGCTGCTAGAAAAACTGATATAACCAGATTGTCAGGATGGAAAGAAACAAGCAGCTGGGATCCCCATCTGCTGCAGTAAGAAGCTAAACTAAAAATCCTCCCAACATACTCATCTGAGGTAAAATGAGTCAATAAAAATGTATTTTTATCCATAGAAGAACCCTAAAAATTCTTGACTTTTCCTCTGCTTCCCTTTTCCCTACCCCTTTACAACACACTTGAAGTACTATCATACAATATGGACAAGGTTTTTAGCCAAATCCATGGTCTGCTCTATGAGCAAAATCCAGAGCACATAATTTATGTTTAATGTCAAGGGAATAATTTGTCTCATTGTCTTCAATAATACTGAAGAAATGTGTCAATTGTGGTGTTTCCTCTGGTCTGTCAATAGTTCCCTCAATTGCCACTCCAGGATGATGGAGTCCTTGGTGTCAGTGAAGCAATATTAAGGCATTCAGTGCAGACTCTTTCTGTCAAAAGCTAGTGAGAAGAACAAACAAATGGCAACACACAATTCCACTGACTGTGACTGAAAAAACTGAGACATAAGGAATATTATTTTAAACCATAGTTTGAAATATAATAAAAGAAAAGATTGATTCAGAGGGGAGATGTAATTTTATTTGAGGATGGAAAAAAACAAAGAAAACCAGGAGGAAATTGAGAGTTTGAAATAAGTATAATTAGAAAAAACCCCAACCCTTTACATGTAATATTAATACATTTAAAACTGAAGTCATGTGAACTTTCTGGCTTTCTTATTGTAATTACTTTCCTTTTTAACATAAATAATACATTTAGCTTATATTCATTTTTATTTATCTTTTTTATTCTATTCCTTCCACGTTATTTTTTATCTTATTTTTACTAATGAAAATATTTTATTCTATAAATATAAACTACTTCTGATTTTCTACTTCTTGGTTTTGTTTTAGTGTTCTTTCTTCTTATTTCAGTACATATTTTTTTGATATTTGAAACATCAGCACAAATAAGGGAACAATGTCTGAGATTTATTTTTTTCTAATGGAAGCTTAGAATGGAAGACATTTCATTTAAAATTAATTAAGAATTTTAAGATATTAACCATAGTGATAATTTGATTACTTAATATGCTTATATAAGTTTACATCAAAATGCTTATGACAGAGAAAAAACACCAACTTTTCTCCAGGTAAGACACTTTCTAATGCAAAGCATTATTATTCTAATAGAGAAAGCATTTTAATTGCAGTAATTGTAATCTACAAAGACCTTCACCCCGCTCCTTAGGTCTTAAAACAGGTTTTCTATTTGTTTCGTAAATAGAGAAAAGCTGAGAAAGAATACAAGACAGGAACAAGGGAGGAAAGTAAAGAGCACATCTTCAGAGTACATACAGCTTTATAAAACAAACAAAAGGAAACGAGGATGCCTGAGCTACCCTGGTTTGAGGAGCCTTGGACTCAAAGACATTCAGCTTTGTTTGGGAAAAAAAAAAAAAAGTAGGAAAAAAAAAGAAAAAAAAGTAGTTATTGACATGTATCAGCCTATCAGTGTACTAGACGTTATCACTAACTCACATCAGACACAGATGATATCTTTAAGATTATGACATTATTTTTAACTTCCTAAACATCAGACTATCATAAATATTGATACCATGATTTCAGAATTTTCACAGTACAGATACATTTCTGCTCTTTTGTGTATTCCTCATGATGTTCTTCCCATGGGGGTGCCATTTCCCCTGTTTTACCCCTGTATCCAACAGCTTCAGCTAAACACCTTGCTCAGGTACTTTATCTTTGAAGGAGAGTTTAAGGGTCAGAATTTTGCATGTATTCATCAGTCCTGAGCCCAAATATCAGGAGGCATCCCCTGTGTACAGCCTTAGTAGGGCACAGCCAGTGTTTTGGCAGACACTGGCAGCAACAAGCTCTGCCCCAGGGCAGGAGGGCTCGCGGGAGAGTGAGCCATCAGCAATGAGCACTGCAGCACCATTTGTGGTGTCACACAGCCCACCAGCCACCAGCCCCTTGACAAAATCACAGCCAATGAGCACATCTTGAAGGACAAAATGACCCAAAAAAACCCCCCAAAAAAACAAAGAAATCCCAAAGAGGCAGCACTCCAACATGGCTTATCTGCTATGGCAAAAGCAACTTTTAGGGGTACAAATAGCAAGCAGAACTCTTCTGTCTAGCATTGAAGGCACACTGAAGCTTTTGTTGTTTTTTTTTTTAAAGCTCCCTTCAGATTTGGTGCATGAATTATCACCTCTAATAGCTGATAATTAAACCACTTCAGCAAAGCTGTGAAATAGAGAGGACTAGCAATAAAATCTCAATCTCACCTGGCAATTATTTTGAAATGATGCTCCAAATAACCAGATAAATAAATCTGTGTACGTCACAGGCAATTCTCTGCAGGCTGACAATTCCATAAATAAACACACACACAGATGCACATATCCATAACCACATCTATGTGTATAACCTTCAGTGAAATATGGAATAGGTCTTTAAATGCACAGCCAAGGAGAATATGATAAAACTAAAGGCTTACTGAATAACTTTTCTTGAACACTCTGTAACTGGCTCAAGAACAAGATTCTGAAAGCTAGATAAAATAAAAGAGCTAATAAGCAGATATTTTTCATTTATGGAAGATGAAAATCTATCTGGTGATCCTGCTCATTGTTCTGTTTTGGAAGTAAACCAAACTGTTCTAGGGACAAGTATCGATTTCACCATTAAAAGAAAACTATCCATTCATAAATATTAAGTGATGATATTATCTCTTTTCATGACTGCCTTCTTATAGGCAACAAGATATAATCCACATCCAGGAAAACAATAAATAGTTGTAGCAGCTACAAAATGTACTCATCTTACACATCTCTTAAATGGAAATGTGGAAGGACATTTTGGGAAGCTATCCCACTACAGAATAAAGTAAAAGCACCCTATAAAAGACTCTGAAGTGCCACAGACAAACTTCAACAGACAGAGAAGTGACAGTATAAAGTATTTCAATTCTTTTGATCTGATGAAAAATGTCCTCTGTGTTTCTTATCTTCTAAAAAAGAAGTTTTTGTGCTCTAGAGTGGAAGGATAAACAAAAAAAGCACCTCATACAATAATGTGAGAGCCTTTGTGTCCATTAGGAAGCTTAACATTTAGAATCTTGTAATAAAATTATGGGTTAAAGCTCAGAATTTTCCTGTATTTATTCTTGCTTAGAAACCAGTAGGTTTGGCATCAGAGTCCCTTTAGGGAAGGGGGTAAAACACTGGAAAATTCTGGATGGTTGACGGTGCAGTTGGTAACTTTGTAATCAGATCAAAGGACCTCTTTCAATATCTTCACACTCTTCTTGAAATTATGAAATTTGCTTTATAACTGTGTTTCTAAAACCTGCTGACTTCCAAAAACCATTGTGAGTTTTGATATTTTAAGATTAATCTTAAAGATTAATTATGAGTAATGTTTCCATCTCTTCTTTGTAAGTATGAAAGGTAAAAAATTTTGTTCATTTTTCATTTACACAAAAAAAAATATCTTCCTATAGCTACGTAACACAGGAACTGGAGCTGCAAGAAAAGCACCAAGTGTGATAACATGCAAAAAGAGACAGGGAAAGAGATGAGCACATTAGGGCCACATGCAGGAACAAATTAAGAGGAAAGATCTCTGTTGTTAAAAGCCTGATATTCACAGTGCGGGAACATTTGAAAACACTCTCTAAAAACTTTATCATCAATGTTGAAAAAAAGTCACTGCAAGAACAGGGAAGATGAGATAGAATCTATGCTATGTAAAAGCTCAGTCCCAACAGGATGATGTCATTTGTAGAGGAAGGCCATTTGAAGCAGAATGAAACATAGATCTGCTTTACGCCATATAAAACTGCTCTTTCTTCTTGATGCAGTGTTATATATTTTTTCCCCTTGAAATACTTGAGATAATTTGTTTTTGTTAGTTATAGGTGTACAAAATTGCCCCAAGTCAAATTGTAGTGAGGAGTAAAATTCAGAAAGGAAGTCAAAAACAACAGGGAGGGGAATATGTATGAACAGACAGAGAGATAAATTAGGATTATATTGGTATGATCGATTTCTCTGGCGTTATTCTTAATTTGCCAAGCCAGAAGAGTATGAGAGCCAACAATTCATACTTGATTCAGAAATGTCAATGCAGAAAGGAAGAGTAGCAGTGCATGAAGTTTCTTCCCCATTGAATGCATACATATCATTAAAATTGAATTCTTTATTGTATAATCAGCACAGTCACTAAAATCAAATATAAACCCAAATGCTTTAGATGATGCCATCATCACATATGATAGTCATGTTTCATGCAGTAGCTTTCATTATAGTGTAGGCAAGCAATGACTTTGTTTTTGTAGTGCCAAAACCTCCCACTCCATAATCTACATCAGAATCAAGGAGATAGAAGTTTTCAAAATTTCTCCAGAGCTGACAAGGAGAGAACAATAGTGAGAACAGCAATCAAAGAACATTTCAGTTTTGTAAAACTCCTGCAAATTTTGATTTGTTATGAAATGCAGGTTTCAGATAAGTCCTAGTGCATCAGGAAGGTTTTTGACTCGAAATATCCTATTCCTAGGGAATTTGTATATATTTACAATTTTAAATCCAAAGCCATAATTCAAGCAGCTGCTTGTTCTTGTGAAGAATGAAGAAAATGCAAGTTGTACAGTTGCACAGCTTTGGAGGAGATTTTTGTCTGTGACTGGAGGTTATGCCTAGGAGGTAGGCAGCAGCCTGTTTTCACTTCTACAACTTTGGTACAAGAAGTAGTATATGGAATACACTCTGATGTCATCTTTTAGCTGCTTTCTGACAGGCAGTTTATCGTTATTTAATTCACTTTCTTCTCTATTAAATGCTGAAAGAATTTCACAAATTAATGGATTTTATACCCATATTATTATTTTATATTTCATGGTATTATCCCCTAAAACAGAAACTCAAGATTTAAAATAAAGAGTGAGAAGCAAAAAAAAAAAAAAAAAAAGGGAAAATACCAATGAAAAAATATTCAAACAGGTCTTCTGTCCTCGTCTCAGAAGACTAAGCATACACAATGATGAAAAAGTTGCAATATAAAACAAGGTACATTAAAGGAATCCCTGAAGCAATTTATGCCAAGACTTCAGATAAACCGTGCTAATAAAAAAATTAACTGCGCTGGTAAATTAGACAGAGATTGATGGGTTTTACAGATGGAGCAGTAAAAAGTGAGGTGGATAGTGAGATGGCAAAGTCAGTCCTAAGTGGATTGTGAAAAGTTACAGCTACATCTCACAATATCAGCCATCCAAGTGGTTAAACATTAGATTAAATTCAGCGCTGCTAAGTTCAGTGCATGTGAGAAAAACAATTTTAACTGGATGTATACTTCAAGAGCTTCTAAATTACCTATTAAGCCTCAGGAAAGAGATTTTAGACTCATTGTGAATGCTCTCGGAAAATGTCAGCTCAGTGCCTACTGATAGTTACAAGAGTAAAAAGCATCATCTGAATTGTCAGAATAAGAATAAAGAGCAAAGCAGAACAGAAATTACTATGTCACTGTAGAAATCAATGGCACACTCATTGCTTGGATTCTATGTGCATTTTTGGTCCTACTATTACAAAAATTATAGAGTAGAGATGGAAAAATACAGAAAAGGGCAATAAAAATCAGATTATTGAATGGCTTTTCCTTGGGAAGAGAGACTAAATAAAGTATGGCTCTTCAAGCAATGAGTAAGGGAAAATGTAATAGAGGTCTGTAAAGTCAGGTTTTGCCAGGCAGAAGTTGCAGAGGCAACACATTGACAACAGGTCATACAACACATTACTAGACTGTAGAGTTAAACTTAACAAAAGGAAGTACTTTCTCAAACAATACATAAATTGTAAAACTCATGGCCACAGGAGGTTCTGAAAGCTGAAAATATAAATTGGTGAGGGATTAGACTGGCTTTTAAATGTAGCAGTATAAGTGTGAGCTCCAAGGCCTAAGCTGTCTGCTGGGAAGGCAAGGCTGGAGAGCATCATTTCTAGTATACCTTTTAAGACTGGAATATTCAGAGGGTGATATCTTCCCTTCTGGCATGTGCACAATAAAAAGCATTGTTATGCATTTTCTTTCTCTTTCTGAACAGAATGCATATTAGAATATTCTTGTTCACTTTAAATCAGAAAACTAAATATATAGCTCTTCAATACTGTTTCAGGCTGAAACTGTCTCCCATAACTGCCTCTCACAGAAAAGGGACAGAGGAGTGAAAGGTCCTTTTGGTTCTTAAATTCTTGCTAAATATCTAGTGAAACAAAGCCCAAAGAATCACAGCTTCCTTAGGTTTTTTTTTTTTTACCAAACACCGAAGGGAAAGTAACATCCACAGGGCATTGAAGTACAACTTTCTGAAAGTACCATGTAGGGGTTTTCTTTCTTGTCATGTCAGCTTCACCACTTTTTTATGGCTCACAGAAGCTTTGTATCAGCCACAGAAAATGCATTGGAATTGTATAATTCAAAATGTTCTGGTGTGATACAGCAGTTAAATCTAAACTCAAGTGCTAGAGGAAAGATCAGCAAAGCATAGTATCTTCCTTAATGATACCATCAGGTAGTTTTACTCGAAGGACCTTGTAATGTCTTGGTTTTGTCTGACAAAAAGTTGCATAGCCAGAAATACCTTCAGAAACAGTGTGAGAAAAACATTTTCGTAGCTTCCTGTTACCAAAAGAACTATAACTTTCTTATGATTTATGTTTCTATTTCTGGAAGTTTATGGTACTGCCTCGGCAGTTCATAGCATCAAGTAAGTAACAGTTCCTCTGCCATTTCTTTAGTCTTTTCAATATACTGGTCTTAATGAAGACCCTAATGGATCCTAAGAGTACTTGCGCAATAAATATGTCCTGTTAGCTATCTGCTGTAGGTTCAGTTTCCCTGCTTTAGGATCTTATTGCACATTTTCAAGTCCAGCAGCTATAAAGTCTGGACACCAATCCAGCTAAGTGTGGTGTATGCAGTAAGTCTGGAGAATTCATTAGGCAAAGCTTACAGTGAAACCACTGGAACTGACTGCAAAAGCATTCATTTCTGGGCTGTGGCTTGAATCCAGCCTCTTTCATAACAGCCAATGCTGTTGCATACATAGGTCTACATGTAAATAAATTGTGTTAACTTTGGAAAACGTGTACTGAAATGCTGTTATACTTACAAACTGTCTTTATATATATTACTTATATAACAATCAAGAAGGAATAATATATTTTTTTTGTTGTTTTGTTTTCATCTATATACAGCTTGCAGAAGTTTAGGTACTAAGCAAAGGATAGCAAAGATGAAAATTAAAGTTTCTGGAGAAATGCTGGATTAGTTCCAAGTTTTCTCCATATCCACCTACAGAGAGCTGAATGGGGGAGCACCTCCTTCTGTGTGCAGTGCCCTGTCAGTCTCTTGTTCCTGCTGTCCATCTGAAACCTCATGGGATGCTCCATACCTCCATCTATGGTGCGCACAGTCTCATCTGAGCAACGTTGCATGGTTAAAGCAGATGTCTTGGTTTGGAAGACAGGCGTCTGCTAAGGAAGGTGGAAACCTGCCTTAGAGAATATGACCCCCCTCCCTCCAAATTGGTATAAGGTCGAAATCAAAGGCTCTCAGGCAGAGATATGGGAAAAGGAATAACAGTTCTTTACTCGTATCTATAACGAGGAAAACAAGCAACAATAACAGTAGCAATAACAAATAAACAAACCAGAAACCCGGTGGCAGCTTTCTCTGGACTGCCAGACACCGCCCCTCCCCTTTGGTGCAGTTACTGTCACGGCCGGCAGGGGGCGCTGTGGCGGGAGCTCAGCTCCTTGGTGATGGCGGACGGAGCGGAGGGCGAGGCGGCTGCACGGCGAGCGGAGCTGCAGCAGGGAATCTCAGGGCAGCAAACTGGACAGCAGAGATTGTCCACTCGAGCAGGCGAACAAAAGGGTAGCAGAGACTCCAGCAAGGTGGAAAAACCAGGCAGTGCTGAGCTCCCGTGGCAGCAGTGAAGGGAAAGAAGAAACAGCAGCTGTCTCCTCCAACAAGTCCTGGGGACAAGTGTGTCTCTGCCCGCGGCCAGCCACCTTTTTCTTCTCTTGCCACACCTGGCCATGGTTTTAGTCTCTTAAGTGCATCTTTGTCCCTTAGGTACTCAGTCGTTATCTCTTAAGTACCCAGTCATTAAGGGTCGTTAAGGTATCTCTAGCCACAGGATGGAAAAATTCCCAACCTCCAACAGCAGAGAAACAGACACTTCTAGGGCACAATCACAGACATTTTAGTTGTTTACTTGAGGTTAAGATGAATTACTCTCTAAAAGCAACTATTTATTTCTACTGACTTTAAAGGGAGTCTGGATGACTTGCCCTACTATAGCCATCTGTAGTGTAGAGCCTACAGTTATGTGAGATGAATCCCCCAAATTTCTCGTTTGCTTTTCTGCCAAGGTCTCTTCAGTTTCTTTTATCCATATGATCTTCCCAGAGTGAAAATTAAGTGTATCAACTCTTTTACTGTGGTTCTTGCTCTTGAGACAAAAATCCTCAGTAGCTATGCCTCTGCTTTCACTCTCAGCTCTGCAAACAATAACCCATAATGTTCACCTGCTAGTCTGGACTCAGTTACATTAGATTTGATGCCAGCTGAATTGGTTTCCTCACGTTTTCCAGGTGGTTGCCTATGCCCATAAAACTAGAGAAAACAGCATGCCCTGTAATTACTCCCATTCCCCTAGGGGGCTGGTTAGACAGGGTCTACTTTTTACTTTCCTTAGAGCATAATTTTTCTGTCCTCAGTCATGGACACAGTCCCAGTAGTGTCCAGGAGAATTACTCTCTTGAGTTAATACTGCTGAACCCCTGTTTCACTTCTCTTTAATCATTCTAATCTTCATCTTTTATTCACTAACTGATAACAAGAGAACTGTAAGCTTTGCCTTACCTTCATCTAAATCTTAGGCAATAATATACAATCCATTTAGAAATTCTAGAGAAGACAGAAGGTTTAACCGTGTCTGATGCCATAGGTGAGTTAGTCAGCTGGTCATTCACAAATCAATAAAGAAAAACTGATAGGCAAAACAATTTCTTTTTTCCCTGTTAGCATATTATTTTTCTGTCTTGGTAGTAGTTTCTTGTCCTGATTTGCGCAATACTGTAAGTAAAACAGATCTCCAGACATCACAGTGTTTCACTGGGTGGCAGAAACAGAAAGGATGATTTTTAAACTGCTTCTATGGCCATTCTGATGGTCTGTCAGGAAGCCAATACTATTCAACACCTCTATGACTGATTATACCTCAATCCCTCACCAGACAACCAAACAGATGTCACCACCAAGGATGCCCAGTGGCTGCTGAATAACATTTCTGCTGCAGTGACATGGCCTCAATCAGGACGTAAGGGGATTTTCTCAGAGAGGTGATTACTTCTTACTGATATGAAATCTGGATGCTGAAAACAGTGAGACTCCTGAACAGTGGCTTAGAGGGAACAAATTTAAAAAGAATAGAAGCATCCAATCTTACCCACAAATAGTGAATATGAGACTAGCAACAAATATTTTGCAGAGCTAGGCTGAACTCTATTTGAGCAAATATCTTCTCAAAGTGTCAGAGATGACAAATACTGTATTCTTGACTGCACTAACACATTATTCAGTCAACATAACACATTCGAGTGAAGAAATACTCTTTGCTTTCAACTGATCTGTAGAAATGCTACCAAGACTCAGGCATGGCATTCCAATATATTTCTATTACATTTTGCATAAGCCATTTCTAAGGAGAAAAGAACCTTGTGAAATATGAAATTTACACTAAAAACAATGAGTAAGTTGATGGTTCCATGACTTATTGCCGTATTAGAACAGTAACCCATGTGTTTTCCTGCCTCCCTGAAATGCACTGTGATAAACATGCTGAGTTACTGTTAATGATAGTGATATGTAGTCTGTTCACACAAGAAGAAATATTTTTCAGATATACATCTATCACAGCCTTAGTAAGCTCTGGAAATAAAAAGACATTCTTACCGCAGTGTAGTCAGGTTTCTTGCTAGAGACAAGAGCAGCATTTTAACTATCTTCTGAGTCTCTACTTTATTTCACCCTGTTGCAACTTTGCAACCTCTTTTTCTCTGTCTAGCCTAGCATGGATTTTTGTTTGCTGGGGAAGTTTTCCTCTGTTTTTAGCCTCTCAGTAAGCTCAGTATGGTCAACAGTTAAATGTGTAAGGTTTGTTTATTTAGTACTTTGGCTACATCCCAAGTAGCTCTTAAAATAGAAGTTTTACTACTTCATTTATACTCTAAACAACTATTATTATTTACAAGGATTTGGGCTTGAGCTGTTTAATGTGAATGCCTAAAACATCATGCATAAATCCATTCTGAGCACCCCCTCATAAAGAGACTGATCCAGAGGAAGAAAACTTCCTTGGAAGACAAAGGTTACAATGAACTCTTGTCCACAGGAACAAGCATATAAACTCCCTTCAACTACACCAGAGTGAGTTACCTCAACTCACACCAAATATCTGTGACAGAATATGAATGGGGCATTTCAAGCCTTAGAAATTCCTGATTCCTGCCTGAGTGCCCTTTGGGCTTCCATGCGAGGCAGGGTGCTTAGTCTGAGCTAGGGTGACAAGAGCTGGCAGCCAAGCAAGGAGAAGGAGCCCCCAGCGCACCCAGACACTGGGAACAACACAGATAGCTGGGTCTTGGCTGCACTCTCTGAAACTCCTAAATCAGCTTGCTGTGGTCTTCTGGGATCGCTTTCATCATGGAGAGGTTAAGATGTAGGTTGTTCTCTTTCCCTCTGGGTGCTCCCAGGTTGTGGTGGTCACTTCTGTACATGATCTTTTCCTACTTAATTTTATGCTCTGAACACACCAACCACAGCATTTTGCCTACCTCTATGTCAGGAAAGTAAGTGATGAAGGAGTGCTTGAGAACTAGCTCTGAACCAGACAGCCTTTTAGGAAAACTTTGTACCTTAAAAAGTCTGAAGGACCAAGAAACTGAGACATGGGAAAAGAATGCCTGAAGCAGAGTATATAAAGGTCTGGTTTGCTTTAGCATTGACTTAAACTGGCTTTGCACCAGGCCCAAATTGTACAAAATTGTTCAATGAATCAGATACTTGCACAAAGCCAGCTGAGAGGACCTGATTTTGCTACATGCAGGAGATATTGCCAAATTCCACGCATATAGCCATGTGCGAAGTTAAGAAGGCCAAATGTTTCCTCAGAAAAAAAAAAACTGTAGAAAATATGCAGCTTAAATCTGGCCTGTCTTACATGCTAGGCATGGATATTTTGTTTGACTAGTGCAGAGGAAACCTACAGCTGTCTAATTGCAGATCTCTGAGCTCATCTGCGCTGGTTAGGAACATGACAGTGTTGAGACAGAGGCCAAAGACTGGTCTTTCAGCTAACATATGAGAGACTGTGTGCCTTCCTGTTAGCCTTGCATGATCCCTGATGTTGCAATGGAGAGGAGCAAGAAGCATCTGCCAGCTCAGACTGCATGCCCAGACATGCAGGTAGTACAAGAACTGAACTATGACTGTGACAACACGGGAGGCCAAGGCCTGTTTTACCTCCCTGCTGTAGGCCCACAGGGACGTGTCATTAGTTTTTCCAGTTTTTCTGAAGGGTTTCACAGCTGCTCCTCAAATCCCTTAGGAGCATGGCCTGCCACCCTCTTCTGAAATTCCAACAGAGGGGTCACACATGTCACCCTCAGACGTGTCACTGTGGGGCTGGCTTCAAATGCTGAGGTGTTGGGAAAGGAAGGTCTACACAGCTTTGGCGTCATGGGAGTCCACCACTTGGTCAGCTTGTAGGTGTACAGCAGTCATTGTAGGCTTGGACATTTTACCAATGTATCCTGTCACCAGAGTTTATTTTGCACTAATTGTGGGTGTTCTGTCACGTGCATACTTCAGTATGTATATAGACACTTCTAGTAAATACATGTTTCCATAAACATCTGCAGCAGATTTCTACAGGGAATTCCATTATAATAGCTGTGAATCAGTGAACCAGAGTTTTTAGTGCCTCTGCTACAAACCTGATAATGGAACATGCTGTCTTTACAAACACCAACATAGCAAAGGTGTTGAAAAGTTAGTAATTAACTTTTAGTTTTTATTTGCTAATAAAGAAATTATATCTTGACAGGGAAGGGTCAGTAATCACTACTTAAAATTAGAAACTTCATCTCCAGAAGACCTTTTCACTCTGTGAGCAGAACTGTTTTAGGTGTTAAACAACACTGTTTAAGACCTGTAAGGGAGATGCTTAGGCCAACACAGCCCTTTTAAAAACTTGTGAGGATAAAAAAGTTTCAGGCTGCGAATTGGCTTTAAGGGCTTTGCAGCCTGGGCAAGAACCTCATAAAGCCTTCAAGATCTATTGGTAAAACTCCCTTTGCAGCTTAACCTCAAATCTCTGGTGTGAAAACCCTGAAAAGGACACACTGACTTTCTGACAGTCCTGAATTCAAAGAAGCACACAGAAACACCACTTATACATTGTCTAAATTCCACATGGGGCCTCTGCACCCAGCACAGGACCCAGGGTATGACAAGGAGAGTAATTCAGTAATGAATCTTGCTATGTTGCAGTATAGATAAGGGCATCTTAATATGCATCTTAATAAGTCTTCTGAAGAAGTTAACTTGTGTTCTTGCAGACTAAGTAATTTTTTATTGTAGATTAAGGAAAACAGATATCAGAATTACAGAAAATACGAAGTCTTTATGAGAGATCATGGTTGTTTGGCAAGGAAGACCCAAAATCTTGAGCAGTAACAGCGCTGTTACCCCTGCACACAGCAGTAGACTAATGTATACACTGAAAATTGCAGTTGCCCAGCTGACAGAGCTAAACCCTCACATGATGCTATCTGACTTAAATCCCAGTTTGGACAGATTCCAGTGAAGAACATAAAGTTATGGCTCAGTGATTTCCATTCTTTATGTTCTTCTGAAAAAAAAAAAAATTCTTCTGTTGTTTTCCAAAAAATAAAATCAATCATTCAAAGCAGGTATTTCCAGAGAGAGAAGAATATGGATGCCAACATAAAACATGCTGGTAAAATGTCATCTGACTAAACATAAGTCTCTGTTCAAAAATGTTCATTTAAATTGAAACAGGTGCTGGGAAGGACATTAGGATGAAGACAGAGGAAGTTTAAAATTTCCTGATTGTTCTTTTTGAAAAGAAAAAAGTATATAAAAAGAACAAGACATTTAAAGGATTTTAAGGAGTTAAAGAACATTTTCAGTACAGATCAGGATGACAACATCTGTGAAAACTTTGCATTGCTTGAGTTTTAGACCAGCAGTTAAAATACAACCTGATGAACTGAAGAGGCTTTCTGCCTGTTATTACTATTCTTTAGTATTTGCTCGGTGCTGACAGAGCACTCTTGACTGTGCATGGCACAAAGACAGCCCCTTTGCTACTGAGTAGAGGAGGCTTGTAAGATTTACATCTGTAATGTGTAATTGATACTCACACACTGTTATTAACTCTATTCTTATAGGCTTTACATACAATGGAGCATTATTAGGAGGGCTTTGAAAGTGAAGTTGTGGGTAATTTGGCCTACTTTGAATGGGAATTTGGCTTCCTGCATGTTTTCCATGCATATATTGTCTGTCCATGTCTAGTCTCCTTTCCCCATTAATCTGATTTCTTTCTGATTGTTCTTTGCTTCAGAGGCTTAAAAAAAAACAAAACAAAAAAAAAAAAAAGCAAAAGAAAAGCAAAGGACATATTTAAAATTATTTCCATGTCATCACACAGAAACCAGAAAAATGTTCCACAGTTCCCATGTATTTTATGGGTTCTGTTTTAAAAAAATGTAGTCTTAAAGAGCTGCTGAAACTTCCCAGCTTCATTTTTTTTCATAAGCCACTGTTTAATTTACAGTAAGTCAAGAAGCAGGAGGGATGATAGAGTTAAGCTCATGCTGTTGAGAACAATTATCCTGGCGCAGAGACATATGTAGCCCCAGAAGGTTGAACAGACCACCATAGCTTAAAGGCACTAAGATAAAAGGGCACGTGCTGCGTGGGCCCAGTGGGAGCAAGGCCACAGCCTGCAAACAGAGCCCACTTGGCTTCATTTGATTTGTGCCTCTCTTGCTCTCCCTCCCTTCTCCCCTTTTTTTTTTTCTAAATTTTGATTTATTTCGTAAGACCCTGGTGCATTCATTGGAAAGAAAAAGAGAATGGTAGCTGGGACATTGTGACAATATCAATGTAATGTTTGCGACAATCAAAAATAGCTGGGCCAAGACTCATGGCAGCCTCTCTAAAAGATTGAAGACACTCTAGCAAGCTGTACAGTAAAATAGATTAAGTCAGGGGACATTTAGATTCTGCACCAACTGAATAGCGGCAACAACTATTCTTCCACCTCCCTTCCCGTCTCATTAATCATGCTGGTTAATTGTTGGGATAATGATTTCACAAGTTCATGTAGTACACAAAAGGATTATCCCTGGATGGTGCATAGCGCCTGGCATTTACTCCTGCATATGCCAGTATCTCTGCATTAAAATGCGAGGATGTTTTTCATTTTACTTTTTTGTATTGTCCAATTTTTCTAGAAAACGAATTGCATGCTTTTGTCAAGGATGGAAACAAATGAAGACAGAAAACTTAAGATAGCAAGTAATAAAAGAGATCCCATCTTTTTTCAAAAGGAAAATAATAAAGGACATAAAGATAGAAAAACAGGAAAATATCTTTGTCATTTAAGTGGCATTTTCATTCCTCTAAAAAAGGATTCAATCTTTTTTAGGGTCTAGGTACTTCCTTTCTTTTTTAAAAAAGAAAAAACAGTGGAATATTTAATACTTCTTGTCAGCTGAGTTCAGATTGCTAAAAATAAAAAACTACCAAGACCTGTTTCTCTGATTTCAATCCTCACTGTCCAGAAAATTGTGATACTTATCTGTCACTGAGGCTAAAGGGAAACTGCTTATGGATGCTTGTAAGAAACCTATCTGAATTCTTAAGCACTTAATGCTTAAGTATTAAAAAACCCCATGCTTTTTACAAGCTCAGAGATCAATAAAATTCTGTGTTATCCCTCTCATTGTTTTTTTGGATTAATACCATTTTATTACTCTTTTACTCTAGTGCTTTTTACCATTTGCATATGGAATTTAAAATATTTTTTTTTCTCTAATGAACTCTGCCAAAGCCATTCTAAATATTGTTGGTTCCATCTCCAAACCAAAAGGAAGTTACATCAGGCTTCTCTGCACTATTGAGATCTTTCAATACTTTGTAGTGTTCCAGCAAGGTGACTTGTGAAACTTTTTCTTTTCAGTGCTATCACCCAGAAAAAGCCTGACACTTTGGCAGTGCCAAAGCTTCCCCTTTTAACTGTGAAAACTTAGGTACTTATTTGAGACATAAAATTACCCACCAAAAGAACAGCAGATAAAATATAATTTGGTTTATCATATTTGTACTCTTTTTTTTCCTTATAAATGGATGTTAAGCAGATAAACAGTGAGTTGTTGCTGTAGTAGTATTTTATGATGTCAAATATGTACAACTTGCTCTTCCCTCTCTCTCTCTGGAAAAGCAGCATGACTGTAATCCTCACGGTTTATTCTGCATGCTTTGAGCTGAAGTATGAGAAATTCTTTTGTGCCATTTTCTTAGCCTTAAGACTAACTCCTTATTGCAAAAAATGGCCCTGTCTGAGGCAAGGCCAACAATCTCTGCAGTTGAAATCATAGCCACATGTTTTACCAGAGCTAGGAATGGAAGACTGATAAAAACACAACCCAAAGTGACCTGGTTTTGGCCTCTGTTGTGTAGTGGAGGCATCAGAGAATCCTTTGCTTTCCGCAGTGACATAAAAGTCGATTTCACAATGCAATGCAAAAGGTGAAATCTATTTTGGAAAATGTCTTTGGGTGCCCTGTTTTAAAGTGTCCCTTTCAGATGCAACCCTAGACTGAGTATCTAGAATTACTGACTCAGAAATAGTTTTGTCTGTTTCTTGTAGTAACTCCAACCTTCCCACTCAAAAAATATCAAGATGTTAATCTTTTCAAAAGGAGAAATTCATGTTTCATCTCAAAATGACAGCTTTCACTTTCCCTCCTCACCATCCCACTGCAAGCATCAGATCAGGGAAGATAAGCACTACCTTGTGATCGATTGGGAGTGTAATATCACACTGGCACATCACAATAATAAATATCTCCAACTTCCCTTCACCCCTAAAAGTTGCATGATCTTGAATTGCAAATAAGTTTAAAGCCACTGCAACCAGCACATTGGGACTCCATGAGCAGGAATGAAGGTTAAATTCAAAGGCTAAATTATTTATTGCAAACTATTTGCTTAGTTCTGGCACTGGAGAACAGTGGAACAAATGGAATTGTTAGATGCAACATGTATTAAGAACAAAGGCTGAAATCCCATTTCTGGTACTCCATGCTTAAATTTCCCCTGTGCTTTAAGATCTGCAGTGTTAGCTTTTCTCTCTCATTAAACTGCCTCTATTCTATATTGAACCTAACTTGTATTGTTTTTCCATTTTCAGTTTACCTAAAAACCACACATTCTGAAACATTCAAGAGGTATAATGAATGGAAACAGAAACGCTCTATGAGGCAGCGTGTACAGTTGTACAGACTGAACTGTCCAGGGAGGTTCTCTCATCACTGCTGTGGCAATATACCACAGAAGCTATAATTCATTCAAAATGTGGAGCATCCATCTGTTTGTCACATTGCAGGAAAACTGCAGTGAGCATGGGCTCAACACTGGAAAGGTGGTGAGCAATGACTGGGACCCCCCACCACCAGCAGCCCTGCACCCACATTCATGGTCCATCCCACCCTCTTCCATTCAAAGTGTCAGCACAGCCTGTTTAGTCAGCGAGGGAACTGCTGCTGTTTCTGAGTGTGGCACCTCCCCAGCCATGCAGCCAACAGCTTGAAGTTGGTCTGTGTACTCCAGCTAAGCAAGACCAGCTGAAGGTGCAGAAACCTTTCTGCAGGCCCCTGGGAAGCAGGAGGCATGCTAGGTTGGCTCAGACCCTTCTTTTTGCTACCTGTGAAGCTTTCATGCTCTGTGTTATTTTTATGTACTGCCTCTGCATCTCACAGGCAGGGGAGCATAGCATTTTAGTCATTTAGGGCCAAGCTCTCTCCTCACTTACACCCATGCAACTCATGGCCCTGGGAGACAAATATATCTGCCAACAATGCATCATTCAAAGTTCCATTTCTTAAAAAAACAACACCAAAACAAATAGAAAGATTTTGCAGCAAACGAAGTGTGGTCAGTCAAGTAATCCTGAGCAGAGCTTTGAGTGAGTTATGAACTAATTTGCTGTGATACAGTGCGTTATGGACATGGTAGACTACAGAGGCTACAGCAAGCTGGTTGAGTTCCCTAGTTACTTCAAATTCATGAAAATAAACCATGTTTATCCACTTTTGCATTCAAGTGGATTCCTTCTTCCTCCAGTTTTCTATAAGAGTAAGTAGTCATAGTTACAAAGCTAAATTTCTTGTGGAATAGCACATGGGTATTACTACACATCTAGTCAGTTAAGGCATCTGAAATCCTATCCTGAGGATCCTCAGTTACACCAGCGCTTTTCGAGATAAAGCTCTCAGGTGTCCTGCACACTCATTCTGACTTTCTACTCAGAAAAAATATCCCATTAACCTCAATTCAGTTTTTTGGGTTTTTTTTAAGAGACATTTACCAAACACTAAAGATTCTAACACTTACAGGACACAATAAAACAGTTTGAAATCCCACTTACAAGTTTATTTTCCCACCTTTTTTGGAATAGGCTTCTTTGCTAAAGAAAAGCCTCAACCACTAACATTGCTACTCTAGGCTGTGTGTGAGTTTGTAACAAAGTCATGGTTTGGCTCATATAAAAGCAATCTTTGGAAATGTTCTTAACTTTGTTTTCAGGACATTCTTACTGAGAAGAAGTGTTGCGTATCCAAAGATTTGAATAAAGCCTCAGGTCAATGTTCCTTTAGCTCTTCCCAAGGCTAAGATATTCACATCCATTTTCTAAACAATTGCTGCAGGTTTATGCTGTAGAACAAAGGTGATGAGAAGGAGGGCGTTTCTCCACTGAAAGCTACCAGGAGCTTGCATCAAACTCCATGGGTATGAAACCAAATACCTTCTGCCTCAGATTAGCAGATATGTGCATGGAAAACTATTATTTTTCAGCTCACTAGTTATTGCTGATCTCTTCAGTGCTGGTTGCATACTGATGTGGCCAAAAAACGGAGCTGTCTGTTTCCTGGTAGAGCTACCGATGCAAAACCCTGAAAATGCTAAACTGAGTTAATTATACTGTTGCTCTGTTGCCATCATCCCCTGCTTATTCACTTATGGTGCAGTCTGGCACAGTACTGGCATTCATTCTAAATTATGACAGCCTTTTCTTTCATTTTGGTCTAAAATTCCTAGTTTCAAATAAATCATTTGTAAATTTGGTAGTTTTTCATAGAAAATGTCTCCTGTGAGTCAGACATTGATTTTCAGGGTTTTCAAACACTTCAGAGCTCAGGAATAAATTAACAAGAAATTGAAAACATTCAGAATTCCCTGGCTGAAATTATAATATTTTAACAAGTTTGGAGGTTTTTTTTCCCAGTACTTGGAGTGTTTGTAGCACAAGTCAAACATATTTATAGAATCATAGAAACTGTGTTTGTAAGCGACCTCTCTGAGTGTCTCAAGACCATTTTTCTGTTCTGAGTAGGTCTCTTACCAGCCCAAGAGCAGAAAGACTGCTCTTTCCTAGCTGAGCCTTGCAATCTTCCACAGATGGAAACTCCATAGCTATTCTGGGTAATTTGCTCTGGTCTCAAACCACAGAGTTTGTAGCAAAGTCAGACATATTTATGCTGTGATAGAGAAGTGATAATAATTTCCCAAATTTAGATGAAGACATTTAGTTCATGTTTTCAGGCAACTGCAACCAGAAAGCATAAATAAACAACCAATCAGCCCCCCACACCAGCCCCACTCCTCTGCAAAGTAGCTGGATACTGGGGGTCACTTCTAAGTGATCACACAGGTGTTCACCACCCTCCCAGCAGTTCTGCATGTTTTATTTTGATTTAACATCCAGCCTAGACCAACCAGCAAAATCTGCAATACAGAGATAAATTTTACTCTCACAGAATTGTAATCTCTAATGAAAGTAAGAAACTGGACTGTGTCAGGCTATTTGTAACTACATTTACATTTCTGCAATGCTTTGACCAGAGCAGTCTATCTTATTTCAGTATAATATTCTGCCTTTTCCTTGACTAAATAGTCAATTCCTCTTTTTTTGAATATTTTTTTTGCAGCTACAATAGAAAATTAATTCCAACATAGAACCATCTGATTTAGTGATGAAAAGATGCAATTCTTATGTATTTACACATTCTAAGAATGTGCACATTTATATCCACATGTTTGTGTATATAGTATGTATAAACATGGATCTGTAGATAAAATTGGCAATATAGAGATAGATATAAATAGACATAGTTATAATTGCTATGTACTTTCATTCTTGTAACAGAAAATACACATTCATTAATAAAAGATTATCTAAATATTTAATTATGGAAGGATTTACTTATATTGCATTTTAAAATATTCACTTCCAGCAGCCACAGACTTATTCTTTCTAATTGTTTCCCTCCTTTCTTTAGGTCCTTTTTCTTTCTCCCTTTCTTCTTAGTTTTCTCAGATGTAAGAGAGCTGTTCATGCCTCCCAAGTGCATTGAGCCACATTTTGAAATCACCTATAAACTTGTATTAGGTATCCATAGTCATTAGGTGCCTCTGATGGAACTATAATGAGATGGCACTAACTGATGGATTAGACCTTCTACTCAAGATGAAGTGAATGCAGTAATCTTTGAGCTGAAATGTGCCACAAAGTAACACAACACTAATGATATTTCAAGATTAAATGTGTCTTTGTGCCCCACTGAGCAAAATAAACTGATTCATTAATAACAAACTAGATTGGTACCAAATGCATGCTACCAGCACAGAGTTTATATTGCTTATTCGGTATTCATATGTTTGAGTAGATATGCATTTGAAGAGATTTTAGGTAGTTTATGTTATTTAGGATGGAATTACTCTTTATACCTCAAAAAGCTGAAGGACTCTCCCAACTGAACAGTGTTAACAGCTCTCATGCAGTTACCATAAGACTTCTAGGGGCACATTCTGCACTAGTGCTAACCTGGGAAGCTTGGGTTTGTTTCCCATCTCCATAACCAATCCAACTGCTATCTCAAGAGAGAGTGAGCATGATATAGCTTTCTCATAGGGTTGTATTTGTCCTTTGTATGAAAATCCCATGACATTACACTCAGAAAGCCATAAGTTTACACAATGAATGACAGGAGAAGCAACAGCTATGACAACAGCTGTATTCATTTTCTTATACTATATTTCCATTTCTTTCAAGACCTTTCGGTGAGAAACCTGAAATTTAATGTCACACAAAACCTAAATGTAACTGCATTATCTCTTCAACACATTGTAACACAGAAGTTCTGCTTATTTCTGTGGATATTGCTCATTAAGTGTGTCCTTTTAAGAGATAAATGTTGTTCTGCTACATCTTGCCTGATCGCTGAATGCACATTTTGACCTAAGTGCTACAGGCTTCACACCGACAAAGTTCTCTTCTTGCAGAGGTTTTTTAAAGAGCTTTTGGGTCAGGTTTTATGCTTGTGACTCATGAATAAAAGCTCTCAGTGCTTCCTGTAACATTTCACTCAAGGTTAATCATTGTACAATATGGAGACACCTGAGAAAAAAGACTCACCTGCCTATACACTCTCCAGAATACTTTAAATTCTAAAATCCTTGTATTCTTCATCAAACTCCCTAATTACTTAATTAAAACTATAGTATGTGTCTAACAAGCTACTGCAGAGATTTAGTTTGCAATAATTAAAACAGAGTGAAGCCTTTACAACCTGGTATACCTTAAAATATCCTCTTTTCCATCCCTTTTCTGAACTCAAAAATCTTCTTGTCTTTCATGTTGCTCATCATATCTTAGTTTCCTTGATGGTACCTGCTACCTCAGCAGGTACTGAATTTACATAACATTTGCTCCTGTCCCCTAATTCTCAGTGCACAGTGCAATCCAGCACTGGTTTCAGCCTGCCAGCATCACCTGGTAGCAGGACACTGCTAGGCATTTTCAGACCCAGCTAGAAACAGATAAGAAGATATAAGCTCGAGGCTTGCTCTCTGCTTGTCTCTCTTCCCAGCTTTGCAGTCTGCCTCAGAATCTGAGAATTCCTTTCCCTTGACAACCAATTCAGGAGAGCCCTGCCTGAGCTTCAGACCTGTGGCAGACATTGACCACCAGGCAAATGAGACCATTTCCAATTCTTCTGCTCCCTGCTGAGGTTAGTGCAAACCAACACCCCAACAGATACTGAGGTAATTACCAACCTACAGGAGCAAAGAGTTAATTGAAAATCATAGGTTCTTTCAGATGGTATCAAGCCTGCAATTCTCCAGAGGATCCTGAAATAGTAATTACTCAGTGAGCACTTTTCCCTGTGCTCTCACCCCCTGAGGGTGACCTTACTCTACAAAAAACCCATCCGTCTCTTGCATGCTTTATGCATCTTCCCCATGGAGTATGCATTTTATGTAACGGGATGATTAATTCTTCATCTCCATATCAGGGAAAAAGAGTTCCTTGTAGAGGCAAAGCAAAAGGATTGGGGTGATAAAGTCCTCCCTGAAAGAGACTTTCATGAGGCTTTACTTTGCTTTTATGCTTTGTGGTGTTGTTATTTAAATGGACTTGTTGCTGGTAGGTGAGAACAGAGTATGTTTGTGAATGCTATTTGAAAATAATTGTTTTTCAACTTGTTCCCCTCAATATTTAGTGCCTGCTGGGCATTACATGGTAGACTGTACTCTGTTATCTGCTCATTATACCAATTTTACCTGTTTACAAAGCTACAGAGTACCTGGCTCTGGTATGAAAAGATAGTCAGCATTACTGATCGATGGGAAATTCAGGCCCATGTAAGCTATAGCTGTTGCACAGGATTTAGTGCCACTGAAGAGATCCTATTCCTGTGTGCTCCCAGCTCACCTTCCACTTTTCCTGGACATTTAGCCAAGAGTTTCATTTGTGTATGTTCCTACTTGTAGTCAGAGCTCTGTCTCAGTATAGGAGCACTACCTATAACCTAATCCCATACAATTAAAGGAGCACATAAAATTAGGCATCTAAATTTGCATATTTATAAGCATTCTGAAAGTCAAGATCAACATCCTTTTCTGTCTTTGAACAGCAGAGAATTTGTAGGTTCCATCTTGAGGTAGGAAATGCTGATTCTGTACATAGAGCAACAGGTGAACCAACCCAACTTGTTCTTTCCCTGCATGGTCCCAGAAACCCATCTTTTCTTTCATAGTGCTTGAAATACAATCAGTTGTTTATCCTGGGTCATTACCTGCTGTAATCAACACACTGTTCTTTTTTAACCCTTTTCTAGCTAACAATACATCTTTTGCGAATCAGTAGGCTCTCAAACCCTAGAACCTTCCTGGTTTAGGACTACAAAAATTCTGATGAATGTTGCTGGTAGAAGATCCTGCAGATAACCGTTCATTGCAAAGATACCAAAGTTACTTGCCCTAAACAAGTTTTTCTACAGGTGCTGTCATAGCTAGACTGTCTCCAATATCTCTCAAATTTACTGGAATTTCCAAATGAAAGCTCTCAATGCAGGGGTGTCTAAAAAATAATAATAATAATAA
>VZRN01000025.1:204957-229831 GCA_013397935.1 Dasyornis broadbenti
TTTTTTTTTTTTAATAAATGTAATTCTGGTAGAGAATTGCTGGCAGGTTGCTAGTGCATTTATAGACGCATTACAGGCAACAAAGGTGCCACATCTGTTCTATCTCCTTGTCTCCACATCTGGGAAGTCTCTGCATTCTTCACCTGGCATGACTTCCCACATGACACAGCTCAGTGCAGATAAACAGACAGAAATGGGAGAAAAGTTCTTGGTTTGTCACATCAGCTCAGTGTCAGCATTTCATACAGCCAGGATCTACCCTGAATATACTTTCCCTGTTGCACTTGGATCACGCATTTTTGAGCAATACTTACTTCAGTTATTGAAAGAAACCGCTCACTAAAACCCAGGAACACTAAAACCACACTGGGCAAGGTGTCCACCTTAGATATGTGTCCGTAATGCAAAGTTCAGTGCAGGTCTCATTTCATTATGTAAACTCCATTGTATTTTAACATTGCATTTAAAGCTTGTTTACAAGCATTACATCTTCCAGCCTTTCCATTACAAAATATCATTTAAATAAATAATATAAAATTTTGAAATCAAATGTCAGCACTTCAGATGAAAATGTACAGATCCTCTGGGCTTTTTCTTGAAAACTTTTGAAACAGACTATTTCCACCTCATAATTTTCATTTTCCTAAGAGAATGCAAAGCAGATAAAGCAGTGGCTACTAAGCAAGTCATACTGGTGACACTGAAATAATTTTTGAGGGAATATAATTATGAAAAACCCCTGTGAGATTTCTGATTTCATTAAAATTCACAAACTCATGAGCTATATTGAAACATTGGGATAGGAATTCTATTTTTTCTTCTAGTTTTGTACGGATACCAGGCCGAAAGCTAATAGTAAGTAAAATACAAAGTCAAATAAATGAAGGTGACCTTTTATGAAAGGAATGTTTTGTAAAAAAACATCATTAGGAGTTTATTATGGGGAGAATGTCTGGTGCAAGGACCAATTTGAGGAGGATCATGGTCATTATTGCTGTAGTCTGACCAAAAATCTGCCTTAAAACTTATGTGCTCAGCACACCAAGTTGTGCTCATATGGCGGGCCTTACCGGAGGTACAGCAGAAGAGAGTGTCCTGAGGAAAAACATGAGCTGAGTACCAGTTTGAGCCGCTTTCGTGGGTAGGTGTGAGCAGGGACGGAGTGCATCAAACTGGCTTGGGTCCAGTTTTCAAAGGTAAGTCAAGAGATGGCCAAAGAGTCCTTGGCAACACTACTTGTTTGTTTAAGACCCAAAACTGCAGACACCTGAGCACAGGCTTAGCTTTGACAGATCAAGTAATTCAAAGGCAAGAATCCGCTGACAAGCCTGGAGACAAGTATGTGCACAATCTTTTTCAGACATGCATTTAAGAGATCTGTGCTGTGGTATTGTGGACCAGACAAAGATCTTCTAAGTACAACTGCAGTTTTATGGTGGGAATACTTATTTAAAAAGTCAAATTTATGGGAACATTATTAGCTGAAAGGATGAGGGATAGTTTACCTTATTGTTGTGAAACTTCTCTAAGGCTGTAGTGACCTAAAAGAGTTCAGCAGTTTTGCTCTTGAAGCTTGGTTCTAGTATCAGGGTAGTCTTTGCCATCCAAGTGGGATTCTGCAATACGGAGTGAAAAGTAAAGTAAATTTTCTCATCTAAAAGATTTTTATGTGATGCATTCAGTGTTATGAGGCTTCATTTTGATTTTGTTGGGTGCAAAGTTGGCTTTAAAATTGTCTTTCTTCCAAAAAAACAATGGAAGATGTGGCCCTATGTGTTTGCAGGACATCATTAATTTTTCTGAAGAGGAGTCATGAAAGTTCAAACTGAGGTCCTATACATAATAAGTCCCATGGCTGTTAAATAATTCCCAGTAGACAGTCATGAGCAATATTAATGAGGCCCCATTATTAGTTTAGAAAACCCTTAGTTGAACTCTAATTGCAGTTCCAGTCATTAATTGCAGTAATTAACATTAAGGACTGTAAAAGCTTAATAAACAGCTTTTCCCTTAATACATGTGATGCTTACAGTGGAGTCAGGTACTTACAGAGACATACGTGTAGATTGCATTTGAAGCAAGAGCAGTTTTCAAATAACACTCAACTTGCATGCTTTTCTTTGATATTTGCAGGAAAAGAAATCATAACTGTGAGACTGAGGAGGCTTCTCATCACACTGGTAGCATGGTAGAATTTATCTTTCCATCTATTTCTATTCATGGTGCTACACCATAGATTTTTCTGGGTAATGCGGTGTGTAATCTTCCAGGACAACCTGGTTGTTCTTCATTTCACCAAATAATCACAATAATGACAATGATTGTAATGAGAATTGAATTCATCATCATTTGAACTGAATGCAAAACCAGGGCAGAAAACAGCTCAACTAAGAAAAAAACCAAAATGACACCAAAGTTGTTGTATAAGTTGGGCAAAATTGTTCAAACAGATGTGGAAAGAATAAAAGGATGGAGACTATCTTATGAGTTATCATTACCTTTTAAAAAGCATAACCAAACACCAAAAAAACCACAAACCACATTAAATGAATAGATATGATCAGTTTAGTCTGTTTACTTTCTAAAGCATACAAGATTTAGAAATAGTCTGCTGTGGAGAATAAAGGCATCAGACAGTATTATCACCAGAAAGAACAAATAGTGTGTCATGTTGGCTGGTTCTTACTTAAGAGAAATGCATAAATATCCATGAGAATATGATTACAAAATTCACAGGATAACATTAGTAAGACATATTTAAAAATAAAGGTGTTAAGAGGGAATTTTTGCTTTGGTGATCAACCAATCTCTCTTCCTAGTGAGAAAAGCCAGTTTATTTCAATGGTAGCAAAACCAAAGCCCCTGTGTAGCAAGTCTCTTTAAGGTGTTTTTAGTTTCCTCTGTAACATGTTGTGGCAGTGACTCAGCCTGCCTTTACCTTTTGGGTTAATGAAGAGACCCAGTGGGCAGACTGTTCTGCCCAAGATAGTGACGCTGAGGGCGGTGCTGAGGAGCCAGCAACACCTCAGGAATGTCAATACCAGTAAGTGTCCTCCCCCCGGCACTAGGAGTGCCATCCCTCACTCCTAGAAAGTTCTCTTTCCCTGTTAACGTCATTGGTTTGTTTGTATTAGTCCCTCCTTAAACCCCTTGTTATTGGTTCCCTGTCATTATATGTAACCTCCCTATTGGTGTATCCTTTTTCTCCTCCCCATTTTCCCTCCGTATAAAACTCTCTGTAACCGTCATTTCGTGCTCTTTGTTTCTCCCCTTCCTTGACTTCTGTTTCCCGGCCCTCGGGGCGGGTAATAAAGCCTTGAGATCTGCTGCAACAAAGAGATTCTCTCTTTCCTTCGCCTCCAGGACTCACAACTGTATCATCTGACTTTGACCAGCTCCACAGTGAGCCAAGAAGCGGACTGTGAAATCGGGACTTGGATCAGCCTGCCAAGCTGCAGCTGCAACCAGTGGCCGAGGTACTGATCAAGTCACCCGCTTGGCCAGCCGGGCAGTCAAGCAGTCAGCGACAACATGTAAATCCTCCCATTCCTTTAGAGAAACAATTACATTATTTCTAATGTCTCTCTCAAGTTCCAACTGGATAATTGCATTTTTCTACTTATTTTTTCTACTTCATGACACAGTTGTGACATGAAGAAGTTTCATTCACCCGTCATCTCAAACTATCATGTATTTTTATTATTAATTGCTTGTTACATCTCACTGCAGAAACAGCTGTGTTTCACAAGTGGATTTAAAAGACTCCTGGACATTTTTTGTACATATATGTATAGAAGTGCTTTAATCTTTAAGTTATATTACTGTAAGATGATTTTAATTAATTCATAATTCTGAAAAAATATTTATCTGACCCTTTGGAAGCTGGGATGACTTAGGAAGTGGAATCTTTTCCTTCTCGAAAAATCTCAGTAAAGTACCATGTGTAACAGGAATTTATAGGCAGATCCCAGCTACTGATAGAAAGATGAAGTATACAGTCTTGTTTTTATTCAGTTTCTGTGAGAAAAATGTGGGAACAAAAGTATTTTTGTCTAGTTTTAGTTCTCAAACTCATATTCAGTACAAAGATATAGCACCTTTTTACTCCATTAAAATAACACCTTTTTTCCTTCAGGCCTAGGGGGTTAAATATTTCTAGATCCATCACTGCAAAATAAGGCAAGTATATCTTTCATTAGAATTGATTCATACAATGTCAGAATATAATGTCATAAAATCATCTTTTCACCCACTCTCTTGAGAACATGTTCTGATCCTTCCAGACGACGTTGTCTCTTTACCTTGATATGCGACAGCTTCCTGGCATTCATGTCACTTAAGTGGAGCACTTTTGTGCCATTCAGAAATCTTATTGACTGTAAATTAAAGATGAAATGGACATAGAAACTACCAGTCCAGATTGATACAGTCATCATTCTATACTTCAGCTAAGTATTAATCATCTATATTATTCTCACATAGGGATTGCTATCTATACAGTGAACTTATTTCCTTCTTAGCTTTCTCTGTTTGTAATAGAATTTTAAGTACTGAAGCTAATGGCAACAAAACTCTATTCTCCGGCAATGTACAGAGCAAGGTGTTGGGTTGGGAAAATCTCGGTCATGATCTGGTGACAGGGTAACATTTAATTTCAGTGCATTCTTACAGAAGCTGAGATTCAAATGAAGGCACATAAAAAGAATGTTCCTTTCATTACTGCCTCAGGTTGTACTATAATATAATATCAGTAGGATTTTTTTTCTGATAATCCATGGCAGTTTTGCCTTGGGCCAGCCTACAGACGTGATGAGCCTTGGGTGTTCTGTACAGTGTGGGTATAAACAGGCACTAACAGTTCACCATGTACCTAACACCCACCCAGGATTAAGGTACTGTTCCCATTTGTTTATCTTAACCTGGAGAAAAAAAAAAGCAAGACCTTTCAATCTTCCTGCTCTGACTATATAAATAATTCCAATGATTTTGGCATCACGTGTGTTAAAGAACTATGGGAGCCCTAATTTAGCGAGCATCTGGCTTATCAGATATCCAGATGATCTATGGAATCAACGTGGAATGCAACGTGAATTAAAATCATTCTTATACCTGTACAGATATAGCTCAAACACTGCCTCGGGTACAGGACTTCTAATGGTAGGCACTGATTTAAATTTTTTAGGTCACGTACAAACAGAGGCTGTGTAAAGGCCAGTTTCAATATAGCGGACATATAACCTGGACAAATAACTGCTGAAAATATATGTGTGCTTATATTAGCAAGGAATGTGGTACAACAGGACTAAATATGCAGAGCAAAAATATTGATGATGCAGAGCAGCACCCACAAGCACTTAGACCATGATCTATTTTGGACTAATTCTCTTCTAACCCCATGGACTGAGCATCTGTTAATACTTAGACCACATTCAGGGTTCTCCCCAAACCCATCTTTTAGTTTTGTTTAATCCGTAAGGCTTTTAGTTCATATGCTCAAAATCACTCTACAATTGATTACAAATGAAGGAAATGAGAGGCAATCAGAAGATTTGCTTGAAAATTTGTTTCTTACACCTGAGAAAGAAAACAAAATGGTAATAATGCAGATGCGCCCACCACTGACATCTATGCAGATGAAGACTGTATTTTGGCCAAACCTAAAATGTTAGAATCTTGGATGGCGCAGCCAAAGGGTCCTTTCCTACTGATGCCATTGAAAAGCCACACCTTCAAAGCTATCTTTGCATTGTTTCTGATCTGTGAGCCTGAGAGGCAAAATCCTGTTCCCACCAAAGTCAACAGAATATTTTCCACTGATATTCATCCAGCTAAGATTTTGCCCAAGATTTGTGTGAACACAAGTTAACACCTCCTTCAACAAAAAACTGGGAAAGACAAGATCATGAAGCGGTGCTTGTTCTATGCAGTAGGTGGTTGGCTGGCTGAGGACACCCCAGGTGCCTCAGCAGGAAGATGCTGTGACTGGCAGAGGCTGTGCTCTTGGGATTTGCCTTAAATTTTAGTGGTAATTCACATCTCAGTTCTCACAGTCAGGGACAGAAAACAACATTGTGTTCAGAATCCCAGAATCCCAGGATTGAATTCAATCCTGCTTGAGTATTCAAGCAAGTCTCCTCAACCTCTGCTTCCTTTGCTGCCCACCTCATATCTTGGTGATTTCAGCTGTAAGATCAACTGTGTAAGGTCATTTTCCATGCTTCTGTGGGAGAGCTTTGCACAGCAGGGAGCTCTGAGCATGACTGGTGCTGGCCTGAAGCAAATACCATCATCAAAACAGGTTGTTCTCTGAGAGAATTGCTGTTCCTGACTCCGCTGAGCTTCCTCTGAAGTTTCTCATCTTGCAAGAAATAAAGGATTAATGTTATGGAGGAAAATAACCTGTCACCCAGAAGAGTCATGTTTTGTGAGACTTATCTATTCCTTATCAGTGTTGGCACTGAACTTACGTTAACTGAGCACTGAACAATGGTAGTGGAACTTCATGGGAGCTGTCAGTTGCATTGCACTATTTTACTTCAAAAGTTTTCTGGAACTGTATTTGCTTGATATCCTACTTTTCTTTCCTCTTCTTTTTCTTTAACAGTTTTTATTCACATGTGAGTTTCTGGCAGTTGCAATATGTTAAAACCCGTTTAGACAACATTACATCAGAGAATTCTCCACTGTATAAATTTAATTCCAATTACTCTTATTCCCTTGTTATCTGCTGGTTATGATATGAAATTTGGCATATTAAAGAAGATATAATTTGTTCAACAGCTGTAGAAATTGTGACAATTAAAGGAAAAGTTAATCTGTTTTATTTTGATGTTTCTTTTATTATATCACAAGTATGAGAATTTTCTTGTCAAGGTAGGAAGTCATCTGTACCTTTATCTATATATATATACCACAGCATCACACTTCTCTGAGCACCTTCCCAAAATTAAAATATGGAAATAATCTTTATCTCTTTCTTCTCCCCTCAGCCTGTAGAAGAAATGGATTGCCTGATTTTAAAGTCAACAAGGACCTCTAGGTTATTTAGTAGGAGATCCTTGATCAAGCCTTACATCGAGGCATGCCTTTATTGAACACAAGGATGTGATTTCAACTCAGGCAATTCCAGACAGGCAGTCAGTTTTGATATGAAAGCTTCAAGAAATAAAAAATTCAGCACTTCCTTCAGCAGTCTCTTCCAGTGCATGCTGAGCGCCTGTGTGCCTTCCTTCTGGTTAAATCTGCAAATTTAACTTCTAGGTGCTAGTTCTTACAGTGTTTTTCTTTTCCTAGCAGATTAGAATTGTCACTAGCAGTAACTATTTTCTTTTCAGAATGGCACGCATGCCGTCAAATCAAAGCTTACATTGGTCACCTCTGGACAAATTAATGAGATTTAAATTTCTCTGTTTTCCATTGTAAGAGAACTTCTGGACCACAGGTGAAATGTATGGAATTTCTTAAGTCCTTTTTCAAATTACAAGATCAAAAACCAGACTCAACAGCTTGGTTTGGCCCAATTAGTACAGGCTGAAGTGGCAAAACCACTTTCCACCTCTAAATACTTGTTCCTATTTTGCATATTCAAGCGCACTAGGTCTTTGTCATGGCTTTAGGCTCTGGGTCACAGGGAACTGTTTCGTTGGCATGATTCCTAAAGCATTTGCAGTGTATTTGAGCAGTCATTTCCTCAGCTTTAGCTGTGAAAGACAGATTTCTACTATTCCAGATACTAATTTCTAGTAAATGTTCTAGCAAGCCCAGTTCCCATGAAGGATGTCATACATTGATTCTTACTATGCAGGGCACTTTAATCTCTAGAGAAAAACTACAAAGAAAACTCAGTTCAGGCAAGCCTAGCTCCTGAGATACTCACAGAGAGGAGCATACAGTGAGCCAGTGTGACTAGATTCATGACTGGAACAGACCACCTCACTTTTTAAAAACAAGTGGTACGAATCCCTCCAAAATTATAATTAAGGAAACATTGACCGGTCTTGTAGATATTGGCCTGAGCCTTTCTCCTCCTTACACTTTCAATCCATATATTGAGTATACAAATATTTATCTATATAAGTACTTTTCATTAAAAGCTGATTATGGTATACTTCTGCAATTAATTAATAGCCAGTTTAAGTAGATATCTTATAATATTATACTAAGTAAAGATAATCAGTCATTCTTAGGAGAGTACAAGTTAGGGAATGTACTTAAAGATAACTTTAATTCCAGTTAAACAAGATGTATTGTAAATGTTCCCTTATACATTCATTTGACATCCAAGTCTCCAGAGAACTTTTTGTTCTTTTCCTACTTTGCCCTGCATCCATTTTACTTCCCCTCTAGTCATCCATTACAAAGAGGAATTGGGTTGCTGTGCTCAGATGCCACTGCTGCAGCACTAGCCTGGGCTATCTGTTTCTTCAGAGCATAGGTTCAATTCCAGTTGTTTATTGGCTTGCTCTGGGTTTCTCAGAACAGCTCCTTATGGCCAACTGCAGGCTGGCTGCACTGTCAGCCTAAGGTCTGGGTCTGGAAAGGGCCAGAGAAAGCCTCTCCCTGAGAGTAAGCAGCCCAGTAATACCACAATTGCATTAGATTCCACTGTGAGTTCCATGAACAGTTAATAACAGGCTAAATTTTCTTCCCCTAGTTGGACAATGAACATAAGCAGAACAGTATACAGGAAAAGAGGCCACATGCAAGGATTAAATATTTTTGGTGTCTTAGTTATCACAGTAGACAAAAAAAAGGATATGAAAACAGCATTTATCCTTCTCTGGGTTGCAAATTTGTATATTGGAAGCTTTTCACCCCCAAAAAACCCTCAGTACAAGAGCCTATTTTCCACCTAGTAGAAATATCAGTACTGAATGAAACCTAATGCAAACGAGGTTAGTATCTCCTTATCACTTGATAATTTATCCTTAAAGGGCTAGAAATAATAGTAGTTGCAATGCTTAGGCATGCCTAAATTACAGGAAAGGAGAGAGAAGTTCCATTTTCTTTTGCCACTCCTGATAAGATCCAAGAGAATTAATCTGTGGAGAGACACATGAATATCGCACCTTCCAAAGGCAATTACTTTTACTGAGAAAAGTTGTTATAACAAAAGTTTTCTACTTTCAAAGTGTGAAATCTGCCTTCATCTGCACATATCTGCAAAAGAAAAAAATAAAAACACTGAATTACCAGATTGGTATTGCTGATTTAATATAGCAAAATCTACATTTGACTTTAGACACATTAACACTTCAGAAAAATGTCCATAATTAATCATGCAAGTCTTACTTCAGTTGCTAAATCAATGTACAATTCATTGTACAGCTTGATCGAAACAAGGCACACAGCACTTGTTAGGTCTCACATGCAATTCATTGATATTGAAGGGCCCTCCCAAGTATTTCACTGAGATGTCAGATATAACTTCATAGTTGCACTTTGAAATCAAGCTATGATCCCAAAGCGAAAAGAGAAGTCATAAAGAAACCAAGACATTTGCTTGATGACTGTTCAACCTTTCCTGGAGACTTGGAAGCAAGTTCTGGAAGCTTTTCTTTTAGCAGTTTGATTCTCTGCTGCAAGGTAATGGTATTAAGGTATTAAGGGCAAAGGAACAAATGGGAATAAAAAAACCCAATAAAAATGATCCATTTTCTGGAGGACACCGTACATTCTTTCCATTTTGCTCTTCTCTTTTCTTTTTTTCACAGTAGCAAACTGTTCTACTGTTTCAGCATCTGAAGGAGGCAATGCAGTAAGGTAGGCTGCTCAGAGGCCTAAGGGGACCTCATCTGCCAGGGTGTGCTGGGACCATCGGCTTGCACAAAACAAACTGCAAGGTGGGTGTGAAGCTGATACACTCCTGCTGGTAGTCTTATAAATGGATTTTGCATTGACTTTGCAGTCTGACTACACAAAGAGCAGGAAACAGCATCAATCAAGTCCCAGTCTTTCTTTCACCACTTTGCACATCTTTACTATAGCAGGAGAAACTAGACAAACTGTTGTGAAAAAAGAAGCAGTTGTGGAATTGTGGGGGGTGTTTTTCATGAAGTACTCTAAAAATATTCAAAAGTGGTATAATCTGCCTGGTACCACCTAACAAAAAAAAATTATTTGAAACACTGATTTGAAGAATCTAAGCCATATAGGTATAAGTCCAGGAGCAGTAGTACAAGAAAGTAAGATTTCTTCAATGATTATATGGGCAGTTGAAAGAGAAATATTTAATTATTCTTAACTTTTCATTTAAAGGCAAGAATGAGCTCTTTTATAATAAAATCATACAATAAAGATAATATTTTCTATTCTTTTAAAAAATATTAATATATGTGTTAAAGGGTCATTGGCTTTTTGCCAATGAGTTTGTTAACCAGTAATAATCTATATGTTAAGGTGTCTGAAGTCATCTGAAAACTGTTAGTGGCCAGAAAGAACATTTATACATTTATACCCATGAAACAAATCAAACTTACATAAGAGACTTTGCAAAATAAGATGAAAAAGTAGAGGGATTTTTTACTCATTGGCAGAAAAGAAAGCACTTCTGACATATAAAAGTGGCATTTCTTTGTCACTTGCTTAAGATGTGTAAATAAAAAAGTGATTTTGAATTGTACACTGTTTCTGATAGAAATGAAAGCCAAGTGGCCAATTTGAGTCATTTTATGTCTTGTAGATGAGTAACTGTGAGGTACATCCTTTGAGCCAGACAAACGATCTGAGACAGTTCCAAAACGTATGATTGTATATAAGCACCTGCTTACTGTTATGATGATTCAGTCAAGAACAATTGTGAATGTTTTTTTGGGTTTTGCAAAGCTATTAACCTCAGCAGAGTACAAATCAGTCTTTTTCTTAAGTGTCATGGTTCTGAAACCCCCCCCAACAACTCTTGTATCTAATATGATGAGCAAGTCTTTGTATATTGGACCACACAGCTCAGATGGACAAAGTTACAGTCTGATGGGCTATAAAGACAGGGGTAAGCAGTGAACCTCTACATGGATGAAACTGTTTGGAAACTGAATTGAGTCTAAAGTCAATGACAATCAGACCTGTGAAAGGCCTTTTTGGATCCTCTGGGCTATCTGAACTGGTGAGATAATGCAGTCATGTTCTGGCGTAGGTTTCTTTTAATTACCTCAGGATGTGTAGATTCCAATGTTCAGATTTCTGCAGCAAAGTAGACAAGGACTGTGCAGCATGAGGCTCAGCTTTCATTTCAGATGTAGTCACAGGGGCACAAAAAGCAGCAAAAGACAGTGAGACTGTCATTACTCCAAGACAAATGCCAAGGAAAGAATCTCACCTTGCATGTTTTGTGTAAGGCAATGACAATTAAACAAATAGGGAATGTAAAACAGGTGGTCCAGGTGAAAGCAGACGTTGTTACTGTCTATATGCAAGATGGACTATTAGGAATGCTTAAATATCAGAATGTAACAGCACAAGCTCTTTTCATTTGTGTCTCTCAGAGAAATAAAAAACATGAAAAAGAGGAAAGACAACTTTGTGTGTGGGACCATGAATAATGGAGTTAGTGAAGACAGAGATCATGAACTTGTCACAAGCTTAGAGTTTCTTAACAGAAGACACTTATGGAAATGAAGATGGCTTAACGTTGGTCCACATTAAAATGTCATGCGGCAAATACTATACAGAATGGATAAAATAATATGTATGTGGTTATATAATGGACATAAAAGCATAATTATGCATACTGTTTGATGACACATTTGTTTCAAAGCTAGTGCGCAGGCAGAAAATGAGATATTATCATGGGTATCACTAGTCTGTGTGAATGAGAAGAGTTCACCCCTGACCAGAACTCCTGAGAATGTAGCAGTGGTGCTATAACCCCTTTTTTTGTTGAAGAGAAATATAATCCTTTAGGCCACGAACTTCTGGTCTGTGATCAATGATCTCCAGACTAATTATGAAACTTTGCAGAGTTTCAGAAGTCAAACACATGAATAGGAAGGATTTACACATATATATTCAGCTATATTTTTCTCCTCTGCAACAGGTTATGGCTATTAAGGGTACAGACACCTTAGCTCTTAATATTCACCTATGGTAAAAAATTTTCTTGTGTTAGGCCTGTATCATTGATAGCTATGCATGCAATTAAACTTGAAAATTAATTTTCCCACAGGCCTCATCAAAAAAACCCGTTGTCATGGCATGACCTAAGGGGAGAGAGGCTTAGAATGGGAGAACACTTCTATGTAACTTGCTACAATGTCAGTGTATTGATAAAGCAGGACAGTGAAGAGCACCCTGTCTCCCAGCCACAGGGAATGAGTGAAGAGTGATTAGCAGAAAGAACACAGTGTCTTCCCCTATCATTCCTTTGCCTCTTTGCCTTCATTGAAGTGACTGAAGCTGGAGCCTGCACATCCACAGCCTCTTTTTCCTCCTTCCCTTTTCTTAGCACTCTTTCCAAACTTGGTAGAACAAAGGCTGGTGCTAGAATCACCCAGATCAATGTCACTTTTCAAAGAGATTGAGTCAAGCATGTAAAATTCCTGCCGTCAGTCTGCACTTTGTAGCTTACATAACCTTGATTGACATATGTGAAGCGGTTTGGTGGGCTGTGATCAAGCAGGGATTAGACTGATCTTGAGTTTCACACACAGATGAAGGGGTTGGATAAGAAAAGAAATTTTTTTTCTGCATATTTGTGCTTTTCATGAGTGAAAATATCTGTCTTGTTTTTAAAGTCTGTTCATAGAGATCTGCATAGTTACCATTTCTTCCCTGTTGCATAAGAGGAATGGAAGAAAAGGCTTCAGTTACCTGTGTTTTGCTGCTTTTTGAATCTAGGGCTCTGCTTGACTACTATATTAACCCAGAAATTCAACAAATGAGATCCCTCCAGTCAGCAGCAGCTCACACACCAAACCCATGTTCATTGAGCAAAGTCTGCTCCAACCACAACATGAATAAATGTACAAAATCTAGTTTTAATCTTGGTAGTTTGTGTTCTAGTGAAGCAAAGATGTGTTAACACAAAGATGCATTCAGGTCCCCAAGAGCTGAGGCTTTCTGGAAGGCTTGCTTGGTGTTTCAGTGCTGAAATTCACCCCATCATCCCCTCATTTATTGGCCTGTGTAGTTAGATTAATTCTAGCTTGGTGTTGTGCCAGAAAACATGCGTTCACTACACCTCCTGCCATGTAAGTTAACTCCTGCAGGGTAGAAACACTTTCACCCTGAGCCGCTAGCTCATCTGAGGTTCATACCACGGAATCATAGAATGTTAAGGCTTAAAATGTACCTTAAAGATCATCTAGTCCCTATCCCCCCTGCCATGTGCAGGGACACCTCCCACTAGACCAGGGTGCTCAAAACTCCATTCAGCTTGGCCTTAAACACTGTCAGGGCTGGGGCATCCATAACATCCCTGGGCAACTTGTTTCAGTGTGTCACCACCACAGAGCAAAGAATTTCTTCCTAATATTTAATCTAAATTTTCCCTCTTTTACCTTGTGCCCACTACTCCTTGTCGTATCACTACAGTTGCTGGTGCAGAATCTCTCTCCAGCTTCTTTGTAGGCCCTGTTCAGATACTGAAATGTTGCTATGAGGTTTCCACACAAACTTCTCTTCTCCAGGCTGAACAGTCAAAACTTTCTCAGCCTGTCATCCTAGGGGACATGTTCCAGTCCTCTTATGAACTTCATGGCTTCCTCTGGACTTCCTCAACACTTTCTTCTTAAGTTGGGGACATCAGAAATGTACACAGTGCTCCAGATGGGACTCCTACAAATTACTGCAATTATAAAGGACAAATAAGCTGCCAGATTTACAGAATCACAGAATCACATAATGATTGATGTTGGAAGAGACTTACAGAGATCACCTAGTCCAACAATCCTGCTAAAGAATGTTGAACAGCATCACATGCAGGTGGGGTATGAATACTCCCAGGGAAAGAGATACGCAAGCAGTTGCCCACAATCTCTTTGTGCAGCCTGTTCCAGTGTTCGGTCACCTTCACAGAAAATTTCTTCCTGATATTCTGGTGGAACTTCTGTGCATCAGTTTCTCCCCATTGCCTCTTGTGCTATTGCTTGGCACCACTGAGCAGAGCCTGGCTCCATCCTCCTGACACCCTCCTTCAGATACTGATAGACAGTGATGAGGTTTCCTCTCAGTTTTCTATTATCCAGGTTAAACAGGCCCAGCTCCCTCAGCCTTTTCTCATGAGTGAGGTTCTCTGGTCCTGTAAGCATCTTTGTAGCCCTCCACTGGACCACCCCAGTAGTTTCTCATCTTTTGTGAACTGGGAAGCCCAGAACTGGACATGGCACTCCAGTTGCAGCTTCTCCAGGGCAGAGTGGAGGGTAATGATAACCTCCCTTTACCTGCTGACTGACCTCTTCCTAATGCACTTAGTTTGGCACAGCTTAAACCTTTATGCATTCATGCTTTCCTGGTGTCACAATTTCTACTGGGGACTCAAAAGAACAGTCATCTTTTTCTGTAAAGAATGGTGAAAATATCCCAGAATGGTTCAACTTAACAAGTGGTAAGAATGATTGGGTGTTATTAGCACCATGCAGAGAGTATTTCTTAAATACCATTTGCCAGATGCAAAATGTTTGAAATAATCATAAATTTCATAGGCTAAGAATGCTGTCTCCCACTGAGTAGGAAACATATGTAGGTGCAAAAGGTTGGTGAGGTTCACAATGGCTGATTTTAGCCCTTTATACATATATATATATGTATATATATATTTTTGAGTACACAAGCTGTAAATAATCCCAGATTTTATAACCAAGATTTTTTTAAAGAGAGAAACATAATTGCAGTTTTTCAGTCAAATTTATTTTACATGTACAAGCTCTAACCTTCACTTCATTTGCTGAATGGATGGGTCATGACTCATTGACATAATCTCTTCAAAGTCTGCCAGCCTGGGTGCCTTCCCTAATGATATTGCTTGTTTCATGCATTCATACAGTGACAGTTGAGAAAAATGCTTATTCTTTGAAAGGTCAGTGTACAGCTTAATCTACATCAGAGCAATTGGTTTCTGCAGAGCCTATTGCTGAAACATTGTTTTTAACCTTTTTATATCTTAGCTTTTCGGTCCTCTTTTCACTTACTGGTCTCTGGACTGACACACGAGCTATTTGATATTAAAGTTTGAATCTTCTCTCCAAAATGCTAAATTTGGTAAGGTCAGGAGTATATCTGCTCTTCCTTATCCTCAAGAGTATTTTAATGAAAGACCAGCATTACACAGCTCACTGCTAAAAGGATTATAGAAATTGCAGAGCACAGCACTCCCAACTCTGTTTTATGCAGAAAATCAAAGCCAAAAGTGGTTTGGTTTTGTGGTTTTTTTTTCCCTCACTACAAATAACATTTGCATCCCATCATGACTGGACAGAAGCCCAAGAGGTCTATCTATCTACCCACCTGCAGTATTGTTTTCCTGCCGTTTGCCATCAGGCTCTAGTCAATAAGCGGCTCAGGGCAGAACAGAACTTGCTCAGTGCAGAGTACACAATCAGCACTGAGAGCAATCACATTAACATTCCTGTGCCTTAAGGCCTTTGAAACAGTATTGTGCTTTTGAGAATGTTTCGTGCTGAATATGCACATGCACACCAGAGGAATACACTCTTGTAAAAGCATACTATTTACTGTTGCAAGTTTACTCAAGACAACTAGAGAAATCACTTGTTTGGGCCAGACGTCTATGTGCAAACATCTGATAAGACACTCAGTAGAAAGGCAGTGAACCACACAGAACCCTACCACATGACTCTACTTGAAATTTATTATGTGAATTAAATAATACAGTTCAAAACCTTTTTACATCACTTTGCTGTTCTCCCTTGGCACAAGAGAATGAATTAGACAGCTGTCACCTTGTCTGTAAATAATGTTCAAAGCTAATTTCTTTGAAGATGTTCCTTTATGCGCATTTCAGTAAGATGAATGTAGATAATTAAATATTAAGATATTTAAATCAAGTTGAATATAGTCAGTAGCTGATGTAAATTACTACCTTGAACTGAATCCTTATCACATGAATATGCTTGTTTTGTTTTGTTTTGTCTTACTCTATTCAGAAAGCAGTACCACAGAATTACAAATAGTACTGGATAAGATGTTCAGATGACAACCGCTTTTTTGTGGAATAGGGACAAATCTTTCCCTGATTTGTGTCTTGCCGGACATGGTGCAAGGTGAAAAACGTGAGGATCATGTTCTGAGGTGAGATTGTATTCTGTGCTCTGTACCTGGAATAAGTTATTCAGCAATACAGTGGAGCGAAAGCCTGTCTGAGGTCAAGGGAAACAACCGGAAGCAATATTCCCTGTACAAAGAGTAATGCAAAGGAAAAAGATGACCACAAGGCCAGAGAGAAACATCAGAGAAAGTTCAGTGAGATTTTTAATGCCTATGGAGAGGCAACTGGTGTATAGGTGTTTAATATTCCAGTTCCACATCATCAGTGTCAAAGGGAGCTTTGTCATTGGGCTTTGCCTGATTCATTAAGACTTGACACATCACAGCAGGAGGAGATGCTGAGGTAGCTGCACCAGAACTGAGCCTGTGCTCCCAGCTCTGACAGACCATTAAGCTATGTTTGCTGGATTTATTGTCCAGGCTGTCAAATATGTTTGTCCCATGACAAGCAATATGAAGCGTTAACTGATTGGGAAATGGTTCATCATGAACCCAGAAAAGTAAATATGGTTACTTTTTACTCCATGAATTTTACTCTATGCACTTGAGCATTCACAACTTAAGTATTTCAGAGATACAAATCACTTGCAGCTATCATCCATAGCCCAGCAGTGTGGCCTGAGTCTACAGCAAATCAGGCATGTCTCACTAAAATAAAATTTAATTCATACTAATTGATGTTGATACTAAAATAGAGAGAGGAAGATGGGCATATGTATAAGCTCCCAATTGAAGCAGAGCTATATAGAGGTAAGAATGACAGAGCTGTCTAAAAGTAGCACTGGTTTTTCCTTATTTCCAAGCTGTTTTGTGTACCATACATTATTATGTCAAGTCACCCCACATTCAGTCTAGTTTGTTTTGATTTTTTAAGAGTCTTGTGCTCCACTGGTACAGGAGTTAGGACATACTTAAAAATCAGAGGACAGAGTCTTTTCTGCATTTGCATCCTCTTTTTGCTACCTGTAGCCTGTATGTCAATAGAGGAAAATTAAAGTGGGTAAGGTGAGGGTATGGTGAAAATTAAAGGATTATATAAAACCAAGAAATATTCTGTATTCCTTTGCAGCTCATTTCCATACAACCTAATAATGCAGTATTTCTTCAAGCATATATTTTTCTTGTAAGAAAGATGTAACCTCATTGTGGAACAACACTACTACACTGCAACACATTTGCAGCCTTTACATTTCAGTAATTAAGTTATTTATTGGAGAACTGCTCTATAAATTCCTTCCAAATAGGCAGTAAAAATAAACATATACATGCATGGTGCATAGCTGATTTACAGGTACTGGTCCTCTTTAAGCTATGTAGCAAAATAACGATTCCTTCAAGTTAGATGGCTGGGTTTAATGACATGTGTACTAAACAGGAATACTTCCTGTAAACAGATACATTGCAAGCTGGTGTTGCTCTGTGTCGTATAAAAACTACCACTGATCTGTTTTCTCTTTTAGCTAGCTGTTCTTGCAAAGTTGTGAATGGAATAGCAAACATGTTTTTAATTAAAGATAACACACAAATAACGCACAATTCTTCTGTATTATGATTTTACCTACAAAACCCCAGAGTAAAACAGCAAAAGAAACACATATAGGGCTGTTGATGGGGTATTGTCTGCCTGAACTACATCTTAGGGAGAGCAAAAATTTTGAGCATGGATCCTAACAAAAAATAAATAAGATTCCATTTACTGCTGCTGTCTGCTCAGTACTCTGCTGTAATAGGTGTCAGAAAAAAATGTGCAGAAATAAACTTCTCCTGGGCAACCATTACCTGCAATTATTTTCTAGGAATATAACGCTGCCTGTAATCTCCACTCACTGTACACAGTGATCATGAGACCCTCCAAGAGCATGGAAACTTTCAGGTATTCCCCTTCCACAAAGGCCAGGCCAAGGCAGTGATAAGGACTCCTGCTGAGTCCTGTGAGTATATGGACGAGAGGGACCCAATAGGAAGATGTGTGCTTTTTGTAAAACATCAGACCTGTATATAAAACATGAAAATTAGTCCTGCGAAGCAGCTGGGAGGTATTAATATCTTTCAGAGAGAAGAAAAAAGAGATACATGGTGTCATTAAATTTTAACTGAAGATCATGTTTTTTTAAAAAAATTTGCTCTTTCACTTAAACTATTGAAACTTCTTGAGTGGTTTTCAGCAAAACTCCCTGCCATGGCCATGCCTTGCTCATCAAGCCACGTGGAAGTAGGGATGCCTTGATAAGGCTCTTGAGTCTGTCCCACTACATCGGCCCATGACATGGGCTTTGGTCCAGATATTGTCCAGTTTTCAGGCTGATTGTGTACTCAGGCTTGTGAGTCCCTGTTCTCTCTTGTAGACCTAAGGGTGCATGACATGACTCAGGAATAATCCCTTGGTATCCAACTCAGAAAACAGACTAGATACTCTTATTAATAAAGATCATTTTACCATTGTCATCTCTCACTTTTCCCACGTTAAATAACCATAGCTGTCCTTTTTGGTTCTAAAATCTACTATTTTAGGACCCTGGAATTAAAATTAGTCGAGGCTTTGGAAAATTTAGATGAAGAATTTTTCTTCTGATGAGCCTGTGTATTTTAATATGATGAGCACACACAGTTTTTCCAGGTATGTCAGCAAGGAACCCCCATATCTATTGTTTAACTGGAAAAATACGAGCTCCAGTTCAGTACATTCCAATTTATTAACAGCCCCTAGTAACTCCCAATGGGAACCCTGCATGGGTTTTCACAGGAGCACAATAACACTCTGGTATGTAACATCTTTTAGACATTATAATGGAAAAGACCACAGCAATTTTATGTGGACTTTATGGAAAATAATGGCATACAGAAAATGTATGAGTAGAGCACTGTCAATGAAACTCTGCAATCAGATTATTTTTCTACCAGGCTCTAACTCCTGTTTCATGATGCATAGCGTATATCACAACCTAGTATTTCCCAGAAGAGCCCATAACAGTGAGAACTATTGATTAAATGTTAACCCCTTGACTCAGAAAGTTGAAATTTCACAAAGTACATCCCATTACCAGCAATGGTAATATGTTGAGAAAGATCAACATCCAAATGGTTGCCATAATATGCATTTTTATCTATAGATTTGAATTTATATTTAAATAGTTCAAACTTATTTTTCACTGCATATAGTTATAAGACAAATACACTTTAAAATATAGTACTGAATGTTAGCATTACATGCACACATATTTGTACAGTAGTGACAAAATATTTTCTGTAAATTAGCAAATAGAAATATAAATATCAATCTGCATGTGGATTTCAGCACACTGTTATGCTAAAATTTGTATGTGTGTTTTCAACTACTCACCACATTTACATTAGCAGTCTATAATAACTGGTTATTTCCATATATAATTATGGAAATTGCATAAGTTCTTTAAGTAGATAAATGTGGATACAATATATTTCTGTTTTTACCTTAAAGCAAGCTAGTTTATTCTGAATTTCTTCATTGGTTTTCTTTCTGAAATTCAACTTCTCCCTGGCAATTTTTTTTCCATAAAACCTTGACACCTTCTCTGTAAAACAAGCTCACATGATTTTATTTTTCTAATGAGATATTTATGAGACAAAGGACTTTCTTTATCTAAAAAAAATATATAATTTAAGTCAGAAAACAGTCAGCTCCTACAAATATAATTGGTAAATTTAGAAAAAGACAATTTTCAAAATATTCATTCAGATGAAAATCTCAGGGGTTCACACAGCAGAGCAAAACCTCAAGGCAAAATATACGGATTCTCTGTAATGCTTTCTCTGAGTGGATACTTTTTATTTCATGGTGCAACAATGACTTTATTTACAGTGCCTTATAGTAATAATGCTGTAAGTCGAGATGACTTCAAACAAAAAAACCCCTAAATTGTAGAAATTATAGAACTTGATCTAAATATTGTGTCTTTGTCCATTTACTTTGTTTAGTTATTTTTTATTTATTGCATAAGAAATTAATATTGCTGACTGTAAGCATTATAATCAGTTTCATTAATGCTCTACACATCAACAGTCAAAGACATTTAAATGTCTGCTTTCGCTAGAAGTTACCACTTAAATATATCAGAGGATAGATGTGTCTACGTTTCCCAGTGTCACTGAATCAAGACATGGCATAATGAGTCAGTGTGTAACACACTGTTGTATCTGCCTCAGAAATATTTGTAGGACATTCTAAAAACATCTTCAGCAACACAGTGTTGCAGTCAGGGGCTCTATACATCAAACCCATGTTTATGCAGTAACCCATAAGGTTACTCCTTTGGAAAGTCCTTACCAAGGTGTAGTCCATGGCAACAATATGATGGCTTTCATTTATCAGGAGCAATTTAAAACCCGTGCACTGTACTAAATAAAGAGGGAATGTATGAGGAGTCCTGCAGAGTTTTACCTTTCATTACAGGGGAGTTCCACTGTAGTGCAGTTTATGGACTTGTGATTTTATGGAGTGTGTCTTTGATTTCTTATTTTTTATCTATATCTATTCAATCAATTGCTTTAATTTACTCTCTGGGCACGCTGCAAGTTATTGTGTATAAGTTTTCAGTCCTTGCAAGCATTACAGGACAATATTCATCATAGACAATAGCTGTGTCTGGAAGCACTTTTTGGGATCTTGTGCCGGTTCATGTGTATGTGCCCCCTCAGCCAGCCTTTCTTGGGGGTGAGGGATTATTTTTGGCACTATGCAAAAAAGAAGGAAATAGAGGGCAGAGGCCATTTTATATTTTTTTACGAGTCTGGATATATTGCTCATAAGTATAGTGTAAATATTGACATTACAAATGTCCAGTTTTTTTCAATATACAAATTGCAATAAATAGCAAATCTACAGGCAAAAAAATAATTTGATATTACTGCACAAATATAAGCTGAGGTTTTGTCAGAAATGGTATCACAACAAAGAGCTAGCATTTCTTACTGGATTCTTTTAAAACCTAAGCTAGCTGGATAGCATTGCACAAACAGGGAAACCAGGCACACTGTGCCTCAGTTCCTTTCCTTCCTCTTGTTCTCTGTATTGGGAAATTTACCACATGTTTTGTCCTCAGTAAGTTCACTATGTACAGGGAGAGGTCAAAGGCAAGGCATGAGAAGAAGGTTGCTGGGTGCATTTCTCAGTGTGGACACACTTTCTTGGTCTGAGCCTGTTAGACCTCCACTGCCTCATATGTGTAATAACCAGAACAAAACCAGATGCCTTGTCTCTCCCTCTCCTTGATTTAGACTGCTCAGAGGATGGCCACCTGCAGGTCTCTCCTTCCATTTAATAAGTAATGGTTAAATTATGCACTCAAGAAGTGGAAAAACTGGGGGTTTAGGTCCCTCACAGCCATCAGAAAAACTGCGTTTTCCATTTCCCTGGGAAATGTCAACACATGTCTAGAAATGCCCATGGAAAGTTCTCTGACCATCAGGCTGTGATGCAGCTGGGATATTTGGCTTTCTGTGTGAGGCTATGACTCCTGAGATAAGCATGGAAAAGTGACGGAGCTGTAAAGAGAAGGTAAAATGCAGGAAAGAACCCAGCACTCTGAGCTCTCTGCTATCATACTACAGAGAAAGAAAATACAAATGTGTTCCAGAAAGGAGCAGCCTAATTCACAAATGATAGGTCCGTCAGGAGGCAAAGGCAGGAACAGCTACACCTTGCTCAGAAAGTCTTCAAATCTGATTGATGGGGGAAGATGCATGGATATGCATCTTAGGATAGATGGACAGAAGGATATTTCCAAATTTATATTCTTTATCATGCTTTTCCCTGGACTTTGACTCAGAACAAGGTTCTGGGTTATGTACACCCCAGGTTTGAACCATAAGAGCTGTTTTAATTGCCCTTCTTCTGCAGGAGAGGTGGCTCCAACTCTCAAACATCTTTATGAGTTTTATGCTAAACAACTATTGACAGGAGGGACTGGGGCATATCAAACAGCATAAATAATCCTGCAATCAAAATCAACCTCAAGTAAAAGCAGGAAAGATGCACAAGAGAAACAACCATGAATGAGGGAAGTCAGCTCATTCTCAGCACTCTAGGACACCTTAGTGGTGTGGATGTCCTTTGAAATAGGCCAATACATGCCGTTTCAGCTGGCTGCAGTTCTGTGGTGCACGTTTCTCACAGGGAACAGAGGACAACATTCATTTCACATAGACTGCTAAACAGCTGACAGATGATAATGACTTCATGTCACAGGTGACCCAAAGGTGAAGGTCTCCATATCTCATTATGCAGCCCCTTCGTTGTCCGGTAATCCCAAGCACATTTTTTTTCAGGCCCACACTTTTATGTGTGGAAAGAAAGCATTCAATCATGAGCACTATTTCTCACTCTTTGCCAGGTCCTTCCTTCAGGATGGGAAGCCCCACAGGCTTTTTGGGACTGAGATATCGTATTTGGAAGGTTCCTTTCACCAGCTTGTAAAGCATGAAGCAAGCATCACTACTCCCAATCACATAGAGCTCTAATTGAAACCGTTCCCAGTAGCTCTGTATCTACATATACATATCCTGATTATGACAAAGCTCATGAATAATCACTGGTATGAACTTGTTCCTCATTGTCACAAGTTCAGGAAAGCAATGGGGATCCAACTGCATCACCCAATCCCTCTGCAGGGCAAAGATGACAAAGTTCCTATTTTCCAAAAATAATTACATAGCCCAGTGTGGATTTGTGCTGCAAAGGACACCAAGATGACTCACAAGCACAGAGATTATGAAAATGTATTCATGCTGCAGCATTAGGATTAGGACAGAGTGAAGTTGTAAATATTCAGCTTCACTTCAGGTTTCACCTCAGCTCTTCAAATTTCTGGCTAACCCCTTTGCAGAATTAACTCAGCATTGTTGTTTCTTTAAGCACCCAAAAATACTCCTTCCTAAAAGCTTTTAAATGTGATGCAGCAAATTCTTCTGCTTTAGGTGCTGTTCTCTCCCTGCCTTGTTAACATATGTGGTTTTCAAAGGGGGAGAATATGTCAGGCAATTTCTCTTTTCTGACTCTATGAATCTAAAATTAGATGGTTTCATTGTTTTTCTTTATCCACGCTGTAATTGCAGTTCCTGGTCTATTTCTAGAATGCACCTCTCTGGGGATCCACACACAATCACAGTATATTAGAATATTTCAATGTTTTTGTTTTCTTCATGGCTCTTGTAATGCTTTCTTTCATATTCCTCATCCTCACTGGCACATACTGGAGAAGCTCCATTGAAGTCAATGAAATGTCATTTATTTTTTGCCTGCTGAGAATTTGATCTGAGACCTTTATCTTTATCTGTGTTGTACAACAGCTGAACAGTTTATTGTATATTTTGCTCTCTTGAAGAGCAAAAATACGTATAGCTCTATATGCAAACTTCCTATCAAACAGTCATGTAAATCTTATGACTGTTGTTATGCAACATAAAGGGAGTATAAATGATGCTAAGATTATTTTCAACATCCTTAACTGAAAAAACTAGTAAAAGGTATAGAGTGAAATCTTGTTTCAAGATAAGATGGAGATCAAGATCAGTAACATTCATGGTGCTTTAGAAGAAAATTGAGTTTCTTTCCATTGGTTACTTCAATCTTCTATATAAACACTTTTGAAAACATCAGCAGGTAGAATTTAGGTTTAGATCTGCTCAAATTGGGTCTGTGTGTTTTAAGAGAAATGAGTGCTTTGGAAACATTATTATAACAATAAGCTTCTTACCTTGAAAATGGTATTTAGGAAAAAATGTTGATTTTAGTTGCAAGATACGGCATTTTTTTCAAAATACAGATATTTTTACCTGCTCTTGATACAGTTTTTTTTTCTTTTCATTGTTAGTAGTGGATCTGTGTAAATGTCATATCCTGTAATACCTAAAACTGATATGCCACAGAAAGAAGTATATGTTCATAGATATAAACATATATATGTATATGTAAAAATTCAAAATTTTACTCCGATCTCTTTCAATGACAGTAACTCCAAAACAAAATGCTTTCAATCACAATTCTTTTCCCTGACACCTTTGATTTAAATGACTACACAATTCAAAGTGTCCTAGTGCTTCTGTATACTGTTTTCCAAGGAATTGTTTTGCCAAAAATTTTAGACCAAGTATTCTCAAACTGCAGAAGAGGTAACTGATAAATATGACTGGAATAATATAAAAAGATTCATTTTCTGTCCCACGAAGGCAGCCAGGCAGTGGAGCAGGCTGTCCAGAGAGAGGATGTGAAATCTCCATCTCTGGAGACTTTGAAGACTCCACTGATCTCACAGCTGCCCAGCTTTGGGCAGGAGTTCACACTACAGACCTCCTGTGGTCCTTTTCAACCTAGGCTGTCCTACTATCTTCCAGTCCTAGGAAATGTGGATCATGTTGTAAAGCTACCAGTGCTTTCCAATGTAACCAAGGAGTTAATGTGGTACAGATCAAACTTTTTTTAATGTTTCATCACGCATGGAATGCTATTTCTTAACTGGATATATTTAATGACACTCTTCTGAGAAAGGTATAAGTTCCAACCAGTCACTACAAAGTCTTTTGGAAGCTAACTTAATACAACCTCCAATCCAGAAATTCTAGCAGACTCATGAAATGTCATGAAGAGTGTGTTACTGTGATCTATAGCTTTTTTTTTTTTTTT
>VZRN01000025.1:229855-241554 GCA_013397935.1 Dasyornis broadbenti
TTTTTAAGAGTCAGAAAGAAAAGAAGAATGTAGCTACCCCAGTAGGGGAAAAAGAATAAACAGGCTAAAGAGTTACTGGCATGGTACAGCCCTCATTAATTCATGTGCTTCACAGCTATACATCAGTCCCTAGGAATGAAGCCTTCCAAAGTCAGGCTCGCTACCAGGATTTTAATATTAAATTTGAACCATCATAAAGAAATACGAAAAATTTATTATTTTAAGCTTCAAAAATGTCTGCCTATTTTGTGCTCTTATCTAATATTTATAAAAACATCACATGAACACCTAGAAACTATTTAATGTGATTTTAGTAACTGTCCAGGATGCTCCAGTTCAATGGGCTTAGCAGATTTATAATCTTTACAAAATGTTGTGTGCAGAAAAATACAAAACAACAACTATTGAAGTCTGTGCAACGGTTTTGTGTTATCCCCATTATCATGGTCCTGTTATGCTCTGTGCTTTAAACACACACACACATACACACACAAGATCTTCATGCCTCAAGGACTTGCAGTCTAGTGACAACAGAGGCAGATCACCACAGTGATTTGGGTACCTACAAACGCATGGGACTGCCTGCTGCAAATTTCAAAAGGAAAGAGAGGTGAAAAGCACCACTTCTAACTCCAGCCCTCTAAATGATAACTGTATTGCCTAAACTAGTTTTCTAAACCTACTCTGCTTCCACTGGCAGGAGATATATAGGCATCTCTCAAGGCAGAGTCACTGCATTCTTAAACAAGTAGCAAGAATCAATTCCTGCAGTACCCATCATGTATACAGGTATTTAAATTCTGACACCTGATGTAGAAACATTTCTCATGATTTTGAGGGTAGGCATCTAAAATTAAAATTAATCAAAATCTCCCATCTGTTTTTTAATATAATAAAAACAAACATTAATGTTGAATTCTGAAATAACAGCAGAAATAATTCTCTTTTCCTACCCTTTTCTCTTTTTCTTTATTCTTTTGTGAAACTTTTTAGTAGTAGAAGTGAAATCTATGATGTTTTTAGATTGAAATTTACTTCAGTTTTTCCTGCCTCTCTAACTTTTGGAACTGTCTACAGTTTTAAATTTTCCAGGAGTATAACATTTTAAAATGTACTATTGGACTTTATAACAGCGCCCACAAGTATACCTGGAGCATAACTACTTCCAAAAAGAAGAGTGTGACAGAAGATAGAGAAAGAAGTGGGAGGGAGAGGCACAGATTATTCCCGCAGACAAAAGTAATGAAATGCTACTCTTTCCATTTTGACACATTAAGAAAAAAGAGGAGGATAAAATTATTATTTCATCTGAGTAAACCTTATTTAGTTATGTATGTCTCTCCAGTTCACAACCAGAACAAATTCAGCAACTTTCTTTTTCAATTTATTTTTAAATTTACTGTTTATAGTTAATGCGAGATACTTGCAAGAATTTCCGAATACAGTAAAGAATTTTCCCATCCAAATGCCAGGCAATTCAAAGAGATGTGTGGGACCTTCGCAAGCTGGCCAAACACACACCACTAACAGGCTGCCAGCAGACCTTTGGTGCAAAACTAATCACCCAGAAAAGACGAGGAGAGCAGAGTAGGCTCATGCTGCTATTGATCTGCAGCCAGCAACTCTTGTGTTTGACAAGGTTCTCTGCAGCTAAATAAGCCACAATCAGAGCATAGAAATAGATATTTAGATTAAGGCATTGGCCCCAGAATTAACAAGGTTGTGTTAAGGTTAAATTCAAGCCATCACCACCACTTGCTGTTTTAGCAAGTCCTGTGTAATTCCCCTAATAATCAGGCACTGAGCAGATAAGGTGGTGTTCAAAGCCAAAACCTTTAGTTAGAAACTGAAAGGATAAATCTCTGAGAAACAAGCTGAGCATAATTGTATTTAATGTATAATGGGCTTTCTGCAATGAATATAAGAAATTCTGAAGACTGGATAAACCAGGGAAATGGCAGTTTGGGGGACAATATATCATCTCAAGCACTGCAAGGTCCTCTGTGATTTGAAGTGATTGTGAATGAGGTGTCCCTGATATGTTTTGTCTTTTTTAGTTTTAAATTTATGCTCGCTCCCACTGTTAAGCAAAGGCAAATGCTGATATTTGCAGTGCAGGGTGTCCTCACAGAATATAAAGCACAACTGAGGTAAACCACTATCGGGACTCATATTATTTGCTGAAAATTTCCCAGCTACAGCATTTGTTTTAAATGTGTGTCTTACTCCTTTCACCTCAGTGCAGACTGAATGTGCATCAATGTACTGCTTATTGATCTTGTGCTCATACACTGAACCAAAGCACTGTATTATCACAGATCTTTGTCTTGCCTTTACTGTGATTATAACACATTTTGCAAAGTCCATGTCTCGTAAGAGGCTGTAATGCTTTAATGTATTGTAATGATCAGGGAAATCATATAAAAGAAGCACTCAGGAGTTGTGGAACTGAGAACACTCACAAAGAACCAAGCTTAAAAATACATTTCGGACATCACAAAAAAACCTCTTTGCATCATGTTGTTTCTTTCTCTGAATAAAGGTAATAAAAATTCAGAGCTGTTCAAGTAATGTACATTTCTAATACCATAGTCCACTGAGCTCCATAACACCATCTTGATTTGATTTCTCGTGTTCCACATTTAGTAATCACCCAGTTTGTTCTGGGGGTAATAGAAATAGTATTTATGGGTGAGAAAGGCTGCAAACAGCTCCTGTCCTTGAGAAGCCATTCACTGTACTTGTATTCCTCATATACTATGCTCTGTCATATTCAAGAAGCTGCTCACAGGTACAATAGCTTCAACTGTAGCTTCAATTCCAGGGGTAAAAAGCTTTCCTTTTTCAAACAGAAAATGCACTATACCTATGTATTACTGAATAACTTCCAGAAAACATTTTGCTGAGCAATTCTGGGTCATGAGTGCACAGCCACGTCCTCAGCATTGGACAAAGATGTAAGAGATGTTTAAAGGATTGGGAAAATGTGCGATAGGGACAGTTACCTGTAGGATTTAAGTATAACAGTAGTTGGTACAGAGAAATAAATCAGATAATGGTTCCACGAGAGATTGTGTCTCTACCTGTGTGGCACCACTGCAAAGAGGATTTTAAAAATATTTGGCTTAGCAGGCTGCCTCTTGCCATGGAATAAAATTATTCAGTCAAGATTTCACATCTATGGAAACCTTGGCTATTTTACCTTTCTCATTTTTTCCCCAATCCAGATATCCTCTTGACATGTTGCTAAACCTTTATTTTCCTTGATTTTGGGTGAAAGGAAATCAAACCTAGAAGGAGTAAGATATTGCTCAAGAATATTAAGAGACAGCGTGGCAGGAGGAAGAAAGCTGAATAGTAGCAAATTGAGTATATAAATTGCGAGTCAAACATAGCTGGTGAATCATGGTGCAAAAATATTCATAACTTGATACCTATAAGAAAAGAGAGGTATTTCTCATCACCTCGTCTCTCTAGCACAGTGTTAGGATGCTGGTTTTGCACCAGGCTGAATATTTTTAGGGAATTTATGAGCTGGATCATATGTTCTTTATGAACAAGATATATGAATAAGATGCAATTGGTCTACATATTCTTTTGAAAATGTGCTTTTATTTTCTGTTGTATGATCTCTGCTGCTCCTTCCTAATCAGACAAAGCTCTTCTGTGAGTAGTTAGCATTCAGTGGATGGAGGTTTGGAGAAGTCATGCCCTCTGCATTTTGGCATACCAGAGAAAGGATAATGCTAAAACCCCAGAAAGTGTCTTGACTTTGCTTTCCCAGGAATTCCTGCTATTCCATTTAGTTGTTTTGAGAAACCCCAAGGACTGCAGGTACTTCTACAAATGGGAAATATCCCCAAAATACACCTTTTATTTTCATTGTAGAAAGTAATACATCTGTATAGAAAATCAAATGGTATAAATTGGTGTCAAAAAGAAACTGTGACCCTGGTACCCCTGATGGGGGCACAGCCACTACTTCCCATCCATGGGTCTATCCAGAATCCTGGATAGAATCCTCAGGACAAAAATGCATGGGTTTTTGTCTGAAAAAGAAAAAATCAGAACTGTGTGTTTTGCACTTTTAATGTAACTGAAAACTCCTTTCAGAAAGCTACTTATAAAACAGGCAAGGTCAGATAAGCCTAAAGCAAGCAGCTGAATATGCCAGCTGTAGAAATCCTGAGGCCATCCCTTATACAGCTAGTTCCATTAAAATACAGATTATATCAGAGAAGAGATGTAGCTTTGTACTTTAAAACCTGCCTATTGTGCAAAAGGCATTAGGATTATATCAGTCTAGCTGAGGGTTTTATGGCAATTTAGATTAGGGCAAATTATTAATGTAGAAGTACCTGTTTTATCGAGAATATCACTTTGCTTTTTTGTCTGATTTTCATCATGTGCCATATGTACAGCAGTTGATCAACGGCTGTGAAGGCAATATCTCTTGCCTCACTTATCATTTCTGAGAAAAGATGAGAAGGAGGAGAAAGGAGGGACAGAAGACGATGATCAGAAATAGAAAAGTCTCAAAGTAGATCAAATAAGACTGTCTCTAATAGTTTCCCTTTAATGAAAGGCATCATTAATCAGCTGTAATGGTGACTAAGAGTGTTGGTAAAACAGTAAATAAGCTGAAGAAAGCAGTCTCCAAGAATAAATGTACACTGCACTGCAGCAGACATGCATCTCATTAGTTTAACTCAAATGTCACTAGTTAATGGGGAAAGCGATTTAGCAACGTCCTGCATGGTAACAGTGTAGTTTCTTCATCAGCCTCTCTGTAGACACCTGACTAGTGTACCTGTGCAACATGACAACAGCAGATATGCATTTATGAGTACTTTGCAGACCTTAACCCAAAACAAACCAAACAACAATAAAAAAAGAACCAAACCCACAAAACCCCAACAAAACAACCACAGAAGAACTGACCAAAATCCCCAAACAAAAAAAAACACCCCACAAAAAAATGAGTAGGGGGTTACATGGAGCTGTTACTGCCTCTGCATAAAAAATTGCCATGCTTGAAGCCTCGCCAGAAGGATTTACACTGCAGCACAGCCAGGGAACAGCTGGGAGACAAGCAGATCAATAGCATCAATGGTATTGGAGCCGTGCCTGCTTGAGTCACGGCACCTATGCCTGACACCTGACTGAAGCAATGCACACCACAGACACTCTCTGCCTGCAGCAGCCTGTCCCTCCCGACCAGCCAAAACCTGTGCACCTGGCTGACTTGGGTCGTCTTGCCAAGGGAAGACTCCTGAGCCAGCTCTTTAAGCAGAGAAATTGGCTTAGCTTTTCAATAGTTCCCTTGGAAAGTTCCTACAACAGCCTCCCCCTCCCCTTCACGGTGCCATAGACGTGTAATGATAGTAAAAGTGTTGTGTCATCCTCCTCTGCTGTTTGCTGAGACCAGCCACAGAGCTGATAATAACCTGCTCTGTGGCTCCTGTGTGGGCCAGCGGAGTGGGGTGGAACTGAAGCAGACACATCAAGAGACCAGAGTCAACAGGAGTCCCTAAAGCAAGACCAGGAACTAAAAAGATTTTAAAGCTGTACTAAGTTTGCTGCTGGCAAAGACAAGAAGCAGGACCGAGGGGAGTCATCCCACAACTCTATTTTACATCTGTCTCCCATATTTACAACATCAAAAAAGCTCATATTAATTGTTAAGAAAATTATCTTTTAAACATTAACAAGACTAAATGGAGACATTTTGCATTTATTTGAATATTAAAAATAAGATATATTCCATGCAGGTGAATCTAGCAGTCTGAAAACTTAAGGTAGTGCAACAATAGGAAAACCTCAATATCAAATATTCAATTATAAAATCAAGACTTTATTTCATTCATCTATCAGTATTACATTTTAATATACAAATAGAACTGAAAGACAACTGATATGAATGGAATTGTTTTGGAAAAGTAAACTTAAAACTATTTTTTTACAGAGGTAATAGGATAGTAGGTGGTTTTCACTCAAACATCTGCTTTTTGAAAGACACAAATATGTTTTAGGAAGCATAAGCGGTTAAAAAAGAAAAACAAAACTGGTGAGTATACATAAATTAAGCTTCGACTTAATTATTAAATGATGGGTTTTGTTCAACTATTAAACTTTTTCAGAGTTTTTTCACACATAGGAGAAGGACCCTTTACCAAGGAGGATTAAGATCTCAGATTTAGGTAATTCCTCTTGCTTTGTTTGTTGTTACTGTAACTCCAGTGAATTGACACCAACCCCTCTGAAACCACTAATTTGTGGATGTAAGGGAAGAAGGAAAAGACTTGAACACAGTAACTGACAGGCATCAGCTAGAACCTTTTACTGTCTTCCTTTAACTGAAGAATTTGCTTTTAGCAATACTGAAACTGAAGGATCAAAAGTGTATTCAGATCAAACTTGGCTTTAGTAAATAAAGGAAAGAATATACAAAAAGCACAAGCACACCCAGATACTCTCCCTAATGTATCCTCTCAGCTGTCAGAAATCTTAGTATCCTAAGCCAGTTATTGTATTTTCTTCTGTGTTTAACAACCTTTAAGGATCTTTTTATTTCCCATTAATTCCATGAATTGCTTTTTGCAGCCACTTATACTTTTAACATCCACAACATCCTGTGGTAAAAAGGCAAAGACTTCCCCAGTCAGGCTCAAAATATGCAAGCATTAGAAGACTTCTAGTGAAACTGTAAGAAACCGTAAATAATTTTTACCGTGTTTGCTTTTTCCCTGTCCTTTGCACAGTTTTGTAGTTTCTTTCATTAACTCCTTTTCCAAGTTTCGGCATGCCAATCCAATTTATCCTTGCAAGAAGGCAGGCACTCTTATTAGAAGAGCTTGATGCTCTTACATAATATTTGCCATTTTGCTATTTCCCTAGAGATGTCTAGGGAAAATGGGATTATCCAGTTGTATTATTTTGCTCTATGACTTAGTTCACTTTAATATTCCCTTTATTCCCTTCATATCTCTGTCTCTGTATTTTTCTTTTTTTTTCCTGTAAAGAAGATTAAAGTACAGGCTGAGATATTTGGGGTGGTTCAGCCTGGAGAAGAGAAGGCTATGGGGAAACTTTAAAGCACAATCCAGTACCTAAAGGGAGCATACAAGGGAGCTGGAGGACTTCTACAAGAACATTTAGTGATAGGACAAGGTGGAATAGCTTCAAACTGAAAGAAGGCAGGTTTAGATTAGGTATTAGGAAGAAATTCTTTACTGTGTGGATGGTGAGGCACTGGAACAGGCTTCTTGGAGAAGTTATGGATCCAAGTTGAACAATTTGGTCTAGTGGAAGGTGTCCCTGCCCATGACAGGGTTGGAATGAGGTGAACTTTAAGGTCTCTTCCAATCCAAACCTTTTTAGGTTTCTATGATGCTGTGAAAGCAAGAAGAGTAATTTGTTACCCCCGACCTCTGCAGCTGCCTGCCCTGCCTCCAGGTGCCTGTTCTTCAGCAGGGACTTTGTTGATACAGTAAGAAGATGCAAGCTTCAAACAGCCCACAAAGCCGCAACATTTCTGTTCAGTTCTTTATATTAATAACCTGAAACAGCTCATTATCAAATTACACAGCCAAATTTTAAAAACACTTTTAGATAAGAGCCAAAGAAGAGGCAGTTCTAGCTGCCTTTACAGCTATTTCTAATTACGTACCAAGTTTTCCTATGAGAACAAGCTCTGCTAGAACAGTGAAGTGGCTGAAATTCACTCATTCCATGTGCCAAAGGAAAAATGTACCCTTTCACCTCCAACACTAGGGAACAGTTGGTTTTCACACAGAACACACAAAAAGTCATGTCCTGCTGATTTGGTTTACTAACTGCAGAACTAAAAATATTCCTTTTGGCCTGTCAGAAAAGCTGATCTTGTAATTCACTTCAAAATCTAAGTGACTTGTGCAAAAAATGCCTGTACACTGACTAAGTGAAGAAAATATCTGACTGAGCTGCAGCTGGAGAATATAGCTTGCTCCCACTGTCTTTTCCTGCATTTGAAAAGAGAAGCCTGCTGATATTTACAATTGGAACCATATTTTTGCAATGTGCTAATGCTAAATGCATGTAGCAAACGAGAGCTCCTGCCTGCACACAGGACAGTTATCAGCCTGTCAATATCTGCACTTAAAAACTAAGGTAAACTGCTGGAACTCAGATATTTGCCTTTATCTGGCTGCATATTTTCTCCTATGTACTCTGGATTAAAACCCTGAAGAAACCTTTAACAACATCTCAGATAGGAGGAGTTATTACCCTACTTTGAAAACTTCTTGAACTTTTTAAACTCTTGTATCTTTGCCAGTGAGAGCTGGTAGTGAGCCCAAACAATAACCCCAACTGCAAATCTTCACTAAATAACACAGAGCTAAAGCCTGACAAACTGAGTTGGTAAGCACTCCAACAGGGTCAGGTGCAGTGTAGTTGCTAAAAGTATCGTCTAAAGCATCAGAAATGGCGCTGTGGTCCTACTTTTTTCCATCTCATTTTATTCCAGGTCTTTCCATTGTCTTCAGCTGTGCTATACACTGGACCAGCAGACTGCTTTGAGAACCATTAAGAACAAGAGGAGTTAGAACTACAAAACCCAGAGTCTGAAACCCAAATTTCCTCAATAACAGCTGTTGACAAACATAGTAGGAAAATATCCCAGAAACCAATGGACCAAGAGCATGCAATCAACCAAATGTATGGATTTTCCTGTCAGAGGCTAAGGCATAGCCATCATCCCCATGATTAATGCATGTTTGAACTTCAGTCGGGAGATCCTCCTCTTTCTGTCCATTTTTGGGCTGGTCCAGTGCAGTCAGAAGCACATCAGAGTCTGTCAGAAAAGATCAGCCTTAACTACAAAGCACCCAGCTCTATAGCATTCATCTGCATTTAGTTTTTCTAATAAATCAGTCCTGGTTTTCTTTTTAATTTGGTAGAGTTCAAATCTAGCACTGACGTCTTCTAGAAGTAGATCCCAAAGTGTAATATTTCCATTTAAACACTTTAAATGTCATGCACACCTTATCTAGATGCTTGCCTGCTTCTTTTTTTTTTTTTTCTTTTTAGAAGGAGAGGAGTGCTTAGCTCTATCAGTTTACGGTAGCAGAGAGGAAAAGGCACAGTGCCAAAATATTTCAAATCAGATCACCATCATGAGCTCTACTATCTCAGAACGGAAAAAAATATTAATGTTGCCTGCAGGTGGGCAAAATTCAATGCTGACAAGAAAAATGCAAGCAAAACTGCCTTTACTTCTAAGAAAAGTGTCTCCAGCTGCTGCATTATGGTACCAAACAAGTTTCACATGTCAGATGAGGACTGTAGTGTGGTACTGAAAAAAAATGGCAGGCACCATCTGTATTCTTATAAATTCAGCAGTTGCCTAGAGAGTTGCTGCCATTGAAAGAAGATTGCTTCTCTTCTATTAATAAGAAAACTTGACAAGACTGAAAAGGACTTGAAGGAGCTGTCATTAGAGAAGTTTACATTCCACCGCATCTCCCAGCAAAGAGAACGCAACACTGAAACTGTAGGTACTCACCATCATGTTACTGCCAAAAAATTCCAGTAAATAAATCTAGTTCTTGAAGAGAAAAGGGCTGGGGCAGTAGCAAATCTAAATATTTTTAAAGCAATAGTAGGTACTGTTTGGTTTCACTTCTTATAAAGACTTGACAGGGGATCTGCTGGTAAATAGGGGGATCAAATGTATGCTGGACAGCCCCGTATGCAGCAGCCTTGAAATCTGTTCTGTGAAATCAGGAAAGTCTTGCTCTGCACCTTTGCTGTCAGCACATGTAAGATCTTCCAAGGCAAGGTCCGCCCATCTGTGTCCACACTCCTCCAGCCAATAGGAGGTGGCGTGAAATGAAAGGAGAATTGGAAGGATTGGTAAGGAAATCTGCAGCAAACATGAGACACAGCATTGTGCATTGGTAGATATATATTTGCTTGTAGATGTGAGGGAAGAGAAGGGGGCTGACGTCATGTTCAGTGGACTCTGTGGCTTTCATCTGCCTGGGCTGCCTGCCTGGGTGCCACTGTCCTCTCCCTGCACAGTGTACCATGAAAGAGAATGAACTTCTGCAGAGTGATATGGAGGTGAATATGCCAAGCAGCTCGTCAGCACAATGCTGGTGCATTGCTCATTGTTAAGATGCCAAATCCCATTTTCAGCCTGGAGGGTATGCAAAGGGCAGGTAAACAGTTAATGAGCGCAGTTCTTTGAATTGAGCAGCTGAATCTGTGCTGAACTTTTAAATCTTTTATAGCTGTGATATTTCAGGGTCCTAAAAATGAATCAGAACATCTGACAGGTATGCCATGAAGTTCCGTATACACACTGTGCCAAGATTTAACACAGAATTTACCTTCTGATATGCTGACAAAGGAAAAATGTTTTATGCAGAGGTTTGTGGGCTGTTTTGCACCTAAAAGAAAATGGTAAAATTGAGCTTTTTACTGTTCCTTTTCTCACATAGAAAAATTCCATTGAAATACATGCAGTGGTGTCCCAATATTACCACAAGCAAAAGGTTACTTCATCAATAAAATAATTTTGGTACTCAAAGGCTTAATATATACATTATTGAGGAGGTAGTGCTCAAGGTCAATATTGAAAAACAGTCAGCAGTGTCCCAAATGTTAAACTAATCCTCTATTCTTACGTTTCCCAGTTCATGTCAAAGCTTTCCCTCTCTGAACAAACAGGGAACAGTTAACCAGCCTGAGTGATAGCTGCTATTGAAATGTAGCCCCTTTGCTGCATCTATTTGCCATCCTGCAGTAAAATTTCTATTGACCAGAAAATCAGAAATAGAAGTAGCAAGTCTTCCAAGGAAATTCTCATTCTCCAGAGCCAAGGAAAAGTGAGAATCACAGCATCAGAGAATATTCAGAGTTGGAAGGGACTCATTAGGATCATCGAGTCCAAATCCTGGCCCTGCACAGGACAATCCAAGGGTCACACCAAGTGCCTGAGAGATCAGTACTTGCCCGGCCACTTTATCTCATGAGAAAGTTGTAATTGCAAAGAAGTGTTTCCTCAGTCTCGTCTTCTTCAGACTGAACAGATCAAATTACCTCAGTCACTCCTCACAAGGTGTCTCCTCCAGACCCTCCACCATCCTCATGGCCCTCCCCTGAGCACTCTCCAGCAGTTTAATATGTAATGTTTCATTTTAATATAAAGGAGTTTTTGTGATGTGGTACTGGGAAATCCTCAATCTCATCTAGACACCTTCTGCTGCACCCCAATCCCTGTTGCTGCAGTATAAGATCCTCCTTCCTTCAGTGGACAGAGATATTCTGACTCTGAAGCATTCATTTCTGTTCAAATCCATATTTATAAGAAGTATCCAAAAGAGAATAGAAAAGAAAAAAAAAAAAAATAGGTAGACATTCACAACAAAATTCTGGTAAAGAGAAAATAAATATTTCTGCCCCTTCCTTGATTTGAGTAAATGTACACAGAGAAGCAATTAAAAAAGGCTTAACTTAAATTGGTTTTCCAGATGAACAACAGTTTGGATAGCAGTGATTGCATATATAACATTTATCCCTTGGGTTAATGATACTCTCTTCCAATTTTCCTTAATCCCATTACAAAGTCAATAAATATTTCTTTTTTCCTAACACTATTCTCCATCATTGTTTAGAAAAACAAGAAATGAGAGGAGAGGAGAGGAGAGGAGAGG
>VZRN01000025.1:241658-316929 GCA_013397935.1 Dasyornis broadbenti
AGGAGAGGAGAGGAGAGGAGAGGAGAGGAGAGGAGAGGATTTTGAACTTGAGTTTGAGCAAGCTGAAAAATCTTTGTATTAAAATTGCTCATCTGATCTCAAACATCCTCTCTCAATAACATTTCAGCAGTTGACTCCAAGTGTCAGTGCCCACATGATGTGTTACACCTCACTGTGGGACTCTTGGCATAAAGGACTTAAGAACATATAGCAGAAACTTCCAATATTGTCTCCTGTATCCAATCACCATATAAATGCTACTCATAGGTAGAGCTGCTAAAGCCCTTAGATATTGGTGGCCTATCACTGTATTGTCTTATAAACCGTTTTGAAATCTTCTTCTTAGGATTTCCAGTTTCTCGTTTTTCAGCTACTGGTCTTTGAACTATGACAGAAGGAAAGTCCTGGTTGCTAGGTGCCTTTTTTTGACTATATATATAATTTGCATATATATGTGTGCATGATCCTGTTGACCATATATAGACATATACATAAATATATGTAGCAGTTCTTTTCCAAGCTTCTTACTAATACACTAATTATGTAAATTTTTTAATCAGGTGCATTTATAGCCATAATTACAGCACATAATCCATCCCTGAGACAACTTAATGGATGGGACAGAAAAAAGATCTGTCTGATCTCTTTCATCTTAAAGATTTTAATGTCTTTTGTTGTTCTCATTGCATTTTGTGCATTTAGAAAATGTCCTTTCAAAACAGCTCAGTCAACTTTTTGCACATTTTTAAAAGAATATCTCTGTTAAAATACCATCAGAACACAATCTGGTTTTGTTATACCCGTTGACAATCAACAATGCTTTTTTTGTTCCTTGAACTGTGCTTATCAGCTGAACCACAAGTGGGAAGCACAACAAATGCTTCAGAACAATGCCATCAGATACAGAAACTTTATGATTGTTCCTGTCCAACCAGCTCTTCATGAAAACTGCAGGTCACAAAGATTAAAATTCTGCCTTGAATGGGTTCATTTTTTAATAAAAAGGTGAAAGGGGGCAGGGAGCCTTGGGAGGATCAGAAGAACAGATTAGCTGTCTACAGAAACACTAGTTAAGTATCATTAACTCCACTGAAGCTATTCATAGTTAAAGCTGAAAAATGCCCAAGTTGACATTCTTTCCTCCCATGCCGTCAGGGGGGGAGCTCAGAGACAAGATTTTCCACTTCATCTCCCAGTTCCCTTTTATGTACAGGCTCTCAGAAAACTGCTCATGTTGCCACAACAGAGACCTTGAACCTTCAAAGCTATCTACAGAGACAGACCCTTATCCCTGATCAATATGGATCAGCAAAGAGGCACAGACTATCCACACGGATCTCTTTGCAGGACTGGAACTTATATTTTCAGTGACTGAATTTACTCTTCTAAAAGGGCAGAATGTCACTGCCAATTGGTGTCTGCAAAGTGCATTAAAAATATCTCATTTTCGTAGAATAATAAGAATGGGGAGATGTTTTCATTGGAGAGCCAGTCATCACTGTGACAGAGAAAAGTCAGCTGTGCACCCATCCCTGAATCCTTTTCTCTGCCAGGAAGTAAGATCCATCAAAAGGTAGAGGAGGTGATTTTTCTCTAGGAGAGAGAGTTCTGCATTATGTCCAGTCTGAAAGAAAATCAACATGCATGACTTAAAGGAGGAAAAGCTGCATTCGTTTATTTTTCAAATAATGCCTTGCAGTGATGAAGAACAAGAATATTTTGCAACTCAGTGCATGAACAGAGAGCAGCAAAATAGAATTTTTTTTTTGAAATGTGCCATCCACGAGAAGAATAGTTCATTTTGTAGGCACTGAAAAGGATGTGTCAAAAATCTGAAAGGCATGACCATGATGGAAATTAACTTGGAAGGTGGAAGTTAGACAAAACTAAGATGCCTTAAATAATACTTAAGACCAAAGAGTCTTGTTTGAAATGCTTTCATTCACTCTTTCCTCATATACTGTTTTGAAGGGAGCATCTTAGCCTATCGCTGGCCAGAGAAGCTGCCTCCAACAGAGATGGCTACAGAACCAAAGGCAAGATTATGTTTTCAATTCAGCATTGCCTCCAAGCTCCATCTTGCAGCCCAGCTATTTTTTTTTTTTTTTTTAAGATGCTAAATATCATTTGTTTAGGGGTACCAATTAATTATTCTTATTGCACATATGCTTTTGCCATGTGACACCTCAGTCATCTAAAACGAGTCTCTTCCCAACACATACTGATGCATAGTGACTTCTTTGGAATATCAGAGTGTCATTTTTAGAAATTAGGAATTAAGGAGTTCATAACGTTCACTTGATGTTTTTCTTTAAAGTCATTTGGTTTCCAAGCATATGCCTCCAGTTTGCATTCAAGGGAGAGGTAAGCTTGTTTTAGGAAGGGTGCTCATAGAAGGACTGCTTCCCTCAGAGGGGAAGCCTGTATTAAATATGTGTAGGCTGACTAAAGAAGATCCGTAGGGAATATTAAAGTGTTTTAATAACTGGAGTGTAAGCACAAAGAAGAGGAAGCAATGTAGGTGCATATTAGTGGCAAAACCAAAATGAAATAACATGATAAAACATCTTGGACGTTTGCTTGTGACATGATGTTAGTGCTAGACCTGAACACAGCCAGGTGGGAAAAATTCTGCATACCCTAAGAAATGCTTCCTGTGAAGCTCCCTATCCACAGAACTGTACACACACTCCTCTCAACTTTTTTATACATGTGTTTGCAGAACCAGTATAGGATTCAGAGACCTCTACCAAAACTCAGTTGTTCAGATGTGATTTATGAAACATCAGAAGCTGTGAATATAGCTTAGTACGAAGCAAGCCTGAGCATGCCTCTGCCCTATCATCTATACAGAAAGCTTGATTGTCGTGGGGAGGATATGGGGTCAGTACGGTTAAGAATTAAATACAAATTGAATACATTCATGTTGCCTACTCAGCAAGGGCACTCTGTGTTTTGCTTTGCAAAAAACCACTCAATGTTGATTATAAACACTGCAACATTGATTATCCAGGCAAGAGGCAAGCCATTTAAAGCTGAAAGGATGAGCACAAACCTCCTAAAAATGGCCAAAACCAATTATCTCTGCTCAGCTCTTGAGGACACAACATTGTGACACACCATCACACGTGAGTGGGACATGGAGCTCAGCTGTGATAATATTTCTGTTCTTATTACCTAGGAAGTAAATTCAGATTTTGTCCAGCTGCTATTTCAGATGCAATTTGTTGAATCTGAACAAAGTGGGGACAGGTCTGTCACCTCCAGTGCCGTTAGAAAGAGCATAAATAAATTTCTGGAGCATAGTCCTTGCAAAGTCCCCTTCACTTTTCTTTCATGGGGATGGAAAATGCTGCCCTCTGCATACATACACACATGAGCAACCAGTGACTCATTCGTCAGGCAACCTGGGTGCTGGGATCCCTGCCAGAGAGGCAGCCCATCCATCTCTTGTGCCCAGTACAGGGCTTTTGGGCCTAGGGTCAAGCCATTCATCATTTTCAGAAATGCATATGCAGGGATGTCTGAGCTTTCAAAGCCAGGCAGCACTGAGAGGCCACTGATTCACTGTGGACATAGAAGCTTTCTCACACACTTATTCTTCTATGGTGGAGAGACACACATCTCTTTGATAAGTCTCTATTGCTGGGCATATATCTCAAGGGCATGAAAAGAGATCCTCAGCTTCCAAACAGAAACAATAATTAGTCAGCTAAACACCCCAGCAAGGCCAGACCAAGCAGGAATACTATCAATTTCAATTTTATTTTAGGTATCACATACTGGACATTTTCTTAATTTGTGTTTCTATCTTCATTATAATCAACCACAAACAACTTTCAGTAATCCCAGTTACACATTACTATGAAGTTTTCTTTACCATGTTTCTTGTTGTCTATTCCCAATACAGCATATATTAATCTTTTTGAAACAGGCCTTGAGCTCACTCTAGAGTATATGAAGGTTTGTTTTTTCTTTCTTAAGGGAGAAATGCAGAATATCTCCTTACAAGTAGAGATCAATCATCTTTAAAGAAATTTTGTATTGGATTGTTCCCTCTTTATGCTTAGCTTTTCTTTGAAATAAGCAAGGAATATTTCAATTTGAATGTCATTTCAGTGACTGTCTCACATTAAAACCACAGCTCAATAACTATGGAAGAAAGCAGATGGGAAGACGCTTTCAAATAAACAAAGAGTTTGTCTTGTTCTCACTAGCAAAGTGAAAGAGAAGGATTTTATTGAGAAAAAAGGCAAGAGCAACACTTCACTGTAGGTCTCCTCCCTTCCCTGTGGCAAACAATTAAAACCCTCTAGTGGTGCATATTCTAAAATCCCAAATAAGTCTTTCAGAGCATGTAGCCTGTGCCCCTCACTCCTATCCCCAAGAGTGTTCCACCACTGGTGATGCAGGTTTCAGTTCTCTTCTGTCTGAAGTCATGTGGAGTTTCACTTGATCAACATCAGAGTACGCAGTGGGAGCCAAGGGCTCCTACAAGTATAAAACCGCTATAGAACTCCATGATAGACCTTTCAAGTGGCTCAGGAACTACTTAGCCCCCAAAATATCCCCAAAATTAAACTGGCTTATGCAGAATTCCCCCTATCAGTACCTAGGCAACTAGTGTTTGTCATTTCGAACTCACTACCCAATCACAACTTTAACTCAGGATTTTGGAGGTTTTTTGCACACCAATATGTTTTCCACCACTCTTCTTTTCTTATATAATTAATCAGGCATTAGTAGTTTCCCAAAAGCCCCATACTATTATTATGCCTGCAGTCCTCATATAAGAAGAAGAAAGCTGGACAACTTTACCTCTACTGTGAAGATTTATCTGTCAGTCAGGTCTAACTGAATGGTCAGGCAAATCCTTGGTTTAATACATTCAAGCGTAGAATAATTTATTCTGGAAGGAATCCTTAAAGATTACCCAGTCCAATTCCCCATCCAATGATCAGGGACATCTTCAACCAGCATCACATCCAACCCGACCTTGAATGTTTCCAGAGATGGGGCATCTACCACCTCTCTGGAGAGCTTGTTCCAGTTTTTTGGCACTTTCATTGTTAAAAATTTCATTCCTATATCTAGTCAAAATCTACTCTATTTTAGTTTAAAACCATTACCCCTTGTCCTATTGCAACCAGCCCTGCTAAAATATCTGTCTCCATCTTTCTTATAAGGGTTCCTCTTAAAGCATTGAAAGGCCAGAGTAAGGTCTCCCTGGAGCCTTCCCTTACCCAGGCTGAACAATCCCAACTCTTTTAGCCTGTCCTTATACAAGAGGTGCCCCATCCCTCCGATCATTTTTGTGGCCCGCCTCTCCAAATGCTTCTTCTTTCCTGTGCTGAGGGCCCCAGAGCTGAGTGTAGAATTCCAGCTGCTCTCATGAGCACAGAGGGGCAGAAACACCTCCCTTTACCTGCTGGCCGTGCTGCTTTTAATGCAGCCCAGGAAGCTGTAGCTTTCTGAGCTACAAGTGAACATTTTTAGCTCATATCAAGCTTTTCATCCGTCCCTCCATCCATCCATGAGCAACCCCAAGTCCTTCTTGGTAGGACTGCTCTCAATCTGTTCATTCCTCAGCCTGCGTTGGTAATGGGGGTTGCCACGATCCAGATGCAGCACCTTGTATTTGGCCTTGTTGAACCTCATAGGATTCACACAAGCTTTCTTCTCAAGCTTGTCCAGGTCTCTCATCCATTCCCTCAGGTGAGATCAGGTTTCTGATGCATTCATCTTGTTTGGCTAAACATTGGCATTATAGCTGCTTTTTCTGTGTCCTTACCCTGTGGGCTGTCTATGACATGCAGAGATGAAAAGCCTAAAGCCCAAAGCTCTCTCACAGCCCAGGAGACAGGCTGATAAGAGCTAGTTAGACAAGCTGGCAGGAAACATAGGGACTTTTTCCTGAGATTTTTTTCCATCTTTAACTATGCATTAAAGTGCCCAGAATCAAGATGTAAACATGCAGTAGGGGTCCAAAATTAATCTCCTCTATATACCATATGGAAGACTTGTAAAATTTATAGAAATAGGTCTTGTGTTAAACTGAACCAGGTGGGTGTTGAAATGACTAGGCTCTGCATATGATTCAGTCTCGTAGCAGTAAAAAACATTCCCAGCAAGCTATCATTGCTGCATGTCAGGGTAGATCTTCTCTGAATGCCAGACAGAGGCTTTGTGCACAATCTGACTGCAGAACAAGCACGATCAGCCTGAAGCAATTCCTACAGGCACGCGGCTTCTGCCTCTCCTGATGGCAGCACAGTACAGCAGGCAAAGGGCTGCTGAGGACACATCTGTGCTGTGCCCCTGGCCTCAGCCCCATTTGCAGTGATTGCTCTTCTCTGTTAGAGCAGCCCCAAAGCTGTGGGAGTTGCCTTTGGGTGCAAAGCTTCCCAAGAAAGGCTGTGCTGTGCCCACTCGTCTCTGCACTCCAACTCTGACTTGCCTGGCTGCTGCTTGGCTGGACCCAGGCATCTGCTTCCCTTATGACAGTCCTTGCCTTTTTCAGCAGCTCTGACCAACCTCTTTGTCCTGGTGCTCTTGAAGCCAATTTTATTATGCAACTTTTCAAAGCTCTTGGGCAATCTGCTTTCATTCTCCCACTTTCTTTTCCTTATCAGTATTGATGCTCCTAACTCCAGTACCTCATTCTTTACACATGGCATGTCCCTCTTTCTAATGCTTGATTACTTTTCGCACTCACTTATTCGGAGTGACCTTTTTCACTCCTAGTGTATTTATCGCTAGATGGCTCTCATAACCCTTGGGCATGTTGTCATTTATCTTTCAACCCATTCAATTCCCTCCCCATCCAGTTCGTCGCTGCTTAGTATCCCTTTTGTTGCTCCAAATACTGTGCTGCTGGAAGCAAAATGTTTTAAACACTAAAGAAAAATTAATTAATTAATTAATTGTTGCCTAGCTGCTTCCTTGCTATTATGTTTCCAGTGGTTGTATTTTGATAGAGACAGAACAGTCAGACATTTTCAATTTGAATTTCTTAAATGTTAGACTGGGGAAAACAGCAGCAAAGCAGGAATTGGAGGATGACACAGCAGAGGGGATGGAAGGACAGCATGGCTGCTGCAGTTGCCATCCAGCTGCCAGTGCAGTAGATGGCACAGAAACATCAAATGTCACCTGACTTATCTTTGTAAGGTGAGAACTGATTCATTCTAGGGAATCTGAACACACCTTTAGGACCCTAAAAACCTGTGATGTTTGTGAAGCAAAGCTTCACAAAGCAGTGCAATCCTAAAATCCATTCCTCACTATTCCTCTCATGAATTATGAAGGGAATTAGTACACCCCAAGCTGGAAACCATATGTTCAGTTTTTATTACAACTCGTTCCATTTACATACAGCTAGATCTGGTGCTAACACACTGTTTTCAAAGTTCCTTCATGAAAAATGGAATAGACTTTTAATGATGATGGAGAAGTGTCTTTTCCACCATAAACAAGGCCCCTGAACCAAACTTGTTGACAGTTTTAGTGCCTTCAGTATTTTTATGGCCATGACAGACAATGCTTTTTGAACCCTATTTGCAAAGGGTAGCTGCAGGATAGATTCCAAGAGCTGGCAATCTTCTCCCTTGTATGATAAGTCAGTCAAATTGCTTTCTTTTCTTTGTACAGAAAGGTAAAATGAAATCTCCTTTTCTTCATTCTACAAGATATAACCCTAACAGTCTGTTACTAAGGATTTTCCTTCTCAACCAAGATGACAAATGCCAAAGGAAAGATATGACTGGGAATAAAGCATCAGCCAGATGTATTGACTCAATTGTGTTGCAATAACCCATCCATTGCACAGAAAATGCATTTTCAGCACTGGTAAATGGCACAGCCTCAAAATATCCATCAGTCTGAATATACTGTTACATATTTACTTTTGATAGTTTAATTCCTGAAAGCAAGCCTTAAAATGTAGATACACAGGAAAACATATACTCACACAATGACTGACATTAGTCGCCAGGATTTTAGGGTATTAGGATAAAAATGTAAAGATCAGTGGAGAACATACCCACTTTTCAGCATTTGTTCAGGACAATAATTAGTTCTGCAATTCCCTACCTAGAAAACCAGGACTACTTATCGTGTGTAACAGTTTATTGCCAACAAATATTTTTCCTACTGAGCAGCCAAGGCAATTCACAAGTCCTGCCACGCTGCAGGTCTACTTCCGTTTCAAGAGGTGAAGAGTGCACTTCACCTCTTCCCAGCCCTGAGACTAGAGCCTGCCATCTTATCCTCCCTGCAGGCAATATTTGGGAGGCTTCCTGTGCTTAAATTAAGCAACATAGGTTAGTGTAAGCCTCCCGTGCTCTTCTCTTCCTGTTTCTGCTGGGCTGGTGCTGAGCTTCACACACATTGAGTCCTGCATTAGCACTCCAGTGCTGTGTGCACCTCTCAGGGCTGTTGTTCCAGGCCTGCAGACACCTGCTTCCACCTGCTTGCAACCACATTCATCTCTCTAAGTTTTCCCTTGCAACTACAGCCGACAGAAACTTGTATTTTATCAGGAATATGTTTAAATAGTGATCCAATCTGAACCAGGGCTTTAAGCAAGGGTATGTAGTACCTGTGGTTTAGCCAGCAGAGACAGCTGTGCAACACACAGGCAACAGCAAGTCCCATGGCTGTTAGTTGTGTTTTCCTGCTCTTACCTTCATGTAACAGTTTTGACTATAATTGGACAGCAGCAGAGAGAAATTCACATGACATTTTCTATAAAGCATAATGAACAATGACAAGCTACAGGCTTCACTGGACTGCAACTCTGGATGAGGTATTTAAGCAGTTCTATAAATAAATTTATTTGTCAATTTTTTATTGTTCTCATTAAATGGGAATTTTACCCATTTCATGTATTTGGAATGTGGGTTGGATCAGGAGTATTGAAGTCTTGTATCATGTTTCAATGTCTAAATAATACAGTGCAAACAAAGGACCAGCGTAAAATAATGAAATATTAATATCTTGTTTGAAAACTGTGTGACTCAATCAGCGCTGCATTCATCCACTGAGTTACATGCAAACAATCCGGCAACCTCAGATGAACTTGTTTCATTCTCTGAATATGTGTTGACTTTTTTTTTGGAAAGAAACTATACCCCATCATTATCCATTGCTTTTGATCATGGTGTGATGAGGTAAGTTAAACTAAAGAAGAAAATATTATGCTTTTCTTCCTTCTGTTTAGTTAGTCCTTTGCTTTGTGATTTTCATAAACCTTCTCAATCTCTTCAACTAGAGTGTTTCCTTTATTCAGCTGTTATTTATTTCTAGGGAAAAAAAATAAAGAAGGAAGGAAGAAACAAACACTATTAAGAAGTCGTTCCTTAAAGTCAAAAGAGAAGACTAAATTTAAGAGCCCGTGTAAGTGACCCTGTTTTAGCTGCACCCAAACCCACTCTGAACTATCTTTGCATTCAAAATACCAAGTTTCCTTGTCTTCAGAGAAAAAAAACTGAATCATAAAGACCAAGTGTGGCAGGTGCTTGGGTACAAGGACAGTGGCAAAGCAGTGGTTAAATCAGGATTTGAAGCAATTCAAGTTTTGAGAGTTGTAGGAATTCCATATGCATTTTAAATGTAAACTTAGGAATTCCCAGACTAATTTTTATAGGTTGGATTATTTAGAAAATAACGTTTCCTCTCAAGGATTCTCTCCTTAGGTAATTGATAAATATTCATAACACAGACTCCCTGTTAATGAAGATTTTTGCCTGGGAATAACAATTAGGAGTCTTTGTCAAAATCCCAAGTTGAAAATAACTGTCATTCAAATGTTATTGAGTTTGAGTATGTATAAAATATTGCTTTCTAAGATCCAAAGAAAAATCTTTGCTGGCAAGTTGTTTGAAACAATGCCTAACTAAATGTGAAGGGGTTTGTCTTAACAGCATACCAATGAGGTGTAACTGGCAATCAGGTGTGACTTGTTTAACAAATTAACAATATGTTTCTCTAATAGGAAATTTGTTGCTCCATATTCAGCATTCAAGATTTGCAGATACTTAAAACATCTACAGAGACTTTCAACATAATTAAGGTTAAATTTACTTTGAAACTCACGATGGCCATATAAAAGCAAACCAGCAATATTGTACATCTGGAAAAGCACACTTTCATTAAATTCTTTAAGCCTTTTGTTAAAGATACTTCATTTACTCCTAAAAAATAAATGAGAATTCATCAAACTGTGAGTAACACCTATGCCTAATTCTGAGGGGATCTTGTGTTAAAGAAATCAGATGTCTTAACTTTATCCTTACCTGGTTTTTAAAAATTTCTGAAGATAAGAAGGGATGAATTTGAAGTTCTACAGATAATCATAATTAATTCCATGCTAAACTACTGATCTGTTCCTGTTTGTTAATTCTGCAAATTACTGCAGCATTTGTCAGTTTGCCAGAAGTGGCCGTTTCTGAACAAGTTTTGTCTATACTTACACAGCTAATTAAACAGATGCCTCTCTCCTTCTTATCCAAGCAACTGAGATGTGATGACCTCTGTATCAACAGGCTACCTGTTTCCATAGCCTGCATCTGCCCCAAAGTGTTCCAACTGCAGAAATATTTGATGAAGAATCATATAGTTGAAGAGGATTTTATGAAGTCTTGTTACTTTAAAGTCCTGGAAAATGCTTTTGTTGCTCTTGCTATTGGTATTTTCTTCAAACATCCATATGTTATAGGGTACTGAAGATACATAAATACACTCCCTAACCTTTTAGCAAAGATGGGCATTATATACTCAAAGATGGGTATAAATCTAAAGACATTAAAAAAAAATGACAAGTGTTCATAAAATGCGCCTGTGAGATCATATTCCAACTTTAATCGCAAAACTAACCAGTGTTACATTTCATAGAATCTTAGAATGGTTTTGGTTGTAAAGGCCTTTAAAGAGCATCTTGTTCCAACCTCTCTGAAATGGGAGGGTCCACCTTCCCTAGAATTGTTCAAAGCCCCATGCAGCCTGGCCTTGAACACTTCTAACGATGGGGGATCCACAGCTTCTCTGAGCAAACTGTTCCACCACCCTCACGGTAAGGAATTTCTTCCTAATTGTATCCTTATTCTTAGCAAAACTGTCTATTCAAATGGATGGAGATCTCTGAAAAAGCCACTTCCATATCAACAGGTGCGTTAGCTGTTTATAGAAAAACAATAAACTGTAAAAAACTTTGAAACATCCAGGTTATTTAAGAAATGAATAATCGGAAGAAACTGAAAGGAAACCCCACTTTGGAGCACACCGTCATGATGGGTCTCCTGAGGAGGAGAGAATTTCTGATGAACTCTAAATGCATCTTCCACAGAATGAGAAAGTCTTATAAATGCCTTTCTATCAGTGATCATTCTGATTTTGTTAATCTTGACATGGAAAACACGGACTAGTAAAGGAATTCAACCCCTCCTCTGAGCTGTCTGGGTTCTTCTCCCAGATGGCTCGTACTTCTAGATCTCCTAAGCAACAAGCAAACTACAGCTTTCCTACATTTATTCATTGTTTACAGTATAGAAGTATTTAATGAAGCTTGTTCTCAAAGTTCCTTTCCCTTGCAGAACAGGAACTATGCCTTTTCTCCTTTCCTCCCCTTTGGATTATCCCACCCTCCTTAGCATGTTGATTCCCTCTGCCTTTCCCCATATCATCTCTTCTCAGTACCCTTCAAATCCTTTCCAGCCCTTTGGTATCACTACAGGGACCAGGCTGATCTCACTTCTCTTAGAATAGCAGAAGCTGTAATGATCAGCTGAAACAAGACTTCTGCCTTAAAGGTGATAAAATTTAGATGAGTTAATCCCAGCACAGGTGATTAGAAAGGATCAGAACATCATCAGCACAGCAGCTTGCTTCCCCCTTTTACCGAGATTTAGCAAGGTATGTTTAGAGTACATTGAAGAATCTTGTAAGTCACTGTGCACTTAATAATAGCCTTGTTTTATGTGAACACCTTTTATTTCAGAGGAGAGGGAAAGATCATATAATTATCTCATTGGCCTAGAATCAAACATTTGCAGCAAAAGAAATTGTGGGAAATGTGGACAATTTTCAGCTTTTCAACAAAAACAGAGAAATTAATATTTATCAGACATTTCTCTATGAGTCTGAAAGTATTTTGTGTTTAACTCAGCCAAGGCTGAAGAGTTTTTAGTATTTAGGATACCATAAGAACCTATAATACATCCAAAAATGCATGCAGAATACTGCACGTATTTCTTTAAGTCAGCTTTCTTCAATTTGAGGTCTTACATTTTTTTCAAAGCTAATTTTTGAAGCCAAATTCCATGACAGTGAAAGCAACATGGACTGAAATAAAATCATGTCTTATCATAAAGCCAAAGACAATGTACCACAGTCTCCTGTTTCTGATTCCAACAATGAGTGTTGAAAGGTTACAGGGACATAACGTAGCTGAATACCTAGCAGTACAAATAAAATGGTAATATTTAGATGCACTCCTATTCTTATTGAACATTATTCCATTTAATCAATGCATACAGATAGCAAATTTGAAACCATTTGAAATACTTTTAAAAGAAAAGTTGTCCCTTGGATTCATTTTCACAGAAGAAAAAGAACTTTTATTATAAATCATATGAAATACTTGAAACAAAACCAGTCAGTGCAGGTTCTTTTAGTATGGAAAAGACAAAGGCTTATTCTAACCCCATGAACACCTATCAGTGTTGAAATCATAAGTTATTAGATCCTAGTGTTCCTGTTAAGTATAGGAGATCTCCTAATTACAGTATTCTACTGATACTGTTAACTTCTATGAACTCAAGACCAAGTTTGGCTTTCAGGTATATCCAGGTAATTCCAGTGACATATATGGGAGCTCTACAAATAAAAGATAATATTTTAGTCTCACAGAGGAGATAGGCAAGTCCATACTGTGCTTATATGTATATAGTAAGACAGACACATAGACTTGTAGATAAATAAGTTTCTTAGAACAACTAAGAAATTTATATCAGAGCAATACAAACAAGGTGTTCTGGAGCTCTTGGACTGAAGAGATCCAAAACCAGAAGAAGCTGAGTGTACTGCTCCTCCACTGTAATGATCCCCTGTCAGTACCTGGAGGTGATACAATTAGTCAGCAAAACTGCATGAGTATATTGTTGTGGTTTTTCTCTGTTTTTCATGTTCTTGATCCTCAGAGATTTGATCTGACATAGCACAATGTAGGTCCAGACTTCTGTTGTCTTGGCAGAGACACACTGGCAAAGTTTTGTGTAATGTTGGCGTTTTCTTATCTCCTCCATAAACTGGAAATGTAATTTAACTCGTGTAATCTTAAGAGTTTTTTTACAGGATTTACAGTAATAATTTTGTTTAATCTAAGTATCATTATTCTCCATGATTTTTAAGGGAAATGTCGTATAATCAATGAGATACAAATGCTTCCTCAGGGACAAAGAAAGGTGTGCATACTTCTTTGTGTGCATATGTTCACAAGTGTCCACTTGTCTGTATGTATCTACACACATGCATGTGCCTGTATGTAATGTAATCACAAGGTCATAAATATTTTAATTTAAAAAACAACAAGGAAAAGTTTCATACTTTCCAATCTCCATTGTTTCCCTCTATGTAGTTGTGTGAATGGAATAATAAAACAGAGCTACTGTATTCATTCTGGAGATTTCTAAATCTAAATTAATAAAGATTCTTTGCAAAACATGCCTTGAGGTCATCCTCGAGTAGACAGTGTTGAGTCTTCAATGCCAGATTAATTCTCAGGCCAAATGGATCAATTCTTCAAGCTTGTCAGAGATTGTTGATGTCATAGATGATGATTGATGTCAATCAATCTTTACACATTTCAGTTAGAAATTGAGCGGGGAAAAGGACTCTTCCAGAAATACTGCATATGGAAAAGCCCATAGGAAGTTTTATGGCAAGTCAACAGGATCATGAAGGCTTCATGAATCCCTAAACACATTAACAAAATGCATTACACTGCAAAATTTCAACTACCTAGCACCATAGGTGGAAAAAGTTTGAGGAAGTTATCTCCCTACTGATCACTGCAATTCCCTCTGTTATGGTTTTGATATTGCTTGGTTTCTAAACTCTTTTCAACCCATAGCACTTATAGTCTTCTTATTTTAAAAATAATCAAAAAAAATTTTCCATGGAAAAGATAGAGGAGCCTGAAAGCTGAACTGCCCATTTCTGTCTTCATCACATCCCAGAGTGTGTCAGCGGAGCAATGCAGAGCATGCTGGTAGGAGACAAGATGTTAGTAATGAGCCAAATGAATCCCTGGTGTGACTTCACTCACTTCATTTGAGTTATCCCCAGGATAAATTTGTCTCAGTGTACTAAAGGCTCTCAAAGTTTTGAGCTGAAGAGAATCGCAGTGCATGGGAAAATGGCAGTCCTTCCTGATTATTTGAACTGGATTGTGAATCCAGTGAGTCTGGTTCCAAATTATGTTTGCATCTTGGTTTTGATACAGTCTCTTGAATCACTTTTACAGTTCCAGAAAGTGTGGCATGATCCAGCCAGCAACACTGCATTAATAAGCAATGAGCTATGCAGTCCTGTCAAAACAAGCTCATTAGTAAGTTGGCTGCTGGGTTTTTGCAACCACTACTTAAACTTTGGCAATATAAACAGGGGCACCTACAGGGAGGTCCTCCAAGCCCTCTGTACTTTAAAAGATTTAAGGACTTATTTTTGAAAATACAAATAGGACTCAGCATCCATTTTCAGTGGTGCAAGTACAAAATAATTTTCTAAAAGTCTCACAAAAAGTTTATTGCAATTATTATATAGAAAGTTTCTTGTCGTGTGATTAAAAAGAAATCACATAATATAAACCAAAAAAAGGATATATTGTCAGGCTCATAAAACCTGACTCTGTTTTTTCAGGACTGTAAACAAAGTAAGGCACTTTGATGCTCTGATGATTGGATGGTAATTAGAGGGCCACACAAGTTCATAATATATATGAAGAGCATAATACATTAAAAGTCCCTGCTTATGAATAGCTCACTGATGGCTTCTCCAGTGATTCAACTAAGCTTGCCCATGAAAATTAAAGGGTACTGTGCCTGGTCTTTCTTTGCAAGACTTACAATGACCTACCCAGACTACCCTGGGCAAACACCAGTAAGTCCTGTCAGACTCTTCAAGCAACAGAAGAACAGCTAAAAATGACTAAAGTATTTGAGTCTAAAGATTTTTTTTTTCATGTCAGAAGTTCTGAATGCATTTATTTGTCTTTGTATAGATATATGCAAATTTTTACAATCTATTTTTGCTTTAAGAAAGTTGTAAAATTTTATTTATCATCAGTCTTGGAATTTCAGAGGCCATAGTTATTCCCACCCACTGACACCACTTTTCCTACTGTCTGCATCTAAGGTAGCATCCTAGCTCTTTCTACATCACCTGTAAACTGCAGCAGTAGTCTGGGTGGATTTTGAAACTGCCTGCTTGGCTAGGAGACAGGTGAGAGCTTTTCTTGCCTGCAGACTTTGCCACCTGGAAGCTGCAGTGCCAAGCTACAACCCATTTGAAAAAGAGCTCTTTTGTAGCATCACCTCCACTGGTGAGTGCCTCGCCATGAGGATGCTGTACTTGTGCTCTGGGAGCAGACATGGCTTTCCTGAATGCATTAACTTGACCTGTGAAAGTTTAATTAGTTACCTGCCTGCTGTGGAAATTCTCGTCAACAAAAAAAACACGGCTTCAGCCTTATTACTTCCATTATGTATGTTAGAATGCAATGTTTTTCATGGAACCAAACATACCTGTCTCCAATAAGAAAACATTGGTGTCTCTAACTAATTTTTAGGCCCTCTTCCACACTGTGCATCTTCAGAAGTAGGTCCATGTAAGGACCCCTGGGGTAAGAAGAACAGACAAAAACCAGCATCAGTAGAAGTCAGAATCTGGGCTTCTGTCTAAGTCCATACTCTACAACAATGTCTACTTCCTAGGACAGATAGCTGTAGAAAAAGGAACTTTCGTTTTCACTGAATTACTCAGAATCAGAAGTAGCAGTATTAATTTTAAAAACAGAAGTTAAAAGCATCCTTTTTGAGAAAGACAGGGACTATTAATACTATTTTCTGTCTGAAGTCCTGGCTGTAACACTGTGATGCCAGCAGTTTTTATCTAACGTCCAAACTGCGTAAATGTATATATTTTTTTCAATGGCTAGTAACATAAAAGCTTGTATTTTGTTCTATTATGTAAACTTTCCCATTCGGGTGACAGGCAATTTATTGCAGCACTTCGATGGATTGTAATGGCTGTAGTAACTGTGCAGTTAAGTGCTGTTTCTAAAAAGTAGAACTGGCAAAATATTTAATGAAGCATTTGGCTTTCTGTGCGATGAGAAGAGAGCACCCTGTTGTATGCCAAATCAATCTGATTTTGCACAATATATCCATTCAAGCAGCAATTCTGGAGGCTGGAGAGCCAGAGGAGCTGAGAGACTAGATTTTCTAGGCTGTACAGAAAATAGTACTTCCAGATGTAATTTCCAAGTACTACAAAGTGCCATTTACTCTGGGAGACGTGGATTTGCAGCATGATTTGAGCAAATTCTGTGGAAGCTCTTCAATCTTTGCTGAAAATTGCCAAGATTTTTCTTGAATGTTACTGCTGCTGCTATGTGTTTAATACTGTAATATCAATATTTATTACTGCTAATTCCCTAGAAAATGTATATCCTGCAATCATACTCTGCAAGATGAGACACACGGACTGGGGAAGTGCTGAGAATGAGCAGCTAGTTCCACATTCCGTGTGCAAGAGTGATGAAAAGATGTTCTTATACTTTTTTCTCCTTTTTTTTTTTTTTTTTGGATGTGGGAGTGTTTTGTCGTTGTTCAACACGTCATTTTGGCCAATTTTCACTCCATGTACAACTTACAGGCAATTCATTTCCATGCATTTCAAGAATGACAGAGCCAATTTATCACCTAGTATTGTTAAGGAAAATGTTACAATTATGCTTTCATGCAGACACCAAAAATCATCCATAAAATTCTTCCATAAATAGTTGTAAGAAAGAGTAGAGAACCATAAAATTCTTGGTACATACCATTCTACTGAAATAAGAGCTGATCCCAGTGGGTCCTGGATCCCACAATTATCTCAGATTTCTGGCCATGAATTATCATCTCAGGGCAGCCTTCCTTCAAGTTTCTTCATACCAGACTTCATTGCACATTATAGATGCGCTTGGGAAACACTTGCAGAGTTCTCAAAATTGGCTCTGCTGAGCAGAAAAGAAAAGCCATGAGAGAGCAGCTGAGCTCTGACATGGCCATGTTCTCATTCTGAGACAAGAGTAATAAAATATTGGTTTTAGAGGCAGCACTGTCGTCGCCTGTAACCAGTATGTTTATCACCCTTAGACATCTCTCTTTGGCCAAACAATTATTAAATGGTATAATGGGTTTGATATTTTTAGATGGTGTCTGAGGCCACTCAGAATTGAAGTCATGCAACCCCTCTCCAAGGAATTTTCATGCCAGGTGGCTGCCGTGATGGGTACTAATATATCACCTTTCAGCTTCAGAGCACGATGGTAACATGCCGTTGGCAAGAAGGCTGTTTGGAGATGACACAGACACTCTGCAGCAGCAAAGCCACAAGCAAGAGAGACCCTGGATTTCAGCTGGGGTATGACTGAGCCTGTGGTAAGGCTGAGTCAACTACCAGGTCCCTTTAAACAAACAAAGCAAAACAAAATTTTCATAGTGCTGCTACCTCTTGCTCTTTCATAGTTCCTAGGATCTGTTTTTTGTTGTTGTTGATTTTCTTTTAATTGGGAAAGAGCTAGTATTTTTCATAGTCTCATAAATTTTTAAGTAACCCCTAAGCTTAATAAAGTCTTTTCTTCTGCTCCATGTTCATAACACCTGCATTTAATCAAGCCAAACAGTCCCTTTTTTCCTTCTTTTGCACGTCACTCCTACATATGTTCTAAAGAACTTGTGGTACCCTACTTTTGACTAATTCCTTTATAATTGTTCTTTGTAGATGCCACGAGTTCAATGATTATCACCCAACATAAAAAAATTTTGGATCTGAATTCTCAAAAATGAGCCATTAAAGACATACCCATGCCAAGAAGCAGGATGGAGAAAAGAAGATAAAATACAAAATGTCCTGCAATAATTCAACTTTTACTTTGTTGCAGAAAAGATATGGAAGTAAAAAGAAATTAAATATGGCTTTCTTTTGAATCCAAATAGCTAACTATATTTTTGGAGAGGTTTAAGGTTCTGCTGCATTCTGAAAAGGGATTCCTTATACTTCTTATAAACATTTCTTGCTGGTGTATCTACAGAATTAAGTCAAAACTGCATGATCACTTCTGCAGGGTGCCTTGTTGTGGGACAACACACACATTTCATCCCAGTGGGAACATATCACACACCAAAAAATTCAGATGGAAGTGGAAAAAGTAGAGTTCTCAGAGGAAAAAAATGAGATTTATCTTCTCACAAATTACATTAAAAAACATTTTATCAAATTATTTTGCACATTGAAGCAGATACCAAAGTAGAGATGCATAAGAGTCAGGGGATAATTGGCCAGGAAGGGAACTCATTCCCTCCTTCTGGTACAACTTTAGCAGGAAGGTGAGACACAGCACAGTAAGTCTACAGGTGGATAGCAAATAAAAGATGATGCAAATGATGCCTCTCTGGAGAAAAAAGATCAAAAAGAATCAAATGGCAATTATATAAAGCACCATAAAACCAGAATTTTTTATCACTTTTTACAACATGAATAGAACTGAAAAACAGGAATTAAACACAAAAGTAAATAGTGGCCAGCTGTTGTCTGCTACAAACACTGAATCAAATGGCTTAGGCATAACTGGAGTAAAGATTCCAATCCAGGCTGAGAAAGTAAATCATCTGAAGAGTACAAAAGCATTTCAGAAAATTAAACTGGATGCAGTTGTGTATCTGTCTGCAGTCTGAATTGATCTCTGTTCTCCAAACAAGACATTTCTCAAGTAATTGTGAGCTGTGGGCAACCAGCAGTATTTTCTTTTGAAAGATTCAGACTATTCTCCACATACATCCAGGCAAGTTATCTAGCTGCCACAAAAACGGCAAATATTTCGGGAAGAAAAAAATAAATAAAAGTCAAAGATAAAATTTAGGAGACGCACTATGAAAAAATAGGCTACCACATTCCCTCAGTCCAGCTTCATACAGTCCAGATGCGACAACAGGGCTAAATCCAGATTTGCCTTGTTTAAAATCAACAGGTCAAATAAGTTAATAAAGTGCACCTCATCATTACTCAATGCCTCTGGATTTGACTTCTATGCTTTATTTCTGGCACCTAACAAACTCTGCCTGCAGTAACAAGGCATTTCCCACAACTGCAATTGAAGTGGTTTAGGAATTTATTTTTTAACTCAATGAATTATTATTGCACAAAAGAAATGATGCATTTCTGTGCACTCTCACGTATTTCTCAATCACTTGTTTCACCATTGGCGTCCCTCAATTTAAGCATAATAATGTCATAAATCATAAAAGGAAGATTTGGAATTACTCTAATTAGCAAGACAGTTTTCTCACAATGTCTATTCTTTTCTTTAATTATTATTATTTTTATACACACATAAAAACCATCCAAAAGCTTCATTGTAAAGAAAACCATAACACATGAACAAAAGATTTAAATCCTATCCTATTTGTTCCCACAAACATACATTGTCTGATTTGAATTTCATATTGGTTTGACTAGTATGGTTCCCATTGAATCATGATATACTCTGGTGTGAAATCAAAGCAGGCCTGTAATAGGTAGCATAGCCAGAGGGGACTAGAGAAACTTTAAAAACTTAATATCCATTGTTCATTTCAGTTCATCACTTGCATTATTAGCAGCAGCTGTTCTACTACAAACCACATTTTCCTACCCTTTGGGTATGCAGTGCTGCCTCTAAATAGCTGCAAAATGTTGAGGTAGCCTGTTGAGAACAACTGACTGCTATCTAAGGTTGCTGAGGTCGGCAAGGTCCATTTCATCTTCTGTCTTGCAAAGGAGGTTGCAAGTTTATCCACCTTTTTATTCACAAGTGACTTTAAAAATATTCTTTTCAAACTGCAATGGAGCTACTTTTTCACACCCCAGCTCTAGTTAAAATCCTCTTCACTCATATCCCATATAGATTTGTGGCCCCGACCGTGCATTTTCAGAACAGATGTCTATTCTACGCTATAAACATTAGTAAGTAACCTTTACTGATCTATCCCACAGCTGAAACAACATGATATGTTTTCCAATCGTTGTACAATTTTCCCTACAAAAAGTGACATGCGAAAAGAACAAGAGAAGCAAGAAAGGGAACTGAAAACCAATGCTCTTCTAAGAGACTCCTGAAAAGCTTTCAGTCAAGGTAAAGGAGAAATGTAATTGAGTTCAGGTCAATTTGTGGGTGAAGGTTTTGTAGGCTATTAGAAAAGATTATATTGAAATAATTTTGCTTTATCCATTTTTTTGACCTAAATATTTTCATATCATGAAATAAAAATTCTCATTGTTTTCTTGAGACATTTCTATCTTCATTTCTATTTTCATTATTAGCCAAAGAAATATCATGCTGTAAGCCACAGATTAATCGTAACTAAAGGAGTTTTACAACTACATGGACCCCAAAAACCTTGTCCAATAATAAGACTATAGTAATTATACACCCAGACTGTGAAAACTACTGTCATACCTCACATCTCTGTCATTGTGCAAACTATGCTTTCACAATTGTCTTTCCCTTCCTCAGTAGAAAGACTTGCTGTGCTAACCCTCAAATTAGAAGTAATATTGCAGTGGAAGAAAACTCCCAGATCACCAAGTAAAAATTCCTGCTGTCACAGATAGCTCTGATAATCTCATCCATAAACTGTTCCAGTTCCACTTTATTACCACTTGAAGGCCTTTCCACAGCCTCAAAGCTCTCATGGTCAGTAACTTGCTTCCATTATCCAGACTGAACTTTTATTCCTATGTGGTGACTTTCCACCCAGATGTATTTGCAGACAGTGTTCACATATCCCTTCTCAGCTTCCATTGTGCCAGATTAAATAATACTTGCTCTGCCTGTCCAAAATAATACTAATTTTTGATCAAAACAGGAGGATCATTTTAGACAAAAGGTCCTTGACCTAAGTTTCCTAGAGCTAAGTAAACGTTTTCCTCCATTCATTTTAATATCCTTTCCCAGTTCTAACTTAGTTGAACTTCTGGCACTATTCTTTTTACACCAGTGATGACTACCTTGCAAAAGCTAGGTTTATTTGCTTATCAGTTTTTCTCCTTGATATAGGTTCTCCATTTATTTCTAATCTTTTTCATCTGATCTGTAAGGACTGACTAACTTCGAAAAGAGCCTTCTGACAGTTTGCATTCTTTTGACAGAAATTCCCAGAGTCGTTTCCCAAGTTCCTCAGTCTGGGCTGACTACATTCATTTTCTCCTTTAGTATGTCGGGTTCCCTCTTGAAATTGTGAATCCTGGTCTCAGAGTTACCTTTGCACCACCTTCTTTGTAAATGTCTAAGGTCCAACCTAATCTTGAAATGACTAAATATCCCAAGATCTTGTAGTATCTGTCTTGGGCTAACTGTGTAACTGCATTATCTTCTCGCAGCTTCACCCACTTCAAGGGGCTAAAAATTACCTGAGCCATTGCTTTCTTAATCCCAAGGTTATCTGGTAATGTCATCTGACCCAATATGAAGGTGAGTCACAAATTTTCCCCACTCCCTTGCACACCTCTTCTGAGCTGCAGTCCACAGCTCTGGACCTCGGGGAGCTGCCATCCTCAAAGAAAACTTCATTTTATTGAACACTGAGCAAGTGTTCCACCAGTTACCTTCCTTCATACTGATTCACTGTGCTCTCTTCACCCTCTGTTTGTATTCTCTGCTTTTAATACACTGTCGTCTTGTTCTCTCCCTGGTCTTTATCCCTAGTTATTTCTATTTTCTTTTCCTCTTTTCTTGCGAAACTGGCTTCTACTCTTGGTTTCTTTCCTGCCATGTTATCTTCTCTTCCTGGTTGTTCATCCTCTCTCCAGTACAGAAACATTTTGTCTATTCCTTAGATAGAAGACTTCTCAGTTATCCAAGCTCTGCTTCTGCTACGGCCTGAAGTGTATGTACTCCAAAATACCTCTTCCATGGATGTTTGGCTGTCACCATGTATCTGCAAACTTTGACCTGTCTTGCAGTTTCTTCTTAATTTTTCTCCTTGCTGCTTTCAAACTCTTTTGAATTACACTGATCTACATGGACCTGAATTTTTTCATCCAAGAACTGTGGTGAGTTTTCTTATCCAAGAACCCAATGCTGCATCCAGTTGGCATCCAGTCACTAGTGGTATTCCCCAGGGGTCAGTATTGGGCCTAATCCTATTCAGTATTTTTATTGATGGTCTGGATGAGGGGATTGAGTCTATCCTTAGTAAATTCATGGGCAACACAAAGTTGGGTGCAAGTGCCAATCTGCTGGAGGGTAGAAGAGCTCTGCAGAGGGACCTGGACAGGCTGAAAAAATGGGCCAAGAACCACAATAAGAGGTTCAACAAGACCAAGTGCTGGGTCCCACACTTTGACCACAATAACCCCAGGCAGTGCTACAGGCTGGGGACAGAGTGGCTGGGAAAATGCCCGGGGGAGAAGGACCTGCAGGTGCCAGTTGACAGTGACTGAACATGAGCCAGCTGTGCCCAGTGGCCCAGAAGGCCAGTGGCACCTGGAATGGAACAGGAACAGTGTGGCCAGCAGGATCAGGGCAGTGATTGTCCCCCTGTACTGGGCACTGGTGAGGCCACACCTCAAATCTTGTGCTCAGTTTTTAGCCTCACTGCAAGAAAGGCATTGAGGTGCTGGAGTGTGTCCAGAGAAGAGCAACAGAGTTCAGGAAGGGTCTGGAGCACAATTCCTGTGAGGAGCAGCTGAGGGAGCTGGGGTTGTTTAACCTGGAGTAAAGGAGGCTCAGGGATGACCTTTATCGCTCTCTACAAATGTCTGCAAAGAGGTTGTAGCCAAGTGGGGCTTGGTCTCTTCTCCCAGGTAACCAGTGATAGGAAAAGAGAATGTGGCCTCAAGGAGAGTTTTAGGTTGAACACTAGGAGGAATTTCTTTACAGTAAGGGTGATTAAACACTGGATTGGACTGCCCAGGGAAGTGGTGGAGTCTATTCCTGGAGGTGTTTAACAAGAGACTGGAGCTGGCACTTCGTGTCGTGGTCTAGTTGACATGCTGGACCATGGGTTGGACTTGATGATTTCAGAGGTCTTTTCTAACATAACTGATTCTGTGATTCTGTAATTATTTCAGATGTCATTTGGTGAAAAAAAAGTGATTTCCCCAAGTAACCCTTCATGGACGTCACATGCCTGCTGCCTATTCACACAGTCAATATATAAAACACAAAGCACATGAATCCCCAGATAAGTCCTGCAACTTGCTGCTCTTTGGGCTCTCTCAGTCACCAGTCACTTCGATTTCTACTACTTTTCTCTCCATTTCAACAGCTGAATATTCAATAGCGGCAATTAGAACGGGAAACCCAACTCCCTTAGCTACGAGGCCCGTGACCTTTCACCCCTGTCAAATATAAAACCACCTTTAAACCAGAAATGATAACTAGAACTTCTCATTATGAACAGCGATCAAAGCGCTGAACCTACAAATCATGAAGTGCAACCTAATAAACCACTAAGCAACAAAAAATGCCAGTTAACTTAACCCCAAAATACAAGAACTTCTTTATCCTCCACCATGGCCAAGTCCCACTCAGACACCCCTGCTTACTGGGCTTCCAGCAGTGGGGTTTTTTATGATATGGAAAACCAAAGTGTAAATCAGAATGTCCAGAACTGTTAGGAGTGTTTTTATACATTTCTTTATAAATACCCTTTTCCATCCAAATTTTCAACTACTTCTCAACAGCAAGCACAAGAGATACTGTGGATTCAGAAGTGCAACCATATGATAAAACATATTAGGATGATAATGGTAACTGACTTTTATAGCAACCATAGTTTAAACAAGGACTGTGTTACCATTACAGAGAGAAAAAAAGTGATTTTGGTGACATCTTTGTGCATGCAAATGAGAAAAAAAATAGCCTAAGGCCCATTTTGTTTATTTATTATTGCCATCTAAGTCGTTATGAGATAATGTGACTTTCCACATACCAGCGTGACACAGTGCAAATGTCATGAATTCCTTTTCCTTCCTAATTCAAAATTAAGAACATTAAAATGCATTAGACTCAAGACATTATAATTTAAAGGGAGATTTTATAAAGTCTCTTTGGTAGTCAAGACTATATTGGTATTTCCGTCCTAGTTTTTAAGTGCTTATAAAACAGCCATAAATACTGCTCATTTTGGAAGCTGCTATCCAAGTTTTCAAGCCACAACCGATCACTCATTATAGCTTTTCCTGAAAATGTGAATCAGATCAATCTTTCATCTGCGTGAGGTGAGTTTTTGGATGTTGGTGATCGGAAGCAGTGCACCAGAAGGATAGAACAAATACATTATAATGAAGTTTTAATGTAAAACAGAACTCTATTAAAATAACGCTCTTTGCAGTCTGCAAGAAAACAAAACCAGAACTCAAGCCAATTGCTATAGTTTCTTAAGATGGAATATACATTTGTAGGTTTTGGAAACAAATCAAGAGCCAAGCCAGTAAAATGGTGAGGACATCTTTAGCTTGAATAACTGCTACTCAACTTCCTAGCTGCTATAGCTCCTACAACTCCTCCATCTACTGGGGAACCCTGTATCCTCCAAAGCTGGAAGTAGGCAGGCTATGCATGCTCAGAGCATCTTTGCAGAGCATTCTGTTGTCCTGAATTCACCAAAGCAGTCATCAATGCCACTTGCCAGTGTCTAATCACCTCCTAACCAGGCTTCTCCACATTTTGAACCACTCGACTGGGTAGAGAAAAAGAGTGTAATGAAGACTTGTATTTACAAGTTTTTTCATGTTTGTTCTTTTTTTTTTAAGGGTTTGTGATTTTTTTGTTTGTTTTTTTTTTTTTTTTTAAGTTTTCACCAAACAGACTGTTACAGCAGATCCAGAAGTAAAGCTGTGTTGAATAAATTCAAAACCATCTAATAGAGGTCAGGAGAGGAGGACAGAATTATGGCCAGCTGCAGCACCCTCATCTGTTTGTCCCCTTTATTGTGCTGCTCAGTCACCTGCTCACTCATAGGGGAAAAACTATCTTATTGGTACATGAAAAGCAAAAAAATATATACTGGACAAATAGATCTGCAGCTGGGAAGAGGACATTTATATCACCCAACTCAACTTAGAAACACATTTTTACAGGAAGACACAGTAATTCTTAGGAAATCCTGTTCAGTTCTTACAGAGGACCTTAGGTCAAAAATCACAGACCAAGAAAGGGACAGAAATAAAAAAAAAAAAGTCTCACTAAAACTTGTGTGCTTTTTAATATTCTTTCTATAATTGCTATATACTGCTGTTGGCATTAAGAGGCCATCGAATTAGTTTGGTCTCCATTGTACTCCCTGCTGCTTGAATGTAATGAAAATAAGGGCCATGGCCAAAGAGCTTGCATTTCAAATCCACTGATCAAAGTATACACCAGCAACAACACTCAAACTTTCAAGGCTTATTAGCATCAGAAACAAAAAATTAAAAAACCTTTTAGAGCTGAGCAAGTTGATCTTTTGACTCTGAATCTGGATTAGTTTTCAGTTTGGAAGAAGAAATGTATTTCAATAAAGTCAAGAACACTTTCTGCTCTCTATGGAGGCATGCATTGAAGTGATTAAAGAATGGCTCTGTGGGATAGTGAGCTTTCAACTGAATAGGTGAAGAATCTTATTCTGAGATCTTTTGAAATGGAACAGCAGCTTGAATAAATTGATATTTCTCACAAAAATATAACACCACAGTTAATTAACAGATTCTGACACAAAAAAAAATAACATGCATGACAAATAATACAGTTTCAGGACACCTTTCATGGGATTTTATAAGCACCATTTGTAAATATAATGTGAATTTTATAAATATGTTAATATGGCCCTAAGAAATGTTGAACTGTAGGACCAGTCAAATTATTATTGAGGATATACTCTCTTGTTTATTGCCCTTTCTTTCCTGTTTGTGGTCTATTCTTGATAGTTTTAGTAGATAGTAGTTAACTATGTACATTTCATAAACTATTTATTTTGTCTTTAGATCACTTGATGTATTAATTTGTTTACAATTATTGTTCCTATTTCTTGCCCAGATATGTATTTGTTTGTTTGTTTTAAACTGAGCTCTGAACAGTTTTACTATCACCTTGCAGCTATGAAATGTGTTTGCAAGGTTACAGACGTGGTTATATTGAGAAAAGTAAATTGGCTTTCAGTAGATTTTTCTTTTCTAAAGAAAAAAAACTAAATTCACAAATACCACAAAAAGGTGGAAGATCTGCTCAGAACACAGAATCTTCTCTCCATAGGGAGATTCCTTTAAATTCCTGCAGGTCAAAGGATCTGTGCATGCACAATTTATTTAAATATTCTCTGCACCACTCCTGCTTCAATGAGAAGAAGGCTTCCTTGCTCTTCTTGTTCATCCATGCAACCCTTCTGCCACTTTTGCTTGCTTTCCTGCTTGTCAGACAGGACCATACTTGAGTTTGGAGCAGGTGATCTTGAAAATCAACCAGCAGGGACTGCTCATCTCTTCGGGGCTGTGTCCCACAGGATTCTACCAAACAGGTCTTTGGAAAAGAAAAGATCTGTTCTGAAGTTCAGAATTATGATACTGATCTATGCACTTCTCCCACCTCTCAGGACCCTGAATTCCACACTCATGGCCACTGAAGCCAAGGCTGCCCATGACCTTCACAGCCTTGACCAGCTCCTCCTTGTTCATAAGTATCAGGTCTGTCAGGGTGGCTCTTCTGCCCCTCACGTCAGGAAGTCACCATCCCTGTGCTCCAGAAACCTCCCAGATCACTTGTGTCCTGATGTGCTGTGTCCAGCAGATATCACCATGGTTGGAGTCTCTCATGAGGACCAGGGCTTAAAAACATGAGACTTCTTCCAGCTGTCTGCAGAAGGGTTCTTCCCAATCAGACTGGCAGTAGCAGGTACCCTGCTCAAAAACACCCACATTATTACTTCCACTAATCCTAACTTGCAGGTTCTGAGCTGTATCATCATCCGTGCCAGGGCAGAGCTCCATGCAACCCTCCTATTCTCAGAGAGATCTCACTCCATCCCCCTGGCTGGTCCTTCCTGAAGAGCCCCTATCCATTCCTGGCAGCACTCCAGCCAACGCTCTGGTTCAGCCCAGATCTATGCTTGTGTGAACACAAGCATGCTGTTAAACAACTGAGTCATTCCCAGAGTTAAGGCACCATAAATTTTTGTCTAAGCTTTATGTCCCTTCATGAATTAGGGCAATTCAGACAGCAGGCAGCATTCTTGTTAACAGTTCATTTTCTCTTCTCTCTCAATCTCCTGTCAGGAAACAGCTTACAGGTCTTCCTGATGATCCTCTAGAAGAAATCATAGTTACACAGAGAATTTTACAAACCATAAATTCCTGGGGAACAAAAGAAAAAAAACAAACCTGAAATGCTGTTGCAGAACACCAAGTCAAAAAATAGGAAATTTTATTGCTGTACATGCACACTCACTCATTGTCTTTCCTGGTCCTGGGATAACAGTGGAGGAGTAAAATAAGTGCTGTTTACACACACTTTCAATCATGGCTTAGGTAATTTCTCTGTTTCTGGAGGGTAAGTGCTCTTTGGAAGCTGTTTAATTCACTGCTAGCTGAGTCATGGCCATTTGCCTATATGACCTCTATCTGAGCAAGGCATACTGAAGATATGTCTCCTTGCTGCTTCCTACAGCCATATGTGGAATACAGACTCTGGTGACTTCACATTTCAAATTCTGTACTCAAAAATCTAGAGATATTTATGACTGAATGGCCTGGGGTGGGGGTGAGATTAAATACACATTGTTGCACAGTTAAGCTGTTAAATACTTACTGTCCCAAGAAAATACGAGAGTAAACATTCAGCCTGGGCAGTGTCCCCCATCAGACATTAAAGCAAACCATAAAAATTGACCTGCAAAACACTTAGAAGTTAGTTTTAAAAAGCTGGATAACTGCAAATAGCCAGCTAACAAAAAAGCTCTGGTCTGTGGTGAGTGTTCCCAGCTGCTTATCCTTTACCATAAGGCACAAGTGAAGCTCTCTTCACCTGGATGAGAGTAAGCTCTTGCCTCATTAAGGGATGGGCTGCACAAACCCCACTCACTCACCTACAACATTAACAAAGGAACATCTCACTGCTAAGAGCAATGACAGCCACATCTAGCCCAGCAGTCACTGCACTTGCTCACTGTGTTTACAACCTTGAGCACATGTATTTTAGGCAGGATTATACTTGTCTTGATTACTGTACAGAAAATACACTTTCCTGGACCTTTTTCTATTGAAATATATCAAATTCACCCCTGATCATAAACATGGAAATCAGCAAGGAGTGTTGCAATTATCACAGTGAAAAAGAACATAATTTCTTTGATCCCAGCATCCAGCCATCTGCTGCCACCAGGATATGGTGCTTCAGAGAGGAGAGAGACACTGTTCTTCCTTTGCCCCCCACTGCCTATTAACTTGCAACCTAAACCCCAAGTCTGGCAATCCTTCTCATCACAACAAAGGTTACTGCAGAAAACTTGAACTTTCCTAATTTAGCTTAGGAACAGTGACATACATTATAAACTTCAGAAAATACTCCAACATTGTTTTCCAACATTGCTCTGGATTCTTTGAAGCTCTACACCTCTGGGACAGGCTTGAAAACTAAATAGAAAAGCAGGATTAATAAGCAACAGGTAATTTGTACACAGTGGTGGAATAAAGCCTATCTGGTAACATAAATTGCATACAGAATGATCCTCTGAAGACAAGTCAAAACACAAAATAAATGTTTAATATTTCCTTATTAATATCTACAGCTTTTTCCCAACTGACTACAAAGAGATGCCATTTAAAGTGGATATACCCAATGAGCTCAACTCTGCAGCTCTGCTCATTTCTTGTACAGTGTGAAGGGATCCTAAACTGCAATTTTTTCTTGTTAGATCTTCAAGTTTTAAGCAAGAAAAAGGATCATGAAAGCATTTTCAAGCATTTTTTAGTCTTTTAATTCTGTCATACTTTCTGCTCCCTATGGTTTAAATTATTCACAGCAAATTGTGCAGATTCAGATGTCAGCAAGTCATTGGCTAAATAACAAATTCCAAAAGGACTGCAGCCATTCTCATAACGTATCAGAGACATCCTATACCCAGGCAGGAGTGATCATTCATTTTCGACTAACATTTGAGCCTGGACTCATCTCATTCTTTAATGACTTTAATGACTTGATGCACTAAATAAACAGGTATTAGATGGTCATGTTTAAAAGAATTGGTTAGGTCTGACAAAATGTTATTCCCAGCGAAATCAGTTAACATAAGAATACATGGGCCTCTACCCCAACAGTGCACTGTGACAGAAGGACCCTTTATAAGGGGTAAGGAGGAGTCTTCAAGTATAGTCTTTGCTGGAAGCACAAGTTCAGCACGTGCAATCACAACCTCTGCACACCCCTGAGGACCAAGGTACTTAGCACACCTCCAGCACCAGTGGTTGTCTGCAGCATGACTGCATGGAACCTCTGGGGACAGGTGGGGGGACCAGCATGTGAATTCATGGCCCCTGGCCACTGGTCTTGCTGAGAATTATAGGCATGGGCTCAAGCATTTCCCTAACACATGAGAGTACACTGGGCTCACAGGAGAAAATGTATAAAGCAAATCCTCCTACCCAGAGGAATTTATAATCTGAAAGACTGGATGGACATTTCAGAGTGTTTTATGTGCTGGGACAGGTTAGAGGGAGATGGGAGAATGTGAAACAAATAAAGGGTGAAAAATAATTTTTCCATTAATCAGTTTAAGGGCATACAATGACATCCACATATCTTGGATGCCTAGTTCTTGTCTCTAAATAAGGTATTTGTATGGGAACATGGCCAGTTAGGCAGCTGCCTGGTCATCCGTGGATGAGAGCAACTGATTTATGTGAGCACACTGTGCATTTACACACATGAATTACACATTTACTCAGACAGTACATGTCTGGATTTGAAAGCCCAGGTCCCAGTTTGCAAAGAACTGGGCGAGGCCTCTGAACAAATAACTGATAAACTAAAATCCTTTTGCTGTCAGATTGGCTGGGGATGCCCAGTGTAACTGTGGGAGGTATGTCAGAGGCAGCTCAGAGAGAACCTGACCCCGGACAGTCGAGTAATGCTCCCAGAAGTGGCTGCATAAGGCACAAAAACAGAAGCAGAGCATCAGGCTTGCTTTATGTATCAGTGTTTTTCTGTATCCCATAGGTCCATGTTTTCCTCCCAGCCTTGTCTAGTTTTGAATAAAACACAAAATGATCTCCAAAATTAGACCAATCGATGCATGGAAAGCACTCTGAGCACACTGTTTGAGCCTGACCTGTGACTGAATGCTCACCATATATTTAGCTCAACCATTTGCAAGTCTGTGATGTTGAACAAATGCTCTACTTTCCACTAGTTTTGCAAAGTGTTCCTAAATTTAACTCTGAGTCAACACTGTACGACTGCACATTTAAGTTAACCTGCATAGTCAGCTTATAAATTTTTAAGAAGCTTTTCCTTCTCTAACAGTGAATGTAAATGCAAGTTGTTTGAACAAAGACACTAATTTATCAGTTAAAACAATGAATGCACCTCTTTGTCTACTTCTGACTGCGTGAAATATGCATTTGTCATTGACATAAATGGAGATTGATGACAAAAATTATGTGTAAAATGCAGAACAAAAATCAGAAGCCCAGGAGAGTCTGGTATGAATTGCCATAGCTGCAGCAACATCATTGGTGTTAAGACTATTTTTTGTAGCTGAAGATCTGGCTGTTAGCTTCTAACATCTCAAGATACTTTTGTGATATGCAATGTTCATAACCTTTTCACCTACTGCTGACATTTTTTGATTTGAAACAATGATAACACATTGTTTGTGCCTTCACTCTGTCTGGAAATACGTCTCCTGTGCAGTTAACAAGTTTTGAAAGTATTTGCTGGTATTAAAGCTATTTATGAGTCCTCACAAGTATAGACACATGTTAGAAAAAAAGAGAAGCATCATTGTTGCTTCTAGTCTTGACTTACAATGCAGAAAAAAAAGAGAAGAGCTTTATTTAATAAACATTTAGCAAAAGATAAAGCAGAATGAAATAAATTAAATAATGGATATTCCATGAAAGACCTGCATGGAAGGAAAGGGGGAAAAAATGGGAAAGAAAGAGATAAAGAAAGAGTTAAATAGTGATGCAACATTTCATAAAATAATAGTTTACTCAAAGTCAACTTGCATCTGGTTTGCACAAGGTCACATTCAGAATCACAGATAAATGAGCAAACACTGCATTTGTGAGAGCCTTCCCTCATTGCAACACTGTGTTCTATGCACCTTTTTGGGATCTCTAATATGAACTAAGGCCCCTCTAAACCAAATGCTGTATTAAGAATGATCTCTCATAACCTCTACTCTCAACACATGACCCATGACCAATCAATGCAAAATCCACCACAACCACTTTTCTCAACTCCTACACTTCCTGTCTTATTTCCAGTATTGGTGGTTGCAACAGCTGCAAGAAGTAGTCTCTGCCCTTGCTTTCAGTCTTGTTTCCAATAATTATTCCTGTCAAATAAATGAAGCATTTCTTCAAACACAAACTCATCAGCTGTCTCAGACACGCCTATTCTTACTTAATGGGTAGGATCTTTCAATGAACTCCAGCAGTCTATTTTAAATTTACACTCACTGGCAGAATTTAATTAAATCCTTTTAAAATTATTATTTATTAATTAATTTTATTATTGTTAATTAATTATATGTAGAGTCTACGATGAGAGACCCATGGACTTCAACAACACAGATCAAGTTCTTTGATGTATACAAAAAAGCAGAAGAAGAGAAAGTGTAGATGCATGGAATTATTCCCCTTTTCATGTCCAAATTTATGACTAAAGAAATAGAAAGATCTCCAACCATCTTGAAGAGGTAGAACGGACAAGAAGACTCACCTGTTCTAGTTTTGAAATGATCCACTGAAGTCAGGTGGATATCACACTGAGATACTTCCATGGGAATAAACTCAGATTACATTTTTTCAGGATGTACACACTGAGAGAAAAGAGCATTTGTCTTCTGCTAAACGAGCACAAGAAGAGAATAATTACTTGTAGAAAAACTTCAAAAATATTTTCACCTGCCTTTTAACCCAGAACCAGGGAAGCCCTAGGAATCCTCTCTCATTTTAGACCAGCTGAAGCAGTGCTACACTGGGTACATCAGCAAGCAGCAAAGGCACCTTCATCAGCATTGATGGTCAGAAATGCATTTTTAAATCTCCCAACCATTTCCCCATCACGTGCTTTGGTTTCCACAAGAGACCTGTCTCAGAGCACACGATCCAGACCTCTTTCAGATGACGACAAACCCAGAGATGTGCTTCAGCCACTAATGAGCATTCAGCCTACAGGACCAGGCTGTAACTAGCACGAAGTCCCCAAAACCACGCGTAGCGCAGAGGTCAGTGCAGGTTATTTCACTTAGCAGATCCACTCCTAATGGAGCACACTACTTGCTAATGTAGAAAGAGCCATGTTCAACCACTGCACAAAGGGACAATGACAAGTGGGGACAAGGCTGATTATAGTCAGCCAAAATCAACTGTCAAGCCCTAACAAGCTTGTGATGAAGTACAGCTAATGTAATTATCACCTTAGGGTCCACAGAGAAGGGCACTGATAGAGTAGAAGACAAATGGGCTAGTAAGCAAGAGTCAGAGTAAAAAGCAAGGATTCCCAAACTGAAGGCTGTGATCAAGTCAGCTGTGTGGTGACAGCAAGAAAAACTGCAGTTAGTCAAAGTGTAAGGTAATGCAGCCCACAGAATGTAAGAGAGCAGTTGCTTGAGTAAGGAACACAAACCCCATAGTTTATGCCAAATAACATGAATAAAAACTGGTAGTTCCTCAACTCCTTTGACAAAAATAACTATTAGGAGACCCATCTTTCTTTAAATTCTCTTTTCTGTCTTGCCCCAATCTCATATAACATTTTCCTCATGAAGGCTACAAGTTTTTTCTACAATTCCGAAGACAAAGATGATGGGTTTTGCTGTTGACATTACTAGTGAACCACACATGAATTCATAACAGCTCCCACACTCAAAGCAGAAATACACAAGAAATTATCCTCACACAAACATCTTTTTTTCCTTGATATCTGGTACCATAAACCTGTTACTTCCCTCATGGATCAGAGGTGTTTGGGGAAAAACAAAACGGACAAGAATTTCTATGGAAAGAAAAGAAGTACAGTTTCTACTGCAGAACTTTTTAGAGTTTTTATTACATTGTAAAGAAGACAAGAAAACTAACCCTAAAGCATTGTATTTGAAGGTCACCTTTAAAGAGTAAATAACAATTAAATATACATCATCATACTGAGTTCTGCATATCACATTGATGCTCCTCAGTTCATCTGTCTTTCATACTGAGGGGATTCATCCATCATCTAGTCATACACAAGCCTGTCATAGGGGGTTGATAGAAGTTATCTTCAAGGTAACTCACTGACATTTCTTAATTAAATATCTTGAAGTATTGCATATTATTTTCCTGTACCACCACTGGAGACAACGGTAATTACTTGGTGATTCCCAGAAACATTTTATGAATCCTCAATTATTGTGCAACTAGCTGGATTTGACATTAATGCTGCTAGTATACTATGAATTATTTGTAGTAAAATATTTGAAATATTCAGTCACCTTTCGTAGTCATCCAAGACTGTCCATTCTCTAAAGCTACTCAGATTTTTTTTGCAAAATATCCAGTGACTAGGTATTTGAAAAATTGCTGATGATTTTGACTGGGTGATTTCCAAGGTAACAACAAGTTGCAACACATCCTTAAAACACAGCCATCCTAAATTAATAAATATTTGATCTTATAAACATTCATAAGATGCGTGCACTCAAGGACACAAATTCCTCACATTTCCATTGTCTTCCTTACCAAAAGGCATATGGATGTAGCAAGTGTTGTTTTATTAGGCAAATATAGGGCCTATTTTGCAGCACCCAGAGCCTGCCAAAGGGCTCATGCATTTCTAGATTTTCAAGTATGAGAGTGGTTCACATTTCTGCCTGTCCAACTCCTTCATGGAATTTTGGTGCAAACCCTATCCATAGAACTGACAGCCATAAAGCATTTTTAAAAATATAAGCGCTCCTGTCCCACTGCAAATCTGATCATTTGATGAACATTGTTTAATATCCTCATTCCAGTTGCCACACCCTGTTTATGTTGGTGCTTTTTCTGACCATGAAATTTGTTGATATTTACTATGTTTGCTACAAATGCATCTTACAATTTCTCCGGAGTTTTCTTCCTGCTGTGTCTTCCGCTGACAAGTGCAGTTCATCCCAGGGTGCGTCACAGACAAGGTGCTTTCTGGAAAGACAAGCGATGGATAATGGAGTTCAGAAAGAAATTAGCAGACAAGGACAACATAAAACTTACTTTAAAACTTTGAAATAGTTCTATGCTCCTAAAAATTCCAAATCTCATTTTATCCCCTCATTTTCACTAATTATAATTGCAGGACATAAATCCACACTAGTGTCCCCCAGGGTCTCCTCCAGATATTTTGCTTCCATGTTCTGTGAGGTTATTTTCTCCTTTCAGTTTCCAGTTCTCTTATTGTCTCTTACTCCTGCTATTTGCTTTACCGCTTCTCTGCTAAGCTCCAGGTCCCAGCAGATTTTCCCCCTCCAGTTCTTTATTTGCTTTAATATGCTTCTTGCCTGGAAAAAAAAATGTTATCTGGTTTTCTCCACTTCCACTAATTTTCTTCTTCTCTTCATCCTAAACATCACTATTTCCTGAAGCACATTAAGCCAGCTGAATACTTAACTGCCACAATGCAGTCTCAGCTATGCACTTCATTTTTCTTCTCATTCCCTTTTTCAAACGTTTTAACATTTTCCTGCTTCATGTCTGAATGACCAGTTTAAAAACATCCCCACTACCATTGACCCTGGCAAATGAGGATAGTGAAACAGTTCTGCACAGCCCATGGATGCTCTGCCCTGGTCACTCAGCCATCAGTTATGAAGCCCAACCATCATGCTCTACCAGACCGTGCACACAGCTTAGGGGGCTCTTTCTGACTTTTATCAATATTGACCATTCCTGGAAATCCTTAAAAGATAGCAGCTATTGTTTGAAACAATTTCTAGATGTTTTCTCTGCTAAGCCAGTCTCACTGTGTTCCTAATCCCAGTACCTTTGCCAGGGTGTCTGCTTTTACTTTACGCAGTGCACCATGGTTTACTTCACAGAGTACAGGCAGGGAATACTTATCACCTGCAGAAGTGTTATGATCATTTCCTTCTGACATTTTATGCTATTAAGTGGCATAAACTCTGATGAAATGTCATCATGAATACAGCAACAAAACGAAGCTGACTCCAAACATGAGCTGACTACAGAGTGTGTGGAAAACACCCCCACTTTATCAGCAAATAGTATAAAAGTAGTTGATAATTTATGTCATAGCATTCAAAGTTTCTGAAGTCATACATTATTCATGGAAAAAGTCATCTACTTGTGTCTTTAAAAAAGACACATTAAAAAGTACAATGTTAAAAATAGATGGCATTTTATTGCAGATCATAATTATTTAAAAAGTTGGCAACAGGGCTTTTAAGTTCCTAAAATGACCTTTCAAGATGAAATGAGGAAAAGAAAAGCTTCTCTGAAGAAGCTATGAAAAACTCCAGTGCATAAAGAAGGCATTTACCTTTAATCTGAATTTTAGTATATTCTCCAACAAGAACAGAGACCAGTAAAATCATATTCAGAAGTACTACTAAATAGCAGTGTAGGTCTGCTGAATGACAGAATTTGTATCCTTGTTGTGACCAAAATTATCATAACACATCTGTAATTTGGAAATGCAAACTTTGCCTGGGCAGTAAATGAGAAATGCACAAATATATTGAAGATCATAAACATGAGCAGAGAGCAATCCCTGAGTACCATTTACCTGTCTCAGTGATGCCACATATATTATCAGTAAACAGATTTGCTTTCATTTCCCCTAATCAGCGTTCACTCTTCTGCTTACTTTCCTCCTAAGCAAAGACCATGTGAATATATTGGTAGTGTTACAATTTAAATCAACAGCAAAAGCATAATTAGAAGTGGACAAAACAAGTGGACTTGGCCAAAACTATGCAGGAAAGCAGCTAGCAATTCTGCACTGCCTTTGAAGTGACCCCTCACTGCACTGGTTTCATTTTTCCAGAGGTATGTCATGTGTGGTCAGTCTTTGGTGCAGGTGCTGGCACCCCAGGTGAGGTCTTCTACATCATTTACTGGGCAAGATCCCAGGGTGGATGAATGAGAGAAACCACCAGCCATAGGATGACCAGGATGGTATGCAAAGGTATGGTGACAATTGATTACTTAACCTTTTGCCTTTATTCTTTTCCTGCAAAGCAGAGTCAGCTCCTCAGAGGTGTTGCAGAAGAGGTAGAACTCAGAGCATTAGAACGCAAAGCAAAAGGAAGAAGCGAGTTCCCTTGTTAAGGCCAAATCCAGGAAAGTATCCTTGTTCAGAAAGGATGTTAACCGCCTTGTTAAATCCTGTTGAGGCTGGTGGGACTGAGAAAAGAATCCTTAAAGTTAAGCATAATGTTAAATGCTTTCTAGACTTGAACTATTACTGCTTTTCTGACTAGTGCCGTGTTCTTGGAGGCCATTTCGTTCCTTGGAGGCAGCACAAAAAGAGGCACAAGGTTCTTGTCTCTGCAAGGAAGGAATGCCCCGGTGCACTTCTGCTCTGTGTTAAGCGAGTTCCAGAGAAGAAACCAAGTATCTCACCTTTATTTAAATTTATTCTCCTGTTTATATTAAACAAATTTAAATCAATGCATTAATTACATAACTACTTTCCTCTGGAGCAGTTGCCTCCTGTTTACAGCTGACTAAATGGGAGCTGGGAACTCGGTATCAGAGCAACTTCAAAAACGAATGAGAAGAACAGAGGTGCAATGAACAACCCACTGGCTCCAAAGACAGCTGACTTGTAAAAAGATAAATCTGGGACACAATCAGCATCTTCACAAAATTCAGTCTCCTGCTGGATAACTAAAAGGAGCTATATTGTCTAGTGAATATCTAATATCCCTATTAACAGCAGTGATCAGGGTAGCAAGCTCTGCAGGCAGTAGAGACAATATGCAGGCAGTAGGCACAGCATGTGTGGCTACAAACAGATATTACAACAGCAGAATAATAACTTTAACCTCTGCCTTCAAAAAATACCACAAATTCTATAGGTCATTATTCACAGGAAACATTCTGCATGAAAAAAGTATAAACATGGCTTTAATGCAACAATATTGCATTGTCAGCTCTTGGTAATAGGTTTAATTTTAACTCAGGAAAGCCACAAAAACAAATCAAGCTTTTTGTGTCCCTTTGCATTCTTATGGTTACAAATGAGATTTCCAGCAGCTTAAATTCCAGTGTATGGTGGCTGCACATTGAATCATTAATTACCTACCTTCTGGTAGGAAAAAAAAAATCAGATTGAAACCCTAAGCTGTGGTTTGTATCTTTTTAAAGAAATCCCATCTGTTAGTTTCTACTCCAGAACATATAGAAATGCTTGCCTGAGGGGAAAAAACCCTAAAACTAAAAATGTCATTGCAGTAGCAGGAGATGGGGTTACCTCCCACTATGTTTTAAATTCAGTGCTGCAGTTCTGGCCCTCAAACCCATCTTGTGCAGTGGCAGGTCTGAGCTGCAATATTGAACTTACATAGGTTTGGGGAGCCAAAACTTTATGGTTCCTTAGCATAGGTCAGGGCACAGCTAAAACAATGCTTGTAGGGAGTGGTTATGGAAAAAGGGCAGATGAAAGAAAAAGGGCACTTAAGCTCTATGAGAGAACATGAGGCTCTGAAAATATAAAGAAAACATTATCGTTTTGGAACAAAGAAGAAAATTTCTCCTGGTATTTGTGTTAGTGTCTGTGCCAGGGAGAGTGCTGAGCACTCAACGGTCTCTGTGCTAAGCACTGTGTAAGCACACAAGTAGGTAATCACATCTTTGAAAAGTTTTCAGTCTAGGCCCTTTCCTTCTCTGTCTTTTGCACATATTAAGTTATGCCTCCTCATTTAATAGCAAAGAAGCGCTGTCAAACTAGATAAAGCAAAATGCCTGCTGTGCTTACCATCCCTTTCAGAACACATTTTATAATCCACAACAATAAAGTGTAATTTATGCATTTTTATCAAACTCTGCATTATTTTAATAACATCTGCAGAGATCAGATTGCAATATGCTCTGGGAGATATTGTTTTGCCCCGAGTTCATAAAATGTTATATTTTTCAGTTAAATCTCCTGCCACAATTTCATCTGCAGTTATGAGTAATTTTTTATCTATTTTGCCAGATCTTGTTTTGAGTAGTAAGAGTTCTCAAAGCCAGATCATTTGCAAAACTTCCTTCAGTGGTCTGTGAATACTGATTTAAAGCAGGACAGAATCAATGACCATGGCTCATTTAGTGGGTGTTTTTCTTAAAAGGACATATGTAAAAGAGGCATCCAAAAAATGGTCTTTTAATTCATTTAAGTAAACCCTGCTGTGATAGAAGACTGTGTTCACATGAAAGCTTTTCCTAATTTGCTATAGAGTGTGCTAAAAAAGATTTCCCACTGAAAAATAGACTATCCACTGTTCTCACGAGCATTTTTTTCTCTCATGAGAGAAAAGCAGGCACCTGGAGTAACAACTTGGATCAGTTCAATGGTGAATAGGTGCATCCTTCATCCCTGTCCAAATTACTGCAATATCTCAGCACTGTCTCACACTTCCATGCGCTGATCAGACTTCCAGGGACTATCCCCAGTTTCTCAGTGATGCTGCTCCAGGGCTCTTTCTTCATGCATATGGGCAAAATTCTCCTTTTCCAAACTCCTAAAGCAGACTGTGGAAAGTGACTGAAGTCAATGGTTGTTAGCCAAGTGGCCAAGTCATTTCCATGAAAGAAAGGGATGCTGGTAGTCTGTAGTTCTGCTGAGAGGAAACCATCTGAGACTAAAAGTATGCTTGCTTTTGGATCAATAATTCAGGCAAGGCAGTTTTCAGCAAAACCTGAGCAGAAGCCAAAGTTGCTTTTGCAGTGAAAACCTGCCCAGGGCAAGTAACCCACCTCTCATTTCCTAAGCAAAATCCATTGTCCTCCAACTGCTCTTCCAGGGAATGATCAGAACTGAACAGACTCATCCTTTATTTGGGGCTATTTAGCCAGAGCTGCATAGTGAACCTATCAGGATTTTCCTTCTGATAAGTCAGTCAGGACTCCACCAGAACACTAACGTAAGAGGCCCATGGCATGCTAGAGTAACAATAATGTATTAAACTTATCAGTTCACTCCTGTCTCACTTCCCCCAGTTCCCATCACTAATCTGACACTGCAGCATGAACCCTACTTGAGACACCAGGTGTTGTCCCCACACTACTGTGCATACACTGAATTTGCACTTGTAATTAAGGAAGGATTAGCTGGTATTTTGCACTAACCACTGAGACAACTTCAGAAAAAAAAAAGCTGCTTATTAAAGAGGTAGTTAAGACAGCTGCTTTGCTTAATGCTTGAAACACAAGCAAGTAAAGGACTTTTTATTGTACTAGAAACTGTAAGAATTGTACAGCTAATGTTATCTTCAAGGAAACTATATTGGGAATTTTTGAGCCACTGGAAATACAAACCCAAAACCTTTTCTTGCCCTGTAAGATATGTTCAACACACTTCTTTCGTTCTTTTGAGTAATAAAAATTCATACATAAATATGTTTATAAAGATGTAATTCCATCCTTGGGTTCTGAGACCTATAAACCAAGGCAACTTTACTTTCCTTGTTACAAACCTCTTAAGATCAAGTTATACAACTAGACATAGTTGAACATATATTTGTGGTTAAGTCCGTTTAAAATTATTTGGGGATAGGAAAATATATTTGGAATGTACTGCTGGTATCCAAAAATGTAGAGTTATAATATCCCAATGGTATAAACAAAGAGAGAGTAGGAATTTATATTAGGCAGTATACTGCAACAAGGTCTCACAGGCCGAGAGCAGGAGTAGGTTAAAAGTAGAATAGTGCTAGGGGAGGCGAGGTAGAAGATGAGTTTATGAGGTGACAGCTCTATTTTGCCTAAGTTTTTCTGGAGGTGAATGGAGAAAAGGGCCTTCAGTATTTCAAAATATATTTCTGCTCCTAACCAGGCTTTACCTGCCCATCAGCGAGAAGGTGAGGCTGGCTCCAGGGTGACTTACCAGGAGCACCAGCTCCCTCAGAGAGAAGATCCTATAGAAACACCTACCAGGAGAACATTGAAATTCAAGGGAGAGGGGGGAAACTGAACAGATACAGGTATAAATACGCTCACTGCCAACTGTAAATGGCCTCCATTGTTCCTGAACCCACTCCTTTATTCCCACCATAAAAAAATTATGAGACCCAACTCTTCATACAGCATTTCCAGAAATTTAATAGACCGTATAGATTAAGCTCTGAGGGCCAAGCACTGGTGTCAGATACACCCAATGAAACCCCATCTGAGAACAGAATTTGGCTCAGATTCAGCAGGCAAATGAAAGGTTTTTTTCCAGTTTCAGAAGAAACCCAAGTATGTAAAGTTTATAGGCACTAGTAGGAGAATAAATCAATTTAAGTCCATGTCACACCATTCTTTACAGTTTTGTAACAAGGTGTACTTTGTTAGATTTTAATCTGCATACATTTGAGACAGCAAAGCTCTTCAAAATCATCTTTTAATGGCATCGCAATTTATAGACAGTAACTAATTTCAAACTTCATAGCACTTGGCTTTTATGATTATTTCAAATCATTTAAATGCAAATGAATTTCCAGAGAGAGAAAACATCAAATGCCCTTGAGTGGCAACATGTAATAGAACTGCGAGCAGAAATCACAGTAGGAATTTGAAGCAGTCTGATAGGGTTTGACGGGAGGTCTGTATAAAAGTGTTTGCCTAAATCCAATTTACATTTCATTTCACATTATATTCTATTTACCCATTTTGTCATTTTAATATGACTTATTTACTTAATCCTGGTCTGAAATCCAATCTACTATCAAGAGCAAATGTGGAATTCTGGTAAGGATAGGACTTACAGCAATTTTGCATTTTAGGACAATGGTAATGTAGTTTCTAAAATAGAGCGAGCTAGCTTTTCCCCCACAGTTAATAATGTTACAGCACCACGCAGCCAAAAACATTTGTGCATGCCTTAAATAATTACACTTCTTTCAAGCTAAGCAATTGTTTGCCTACTGACAGAGTAATATTTCCTGGGAGGCATTGCTAAGCTACAGTACATAGGAAATATTTGGACACAGAGTGCTGAGAAAGATTTGACCTCTTCTTAATGTGATTGTACTCAGACGGATAAGAATTGTCCTGGAACTCCCCATTCAACAGCAGTTACAACAAAGCACCACAGGCTGGTTATTTTACAGCTAGATGGATTTGCAGGAGGCAGCAAGAGTTGGTCAGCCTCTAGTGCTTCCTGTGCTTCTGGATAAGCAGTGCAGGTAAGGACCCAGCCACAGCTCGTATATTGGTATCATCCATCCCTCTGTCAACATCCAGCCTTTAGGTTAAGGAATGCACATGTCCTTTTCATTCTGCCTGAGATACAAAAAGGTAATTGTCCATGTGCGCTTGCAAAGAAACCAAATGCATTCTGCCCTGCCCTATTCCAGTGCAAATTCTGCAATACATCAGGCTAAACCATGGCATTTAGCATTTGTATGCAGGCAGAGATGACGATGCAGTCTGCACAGCTTGCGAGGAGATTTGACCATTGTGTGGGCCAGACTTACACTTATAACCAAGTTACACGTGTCTCTTCTGAGGAGAGGAGAACTCCAGTGACCAGTCAGTCCCTAATTTATCCAAATATCTGTTTTCCAGGCCCACTGTTTGAATTAAAAGGCAAAAATATATCTCAAATGCACTAATTCCAGCAAAGCGTATACACAGTATCCCGAAGACCTCCTAGTCCACAGGAGAGGAGAATGGGAGAACATGATTTTGCAGCATTGCTGGTATCTGAACATTTTCTCATTTCCTAGAGATGAAATGCACTACTTAAGACTACTGTAACAAAGTAAAAATTTAGATCTCACGTGTTTTCAAAATCTGTCTTTTAAAGATAACAGAAGACACAAATAACTTCAGATATTCAGGGCTATTCATTATTCTGTGCCACACTTCCAGCACATAGTTTGCAGAAATCCATGAATATTTTCATTTCTTATCAGATATAAATTACTGATACAGTCAGTACAATGTTTGTTGGTGAAAACTCCTATAGTCAAGTAAACTGAGTGATGGATTTGAAGGAAAATAAGAGTGAAATATTGTGCTTGGGATAGAGAGATTACTAAAATTGTGTTATTCCAACAGTAGCCAATTTCACAATCAAGATGTCTTTTCTACTGCAAAGGCAATTTTTATATGTCTCCTGCACATAAATGTCACTGTTCTGTTTATTATGTGTTTCTTTTTCATTTATTTCATTAATTTTGTATATATTTTCTGTGAAAAGACTTCTAAGGAAGTATATTTGTCCTCTGTTTTGAGCAATTTGTCTTTTGCAAGGACGATATAACTGTGTAAAAGCAATAACACAAGGTGTTTTATGAAAAACTTATCAGCACTGTGCAAACAACGAGGCAGTTCATTAGATTTGAATAAAACTAACTGCTGGGTTAGCTTTGGACCTACAGTTTGTCAGATTAGGTGTTGGCTATTTTATTTCTTCATTTTTCAAACTTCTTTGAAAGGGTTACTCAGATAAAGCCTGGTATATTGACCAGCAGTGATCAAATAGTAACAAATCTTTAATAAAAATCTGGAGTCTTTATTACTGCTAGGTACACTTCTACCATCTACTAGTCCAGATCACCAGCTGGCTCCCAGGTCTTGGTGACTGATCCCGCCTGTTTCATTAGTGGGGCTTTGCTCACATGCTCTGCCTGGGAAATTTCCCTTTGGAAAAACCCAGGATGAGGTCTAGAAGAACAGTCCCTTTCAGAGGCCACCCTCATAAAGCTGGATGGCCAGGCTGCAAAAAGTTTTATTTCCAATTCTCTGGTCTTTCCCCAGTGCTCTCTGCCCACACTTCTTCCCTTCCTTGTCCTCCAGCTGCACCCCTGGACATGCAGATTGGAGTGTCTGGCCCTGAGCAGCACAAACACAGGGCAGTCAATGCCACTTCACCTGGCAGCAGGATCCGCCACATGGAGGGGGAGGACCAAACACTGCAGACAAAGCCATTATTTGCTGAGATCATCAAATCACAGTTTGCTGAGATTTGCAAAGTACAATTTTCTGTAAGGAGATGTCAGTCCCTTCACTGCGAGGTTATGCTGCATAGAGGCCATAAAGGGCATGTCCTCAAAGACACCTCTGGATCCTGACCTCAGTCTCTCTGGCTGTAAATAGTTTCAGGTTTTACTCAGTTCTGCAGTGGTGAACGACTTTCGCAGTGGTACCGCTCAGCGACTTCAGGAAGCTGCCCCAGGTGTTTGCTGTGTACATACAGGCAGGTGCCCTTGCAGGCAGGGGAAGTTTCTCGGTGAAGAGCTGAAATCCATTGCCAGAAACTTTTATAACAGTAAAAAACACTCTTAATAAACAAAATATGTGAAACCTATGTCAAAACCAAAATCTGTCAGGAAGGAAGCAACATCACTCACGTTCCTTTATTTACACACAATACTAAATTCCCTTTCTGATTTCTTCCCTTTTCTACTACTTCTTTTCCATGGAGCAGTAGGGTGCTTCTGGTAATACCTGAAAGCTCCTATTTTAACATTTATTTCCTTTTCTGAGACAGAATTAAGGTTTTTCTTCCTGGAACTGTTGATAATATTTTCTGAATTTAGATATGGCTGATACATGATAAAAGAAATAACAAACTTTCACTGCAAATTAGAAAGTGCAAAAAACCCCTAGACTTTAGGCAATACACTTCACGCACTTACAGTACACTTCAAGGCCGGGAAGCACTAGTGTTAACATAAGAACAGTTGCTTTGCAGACATCTGATACCATTCTCCCAAACCTGCTGAGTGCGCTGCTTCTTTTTCCTATGTTTGTTAAACACCCCTTTCCCCAGATGGCTTAGTATCAATAGGTCATTTTACCCACAACATAACCACTTTGAACAAGTTCTGTATTTTTAAAGCAAATACTTCAGTGCCTTTTATACTGCTGGAAAAAAAAGGAAGAAAACACAACAATAATGCAATTGAACTATAATCTTAAAAAGCAGCATGGCTGAGAGACAGATCTCTAGTTTTATGACTGGACAAAAACCAGGAGAAGGGGAGATGTGTCAGTCTCGTTTCTATCCACAGATTAAATAGGATGTGGTAATAACAAAGATTGAAGGAAGATGTATCATATCAGGGCCAGAGCTGAGCAAGTGTCCTACCTCACCACAGTGTGAAAATAAGGGGCAGACTTCCATACAGGACATATACACATCCCATGTGTATACTACATTATTTACAAAATATTCATTAACATTTCAAGCTGACATGAAAATTATTAGGTTGCAAAAAATATCTGTTAAGTGCTCTTCATCACAAAGATTTCTGCAATGAAAATACTATTGAGATTATGGGGAACTCACAGTACAGTTATTCACCTAGAAAAAAAGATATTTAAAATTTTTAAAAATATATACAAAATCTAGCTCTGTGTATATACATGTCTGACTACACACATACACAAAACTAGGTATTCAGGATAAGAATTAATATTCAGTGTCTGCCAAAATATCCAACATTTTCCTCCAGTATAATCATCTTTTTAAACATGGTAGGACCTTTTTGCAGGTCAATCACAGTTTTCAGGCAAGCTGTAATTTAAATCAGCTCCATTCTGCATCTAATGCGGATGTTTCGCTGAAAAATAATTAAAACTAACCACACTACTTGTGTCTCTTTGCCTGTCAGATGCAGATCACTGTTGTGCATGCACATTGTTAATTTCAGGAAAAGAAACCTTGCAGAAAGGACAAGGAGGTGACAAAGTAATTGCCCGCAGTGGGTGATTTGAAGAGTTGTAATAAGGAGGTGCTCCCTGCTCACACTACCTTCATCTCACCTGAACTCCTATTTGGTGATTCACTTTCATTGCCTACACCACCCTTTAGGCTAATAATGGAAATAGATAGCTCTCCTGGCAAGCAACAGACAGTATATCAGAGTTATCGACTATATCTCTACTTTTCAGCACTAAGATGGTTCAGTTTGTTCATCAAAAGGGTCTCAGCTTGTTTAATCTCCTTTATCAGCCCTGCTTCCGTCTCAAAGCTTGCAAAGGCTCCTGCTCCTTAAATTGCTGCCTTCATCTGAGCCAATGCAGTGCATATTTCCCCTTTCTACAGAATGATGTTTCGATGCCAAAGAGAGGGAGCATGAGAGAGAGGAATAATCTTGGCACTCATTCAGGTTGTTGTGAAGAAAAAGAAGGGAAAAAAACCCCAGACTGCCAATGGGGATTTCCTCTGTAATAAGCCAGATGGCATCATAGGATGCTTGGGGAGACTGTTTCTGTCTAATTCTCTTCAGCAGCAGAAACTGCCAAGGCCTGGCCTTTGTGGTAAAACCAGTGACTAGCTATTTTATATTCTTTCTCTTTGCTATGCATGCTGTCCCCACCTGTCACTAATGCCTTTGTAATGCAGCCCGTGCCTGATACAAGCTCCTTCCCCTCTTCTCTCTGCCTCACTTCTGGATGCCAAATAATATTTTCTTTCCACATCTACCAGAAACATGTCTGCAACATTCACTTTATATCCCGGTGACGTCAAGATAATTTCTTTCTTCAAGTGCAAAACGTTTCACGTAACATGGGGAAAACCAGCTGTGAAATTTCTAAAGGTTGCCATCCTGGCAAGAGACCAAAGCAGGGGTCGACGCAGGGAAACGGGGAGCTGGTGTTCTGTAAAACACAGGCGTTCAGCAGCTCAGATGTCAAGATGGACAACCTACTTGAAATGCTGGCTGGTGTTACAAGGATTTTTTTTAATCTATATTTATAAATTTTATTTACATACATATTTATCTATATGCTTCTAGTTTTTTTTCTTTCATATCTGCAAAACGTTGGTGTTTCTGTTGCATTCTGAAATGCGGATTCAATCTCTCTGCATACCAGATGGATAGTAGAGACTGTGTATTCCAAAAAGATGGAAAACCTTATAGAAATCTTGTCTGTGATTGCTGGGGTTTTTTTGGTTCCTTTTGGTTCCAGATCCGTAAGCTGTCTGCCTGCCTTAAGGGCTTGTATATCCACTGTAAGGACTAAATTGTTTTTCCTCTCCAGAAGCAGTCCTATCATGTATTCAGCATGGAGCAGTTAGATATTTTAAACTCACTCTTTGCTGAGAGCAAAGTAGTATCTTCCCACAACTTTCTGAAGCTGCCTCTTTCTTTTTGACATGGTTCTTTGTCTCCAAGTAGTCATCATGTGCAGATATCACTGCAGCAGAGTAAAGAAATACATCCCAGAGTATCATTTCACATAGGCAATAAAGCTGCTAATGGCTGCTGTAGCAAAAGCACTTACAAAACTTTACATGCTGTGCTGGTAAGGAAGGCGCAGAGCTAATGCAGAGATGTCGGCTGAGATACAGACAGTGCTGGTCGGCAAAAACAGGACTGCAAGAATCATAAAAATAGCAACATTTATAATCTGATAAAGACGTTCATTGATATGCTGTCAACGGGGATAATCTAAAGACAATCAGAAGTTATTTTCTTTATCTAGGTACAAAATAGCAGCAAACAGGCTCATAGGATTTTTCTAAGATGTAATATTTCATTACTTCTTGAAAGTAAAGCCATGCAGATTGCTGTCTCATTGAGCAGCTGATGAATGTTTCAAGATATAAATGTTGGTGGTTTTTTCCAGTTAAGTAAAGATGTACCATTTCCACATTTTTGGATGAATAACAATAGTCTATATCACAGTGGGTTTACTCTTTCAGTGTATGAAGAGAAATCTGAGGACTGGCAACTTAAAAATGACAACCAACCTCCTGTTCCTCTCCCCAGTAGATTTCCATGACTCTGACAGCAGAACAGAAACCAAACCCTGAAATCAAGCCCTGCACAGCGGCAGGCCTGGTACCAAAGCATCCTGAGAAGACTGGAGAGAGCATCCACCTAGGCTGCAGCTGAGACTGGGGACAAGAGTCAGCAGAAAGGGTTTCTCAGCAGCACCCAACAAAGGAAGGCTTGGCCATGCGGGATCCGGATGGTGCCCTGTGCAGTGAAGCCGAATGATGGGCTCCCCAAACAACTAGCACATTGTCCCCTGAGGGGGAGAGCCCAAACACCCCCACCAGTTCCCTGCGTGGCCCTATGCCCTCAGCACAGATTTTCCCTGCTCCAATCCTGCCGCATTACTCGCTGGTGCAGGCGCAGCTGTACACACCCCGCCAATGCCTGGGCTCCCCTCCTGACTGGCCCTCAGCCCACAGCATAGCAGATTACAGTTCCCAGAACTGCTCTCCAGGGCCAGGATGAGCAGGAAATCAGGATTTCTTGACACTGGTCTAATGCTGGAAGAGAGACCATCCAGGCAGAACTGATGGGGCCTAAAGATAGCTTAACATCAGCTCTTGCCGAGTGCGTTCCTCTGCTACAAAGCATTGCAGCCAAGGCAAAACCCAAAATCCAAGCCAGTACGTTTGAATAGCGCAATAACAACACAGCCATTTTTCTCCTGCTCCCAGCTGTGTGTTGAGTGTTGTTTCATGTTTATGAGCCCATCACTATTCGGTACAGACTGCCCATCCCCATGGTCAGCATTCCCTGCTGTGGTCCCAAGGGCCAGTGCAAGTTGGTGCTGCCAGCGGCCTGTGCCTGTCTCTACAGGGGCTTTCCTGGGCTCCAGGTGATCCCATGTAGTGCCTTGGGAGCACATCTAAAGGCAAGAAATAGAAATCCTTCCAACAATTTTTAAACCCAGTATAGAGCACACCAGACTGACTTTAAATATGAGTGAGATGTTTATTTTCATTCTGGTGAGCTTTATCCTAAAAAAAAAATACCTCTGAATTTGCCCTAACTCGGGTTTGCTTGGGTTAGAAGTTACAGATGACAGCTGGGCAGACTTCAGCAAAATTGTGAGTTTGTTCATTCGCACAGAGTTTTGGTTAATTATGCAATGAAAGATGTCGTTTAGAATCAGGATAGTAAGAATAGCTATATTACAGTAAATTAGTGGGATACTTCTGGGACATTAATGGAATCAGATGCCAATATCTGTGTTGGTTTAGGAAAGCTCTATATTTTGCCTCCAAACAGATCCTTTGCCAATAGCAGTAAAGTTCATGTTGTCAGTTCCATAAGATAGCATCTATTTTAAATCCATATATTTCTACTAATGTCCCCATATTATTGAACAGCTGTGAATACTTCCATACTCCAGGCATTTGTGTGTCCTCCTCTATAAAAACAATGCCGATTTGGGAGGTAGTGACCATTAAATGTAGAAGTAAACTCTCTGCTGTGGGAGATTTCTGTTTCGAATACATGATTATAAAAGTAAACTTTCAGGAAATTTGGAAGCATATTGTCTCTGAGGCAAGAGAAACCTTTTGTGGAACATAGGATTTCTGAAAATTAGTATAAATGGCAAAGCCTATCCTTTGATTGTATTTGTGAACTGGGCTTGCCTACGGAGATCCTTCCATGAAAGGATATTTGGTACAGCTCTGAACTTAATGGTGACTGTCAAATACCCGGGAAATGTGAAGTGTCTCCTGGAAGGTCTAATGCAGTGAGGGGAAGGAGCTTGGGTTGAAGCTGCATTATTCCAGTTTTTAAACTGCAGTCCCACTGCTCTGACAATGCACATAATTTTAATGTGTGAACACAGTACCATGAGACCTCTTATCAATATGTTCACTATGCAAGTGGAAGCTTAGAAAACTTCAAAGCAAGTTGATAAATTTCCATAAAAGTGTTACCAGCCCATAATCAGATGGCTAGGAATTCCCAGTTGCACCAAAGATAAAAACTGATGATATTAATTTGTCCTTGTTTGAACCCAGTACTTGTACGGAAATCAGCAGTACCCATAAGTACTAATATCAGTCCTTCGCCTGCAAAAACTGTTTTTCTGCCAGTCCACAGATTTAGGGATTTTCTTTATTTCTCTTTCAAAGAGTGAAAATGAAAAGAGAACATAAAACAAAAACTCAAAGGATTCCATTCCATTTAGATTGAAGTTGTTTTTATTTGGCAAGCCAAAACCTGCCTTTGGCCTTTATTTGACTTTCTCAAAGTCATAGTCTACTGCTTCCTTTTCTAAAATTCAAAGGCAGTACCTATTGGTGAGATACCATGTTCTTACTCAGTTGCTTCTAAAGCAATTCTGCAAAATATACTCTGTAATTTTTCCAAATCTGGAAACTGAACATTTGTTTTATGACTTGTTCCCACGAGGAAGAATCCAAATCAAAACCTTCCTCCCACCTCAATTTTGTGTTTTTCCTTTTCCATGACTGCTTCACAAGTGCAGGCAGCTGCAAGCCTGAGAACATGGACTTTTAATGTAACTGTAATTTTTTTAAGCTGACAAGGCTTACACCATAGGAGAGCTAATTAAAGTGACTTTTTAGTGAAAAATAATGTCATAGAAATATTCAATTTAAATGAGAAGATAGAGAAACATAAAGACAAAGCCAAAGTCTTTTTCTAAACTTCCTTTAGAGAGAAACTCACCAATAGGATTCAGAAGTTTTCTGTAGTTTTATCTAGTTCCATTTTGGCCCCCAACCCCTGCACCAAATTATTAAATTAAAGGCCAGAAAGCCTTGCTTTGCCAGTTTTGCTCATCTTAGTTGATTTATGTAGTTACCATCTGGCTTTTTTTCCTTTGTTTTTGTGTTTGTTTGTTTTTTCTGGATGGAAATGTGTTTGAGAAAGCCTTTCCCCTTGACAAGAAGACACCTAGGAATGAAGGATCCATCTTCATTCCCAGCCAGTTGCTGCCAATCATCCCCTGGTAGCAGTGTGTGTCCTTCTCCCAGCTCCCACACCCAGGCAGGCAGAGCAGGAGCTCCATGCAGTCAGATCTGAAGAAGTTATATGGGAATAAGAGCATTGCACAGCCCCCACCCTGCATCGCTCAGGCACAGGATGGAAATAATTTGTCCTGGCACAGCACTGTGCAGATGAAATTGCTGCTCCTTCTGCCTTAACCTGGGGATGAAGGTAACACCACAGCATCAGACAGCTGCTACAGCAGACCCTGCAGTTCCTATACGCCCCATGCAGTGATTTAATTTTTACAGTTGTTTACTTAAAGGCTTCACTTTTAATAATTCTGAGAGAAGGATCAAAGCAAAGCAGTGGAGCCTCTAGAATTTTCTCCTGCTTCTTTTCTGTACTGGCACGAAGAGGAAGGAGCATTTCCACAAAGTCCTGACTCAAGTATAAAAATAAAATTTACATTTATCATATTTGAAGGCAGCCAAAGAAAACTGACCTCATAGTACGAGCTTTAAGAAAGCTCAGGAGGGAGAAATTAAAACAATTAGCAGTAATTACTACCAAAGTTATGGTACTGAATAAGACAGTGCCTAATAATGAGAGGTCGCAATTACTAATGCGTCCTTCTGTATGCTCATTTGTCTTCTCAGTATTGTAGTCATTTGTGGTGTCCTTTCTCACAGCAGGATCCCCAGCGCCACACTCCTTTCCCTTTTAGAAGAAGTTCACAATGAACAAGGGTTCAACATGTTCAGAGCAGCAGTTTGTGCCTTTGGAGGACTTGGAATAATATGGGCTTCACTTTCAGTCCCTTTGTAAAGAAACTTTACTGCATCTGCGCTTTATTGTCTTTCACTTCATATGTTACAAGGCAATGCAGCTAAAAGGTGAGTAAAACAGCATTAATTTATATTTTCACCCAAATAAATGGAACCAGAATCAAACTTTCCATTCATCTTCAGGCACACACGCTTTGCACACACTAGGAAGGTTTATCAGTGGATTTTACTGTTGGACTTAATTCATAGAATGGTTTGGGCTGGAAGGGACCTTAAAGACCAAGTTGGACCTAGTGCCAACACCTCATCACAGGCATGGGCATCTTCCACTAGACCAGGTCGCTCCAAGCCCTATCCAACCTTGCCTTGAACACTTCCAGGGATGAGGCATCTACCCACTCTCTGGGGAACCTGTTCCAGTGCCTCACTACCCTCATTGTTAAAAATTTCTTCCTTCTATCTAATCTAAATATGACCTCTGCCAATTTAAAGCCATCATCGCTTATCCTATCACTACTGCCCTAGTAAAAAGTCCCTCTCCGAGTTTCTTGTAGACCCTCTTTTTCAAGTTACTGATGGAGCCAATACAGCTAGGACAAAAATAAATCCTTTTAGTGACATCACAGTACAAAAATGCTTGCACAACAGTACTATCCACACAAAAATTTTTATCAAACTAAGAATCCTGATAATTTAATGCATTCCTTTTTAGGACTTGAAACTCAGGATTGCCTAGAGAGGTCACCTACACCATATGCCTACTCTGATACATTTTTACAGATTCATGGTAATTCTGCAATTTGTAATATTGGTCCAACGTCAAATCAGCACAAAGGCATTTTGTTATTAAAACTTCTTAATAAAAAAAAGGGCATTTTGGGTCAACCCTAGCCTGCTTAATCAAAATGTTTTCTTTCAGCACAAATACAAAAGTGAACTTCAAAAAGTAACATTAAAATGATAAATTACATTCTTCTATTCCAGAAAATTCATAACACATAATATCAACTCTATTTAAGCCATTTTTCACAGCCAGATCTCATTCAAATCAATACTTTCTTGAAGGACATTTTGATTTCAACATCACAGCATTTTCCAGAGGACACGTATTAAAAAAAATATTGCCATAGCTAAAAGTGGACATAGCATTAAAAAAACCACACAATGAGCATAGTGCATTATGTTGTTTATAATCTGGAGACAACAACAAAACTAAATATATATATANGTATAGACAAACAACAAACTTCTTTCCTTTCCTCTTATAGATCCATAAGTGCCAGTTCAGTCACCTCCCTTCTGGAGGCTACAGCCTTCATCAGAGGGCTGGCAAAGCAGGCTGTCACAGCACTCTAATTTACTTCAGGAAAAATCAATTAAGATAGCTTAAGTGACTTTAACTGGGAAATTGCTGGGGACAGTAATCACCACTGCAGACAGTGATGAGTGCATGGGAATGGCAACTTCTTCCATCAACATATTTATACCAAAGTAGACATCTCTCCATTTCTTCAACTTCTGAGCCAAAGCCCACTTAAATCAATAAGATTTCCAGAATTAAAAAAGTAGAATTAACCTATATTCAATATTTGGCTAGGAAACAATGCTTCTCAAAGTATTCCTTTGTCACATTTTTATATATATGTAGATAGATAGATAGATAGATAGATAGATAGATAGATAGATAGATAGATAGATAGATGGATGGATGGATGTATATGTAGTTGCCCGGGCACTCTTGTGATTGAGTAAACTAGATTGAAAGAGAATGTCTTGATAAAGTCAACATTACGTGTCTGAATCCGTACTACAGAAAACAACAAATGTCACTCTGCTGCTTCTGCCACTTCAGCACCACTTCAAAGGTCACTAATTCCTTGAGAAGCTGCCAAAAATAGCCTGCACCTCATACAGAAATGTTCTGCCAAAATATTAACTCAGAGTTGCCTTATATTTTCACCTTCAGTCATCAATACTTTTTGACAATCCTTTGCTAGAACATGCTTTCCATCTTAACACTTTATTAATTCCATGACTACATCTTTCTCCATACTCCCACAGTAATTGCAGGACTCCTACTCAAGTTTCACTGACACCAAGAACTAGAAAACATTCTTCACAGATAGGAAACTCTCTTTGTAGTGATGTGGCTCCTGTTGACAGAGCTATGCCTCTGCTGTTCCTCCCCAAATGTTAAACTACATGAGCAAAGCCTCTTTTTTAATGTTAGTTTAAAATGAGTCCACACTAATGCTATTGACAGTATTAAAATGGTGGAGGTAAAAAGATTTATATCCAAACTAAGTAGTTCACTAGGAATAGAGGTTTTCCCTGTGAGACATGGCCTAGGTTAAGCAGCAGCTTTGACTCTGCTTCTCTAGCACAGGCAGCCCTGATGAGAAACAAAAAAGCGTCTCCTATGAGCATTAATACAAATAAGGCACCTTGTAGCATCATTTGCAACATATAACAGCCTATGCACATGAGGAAACGAATAATCTCAGCAGAGAAAACACTGGTGCTTTTGTACATAGACCAGCTGAGCCACGTGTCTCAACAGGAAGTGCACATATGAGCACGTACATGCAAGAACCAGAAAGAGAGAACGAAGGAGGGAGAAGTTATCTCCTCAAGCCTTACTGCAGTCAGGCAGTGAGTACTGCAGATGTTGCAGCACTGGAATCCAGCTAGAATTCCCCCAGCTGCAGAAACCTCCCTCATCTGCTGTCTGGCGGAACTGCCATACGAACAGAAGGGCTGTCTTCTGCACATTGCTCCTTTCTGACCTCCGTGGCTAAAGATACCATTACCACAGCCAGCACAAGCTTCCAAAGATTATGGAGGATGTTTTCAGAGAAAAGAAATGGGCACAGTAATCCTAACAAACACTGGAAAACATTACTGGGCAGCACAGTAAACACTGAGCTGGAATAAGTACAGGGCTTTGCTTCAGGGAAAATACTGTAAGTAAAAGAAAAGTCAGAAGAAAGCAGCCATTCAGAAACTGCATTATTAGGTGTAGACATATCTTCAGAATATAAAGAAACAATTACACGTGTCCCATATCCTGCCCTTCACTAGTGCAAATATGAACCTTGCTGGTTCAGAAATATAAAGGCTTAGAAAAAACTAGAAGATCTCACTGGACGAACCGGGTATATAAGACCAAATAATTACACTCGAATAAGGCATTGGAGATGCTTCTTTGAAACATTTCATTCAGTCTCTTCATGTTTGCAAAAATTCCTAGCACTTGAAATAATCTAGGGGATAAAATGCAAGACATAAACCCTAAAAGTATGCTACCCAAGGGATGAATACTGTAATTATCTAAAACCTGTTATGGTACTTAATAATGTGTGGCCTACCTGGAATCAATAGGACTAACTCAGCAGGCAGACAGCAAAATCTGTACCTTAATTTCTTTTCTTATTTAAATTAAAAGGCTCACTTTCTGTAGGATTTCCAAGGTCCTTGTAATCTTCAGACTTACCCTTGATTTTTTCATTTTTTCTTCTGCTACTGTGCAAAGTCTTGTTTTGAAATTGGCAGCTTTGTACTGTTGCCTCAATGAATGATTGCAGCAACTTAAAGACTGCATTGAAAACAGCAGCAGTTTAGGCGCAAAGCGAAATATGAGTAACAAGTAAATGTATCATGTAATTTCCACTGTCATTCAGCCCCTCCCCTACTAACGGCCCTTTTCCACACCCTTTGTCCCACAATCAATGACTTGTTTTCTTCTTGTTCCTTCTTCTTCCAGGAATGCTGCTAAGGTTCAAGGTGCTTGTGAGGACAACAATATCACAGTGGAAATAGTTGCACTCATTTCCCAAAATGTTCAAACTCATATTAAAAATATCTTCACATGCATATATATTCAGCATATATTTCTCCTTTTTCCTGTTCTACTTCCCCTGTTGAAGCTGATTAAGCTACTGGAAAAATTAGTTGAACAAGTGGAAAAGGTTGAAAGCGTTTCATTGGAGCTTGTATTCAGCTTGTATCCCTGTACTCAGCTTTGGTATCTGAGTTTTGCTGACTCAGTTTTGCTGATTGAGTAGCTAACTTGAAACTTTTTAACCAGATTAGTCACAGGTAAGACTTTTATACAGCTGAGTCAGCTCTCACTCACCAAAAGATTCAGAAAGTTCTGAACATTGACATCTTCGGTTCAGATTTGTCTCAGTATCCCTGAGCTAGGCAGCTAAGCCCTCTGGTAAGTACTTTGGACTGGCATCTACAGTTCTGCTGTAGATGTCAGCTAGAAAAAAAGTCTTAAATCTCACCTCAAGGTGCTCCTGACGGACACAATATCACAGACCTTTTACTCATTTAGATTTTTTTGTGTTTCCTTGTGATAGACAAGGGGGGGAATGCTGTGCCACTCCCACATACACACACAAAGAGAAATGGCCACAGCTGATGACCCTAGCTAGGTGGTGAAGGGATATTGAAGACCTATGCTCCAATTTCCTCACTCAAAATTTTTCATGTGTTACATAAAGAAGCCTTGGAGAAGGAAGCAAGCCCATGTCTCCCTTTACCCAAACAAATGCAAGTCCTATTGGGCAAGAGAATCCCATCAAGGCTTGCTTTATTTCTCATTCAATAACTGTTGAATTACTCCTTGAGCTGTGGGGATGGTGCCGGTGCTGCAGAGTTGCCCATAGATCTAATCCACTTGGGGTGGGGGGAGTTGGAATCTGAGGAGGAGGCCATCAAGACCCTGCAGACATTGCTGACGCTTCCCCAACTCACATAAGTGCTTCTGAGAACCCAGCACAAGGTCCTGAAAATTGACTCAGAGATCATTAGGGAGCCAGCAAAGTGCCTGGTACATGGATTGATGTTTTCTGAGAACTGCTGCAAAGGAAGCAGGTGGTTGCATCTGCCAGCTGCAGTTTTTCCAGATTCTGCTTTGAAGCCAGGATGAATGCTGTTCCAATAATCAAGTATGCAGGCTACAGAGATATATGACTAGGATGGGTCCTAACTGGAAATGATGGGCTGCATTGCTCTTGCAGGTAGTGGGTCCAATGTCAGCTGGACTTACAGACAATCTCATCTCTTGTGGGCTCCTCTGAAGTGCAATGCAGTTAATATTACAAATAAACTGGGATTCTGGTTGCACAGCAAGAGGAATGTGTCCAACTGGCAGAGAGAATAAATACTTCTCCAAACAGGCAGTAATCAGTTAACATTACTCTAAAACAAACATTGAGAAAGCACAGCACTTTAGCAATTAAAGGTCCAAATTTGCAAAATTAATTAGTGTTTCCCACAGCATAGCACTCTACTTATGAACAGCTCTATTGTAAATGTATGATGCTCTAATATGAAAAGAGAGCATTCTTATGTTAATTATCTAATTAACTAATCTGGGCACAATTAGCAGCTGAAACAGCACAGCATTACACTCTCTTCCTTCTTCCCTTCCGGATTCAAGATTGCCTTTAAATACGTACTTTCAAGTGGCAGGGGACCCTGGTGATAGGGCTTGCTACCATGTTAAGCAGACCTTGGTGCCAGCAGAGGTTCCAGTGAGCGGGCACTGAAACAGGAGAGGCAGTAATATCTTTGGCACATAATTTAGAAGGGGTAAAGTCAGTTATTTAATCTAATCCTTAAACCTAGCCAGCCCTCCGGGGAAGCCATCCTTGTCACTTCACAGAAAGTCAGCATGAAATACTCAAGAATACAGTTGTCTGTTTCTCTGTCCCTTTGGAAACCCAACACCACTTCACCAGACCCCCCTGACAGCAGTATTTTCCGAAGGATGGATCAGTGGCTATTTTAGAGCTCTGAAAATAGAGAGCCTCTTTCATTTCTACTTTGCTGCCAGAGTAGCTATTGACTTCACTAAAGTTTACTGTGGCATGAAGAGAATTAGCAAACTGCGTGCAGATCTCTGACAAAAACTTACCAGAAAGAAGAACATTTGCTGAAAGAGTCTAAATCAGCCTCAGAGGATAGCTTAGACAATGTCTCAAAGTCCTTACTCAGATTCCACCACAATGATCCTAAATCAGGGGTAGAAATGAAAGAATATTCATTTCAATATTTTCATGTCTGTACATTCCTGCATCTTCGTCAGATGGTCTTTTATGCAGGAAATTGGTTTTGTGTTCAGTAAATAAAAAGAACAGAAAAAGGTAACATAAGCTGAGGCTGGTTTGTATACTCAATTGTAAAAAATGTTGATAAATTTAAAATATGTTTTACTTTACCTTTCTTTTGGGGTGTTTTTGCTTTTACAGTTCTGGTTGTCTGCTAGTTTAGGATTTTCCATTAAAAGCGTTTGAGTAGATCTGCTGTAATGCTCCACCTCTCCCACTCATTCAGTGCTCTCTGACAGGGAAAGGAGTAGTAGTCACCCACTTTGCCTATGTGTACAAGGCTGGTTTTTAGACAGTGATGATCTACTGTACATTATAGAATCAAAAAATAATTTACCTTGGAAAAAACTGGAGTAGTTCATCTAATCCAATACCAGCAAGATCTGCTGCACTAAGTCTTCTTACTCTGGACTTGTCCTCTTGAGTTCTGAGCATCTCCAAGGATGGAGATTCCAGCACCTCTCCAGTCAATCTGCTCCAACTTTTCCTGCTCTTACAGTGAAAAAAATTTTTAATAGATAACTGGAATTCCCTCTTCCAAGCTGTGCCTGTTACCTTTTGCCCTTTCACTGTGCATCTCTCATAAGAATCTGGATTCTTCTTCTCTACAGCTTCCCAATAGATTGCTGCAGGCAGCTAGGAGACATCCCTTTAACTGTTCCTTCTCCAGGCTAAGCTTCTCCTTCTACATCATTTGCCACAGCCCCCCAGCCACCCTGGTGACTTCTTCCTTGGACTCACTCAGGGTGGTTGGTACCTTTCTTGTGCTGAGAAAGACAGGCTTGGAGTCAGTCTCCCACTGACCTCTGCCCAGTGCCACATCATGGGCAATGATCATGTCCTGCTGTCTGCTGGCTGCACTGCTGCCCAGGCAGCTTCACAGGGATGTTCTGGGTTGGGAAGGTTGCAGCACTTTGGTGGACAGGTTCTGAGAAACCTGAGCTAATGCTGAGGTTGGCCCGGCCTTCCCAAAGCAGGGTTGTAGTAGGCCAACCCCAGATGTCCCTCCTGCATAAGTTGCTATGCAGACCTGTGCAGCTCCTCAGTGGGCTGCAGTCACAGGCACCCACCTCCAGCACAGGGCCCAGTCCCTTCACACAAGATTCCAAAAAGGACATCTACATGGACCACCAAAGACCTTGCCCAAAGTCTGAGAACTCCAGTCTGATCCCTGCTTCATCCCAGAATAGTTCACAGCATACCCCAAGTGAATAAATCCCACAGGGAGAAAGAATGACTCATCTCAGCAGCAGTAGCATTGCACTGATGAAACTCCTAACACAAGTAGCCAAAAGCTGCCTTGCTTGCCTTGGGTCCAAGAAGAGACACTTGCATTTGTCCATACTCTGAGTAGTCATAAACAGAGCCTGAGACAGTGAGCAGCCCATGTGTAATGCAGCAGGGAGGGGAGAAAGGCTAAATAAGAAAAGAAAAGAAAAGAAAAGAAAAGAAAAGAAAAGAAAAGAAAAGAAAAGAAAAGAAAAGAAAAGAAAAGAAAAGAAAAGAAAAGAAAAGAAAAGAAAAGAAAAGAAAAGAAAAGAAAAGAAAAGAAAAGAAAAGAAAAGAAAAGAAAAGAAAAGAAAAGAAAAGAAAAGAAAAGAAAAGAAAAGAAAAGAAAAGAAAAGAAAAGAAAAGAAAAAGACTATTCCCAGACACCATCACTAGGTCATGTATCCTCTGGCGTATATCATATAAGTCAGCTCTTATTTAAAACTCTCTTAGTTCTTGTGTTATCTTGGTCATAGAGGGTAATCCTGTGAATGATGAGCTTCTGGCATGACAGCTAACCTAGTAAAGGACTTACCACATTATATCTCCTTGTGGAAGGAAAGGGGACTGATTCTTCCAGGGCCTTAAAATATAGTGCTGGGCATCTATTAATAGCTTTCGTGAAAGTGAATCATCATCCTCGTCTCTTAAACAATGACTCATGAATTAGCCACACAAATAATTGCATCTACTGACCTCTATAAGCAGAAATTTAAAAAAGAGAAAAACCAAAACCAAAATTATATAAGCCATATAAAGTTCCATCATATCAAGAATTAACCATAATTGACTAACAAGATGACAAAAAGAACTGACTGCCTTTGCTGCGGGATAAATTAGCATACTTAATATATGTTACCAAGTGCCACCACATTTCCATGTGTTTTATTTGAGCCTTGCATGATTTGTATAAATCCGTAAGAACCCTTCTGTAATTCTCCAGCTGCACCACAAGGTGCTCTGGATACCTTTACTTCACTGTTTCGAAAGCATGTATTTGGAGTTGCGGAGTTTTTTCTTACAAGCTGCAATGAGGCTAGACACCTACCAGTTCTCCAGTCAAATACAAAGTCAAAACCTCAAATCCCAACTCTTTCACAACACACCAGGGTTCCAATATTCATGGTGGCCTCCCAACACGAGAATAATTGTCCTACTTATAAGAAATTACCGTACCAAGAATCCTAGAGAATGCTTTATAATATGCCTTCATTTCAGGAAATTCTCTCCTCTTTTGAGCAACACACAGCCACAGATGCTTCAGGGGCACAGCCCCCAAATTTCAGTCATATCTACAAGAATTTGCCAAATCAAGTTTTCAGGCTAGAGGCACTAGAATGCAGCTGTATGCCTTAGCATGGATTTTACCACTGTGTGCTGGTTTAGCTTGGCCCAGTTTTTTCTAGTGGAGGTGGGGGCCACAAAGATGGCTCCTGTGTGCAGCTTCTTGAAGCCTTCACCATGTCCAGCTCTGAGGTGATGGACATGCTGCTGGCCAAGCCTGGGCCAATTAAAGATGTTGGTTACGCCTCTGTGAAAAACATATTTAAGAAGAAATCAAAACAATGGGTACACGCACTTTTCCTTAGCCAGAGGAGGAGGAGTAGGTGAGAGTATGTGAGGGAAAACAACATGGAGAGACCAAGGTCAGTGGAGAAGGAGGGGGAGGGGGAGCTCCAGGTGCCGGAGCTCTGCAGCCTCTGCAGGCCGTGGTGAGGCCATGGTGAAGCAGGGGGTGCCCCTGCAGCCCATGGGGGCCCACGGGAAATGATGAGATCCACTCGCCCATGCCCTGGCCGAAGCGAGTGGATGCCCTGGGGGAGGCCATGGTCCAGAGGGAGTCCTAGTGGAGAAACAGGCCTTGACTTGCACCCTGAGACTGAANTTTGCCGTGGGGACACCATCACAGTTGCACCAGTGTCGGTTGGGCTGCCGCAAGTGAGACCCATGGCTACACAGAGGAAAAGAGCCTCTCCCCCAGGCAGTGGAAGAAGATCTGGGTGATGAACTGACCTACCCCCCCCCCACCCTTTCCATGCCTTGTTCCCTTGTGCAGGTGCTGGAAAGGAGGGAGGGGGATGAGCAGAGAAATGGTGGCTTGGAAGGGTTTGTTTTACTTTTCATTTACTACTCTGTTAGTCAATAAAATCACCTTGCGACTTCAAGTTTAGTCATGTTTGACCCATTGAGTGTGTCTTCTCCTGGGTTTCCTTATCCCACCTCATGAGTCTTGTGTGTGCGCATGTTATTTTGGGGGTACCTGGCATTTGGCCAGGGTCAATCCACCACACACTGTACAGCGCTTTTGGAGCTCCACTAAGGAGTTACAAGGACACTGCAGAGCCCAGTAAGGCATCTGTCTACAGACAGAAAGCCTGGGTTTTGTCTAGAAACAGCCATTTCAGAATTTCTTCTTTATCCACGCAATTATGGAAAATATGTAGAAAAACAGCACCCTGTGACCTACATTACAAATTGTTATTAAGCAACAGTCTTTGAATTTTGCTATGTGAGTGCAAACTTTTATCATCAATCCAGAGGAAAAGTATTTATCATATATACACAAGGGACACTTGTGACCTGCTTATGGATATCCCACTAGCTGGAAAAAAAAAGACACTATGCAGCGTTAATCAAACATACCGTTTTATGGTTTATTTCTTGCATATGAGTCTTGACTTCATGTTTTTTTGGGGAAAGATCTTCTTCATTAAATAAGTCATGAAAGTACTGAAGTTCATCCTCTTTTGGGACCTCTAAGCAAGTGTTTCCAAATTCCATACATTAACACATCCATAGAATTTGTTACAAATATTACTAGTTTGTGCCAGAAAGTTTATAACAAGGTGCTGGCTGGCTACCAAACCACTAACTCTCTAGGACTGGCGTAGGGACAGTTCAGTTATTTAATGAAAGAGAGTATATGGCCTATGAAAGCCTGTAAGTCTCACTTCACAACGTGGTTTGCTCACTCAATGATCTCTCTTGGCAGCTCCCTGCTCAGCGTGGAACCCCACCCAGGCCAGCTATGCTGAACCCAGACTGTCATCTGAGCTATTGACTCTCCTTTTTGGCTCAGATTGTCTCAAATTGCATTCAGACTCTCCATTTTGAAATAAAGGCAAGTGGTGTGCACAGACATCAATCACCCTTTATATAGGATGGAGGGCTGATGCCCGACTCTCATTCAGCAAGCAATTATAAAGGCTTCATTTAGTGGTAAAGCTGAACTTCTGGTAATGCTCACTGATACTTCATTTTAGAGTTTGGGTTTTTCTCCTTTTTCTGAGAAGAATATCAATACCATACTTTCCTCTCCCATACTGTCTTTCATCCCAAAATACTTCCCAGTTTAAACATATGTTTACAGGAATTTTTTTTTAATGTGTTCCTGAGCCATGGGAATAACAGAAGCACTGTGGTGTAATGTGCAGAGCATCACTGCTTTTAAATGGAAGCAAGGAAGCAGTGAATATTGCCTTTACCTGAGACTACAAGGGTAATTAAAATAACTGGAACACCAGGTTAACTAAAAACCCTCCATGACCTAGGAAGATTGTTACTGAGTCCAAATTATCAGATCCCTCTTTTAAGATTGTCCACATAAAGACGTTTTTTATATAAAAAGATGCTGGTGCTTTCTGCATTAAAAAAACCCCAAACTAACTAACAAGCAGAAAAACCCACCAAAAAAAAAAAAAAACCAAAAAAAAAACCAAACCAAAAAAACCCCAAAGGTTTGGAGATCCTTTCAATGTGTTTCTGGACTCAAAGAAGGTGCCTGTACATGCTGATTCTTCATGCAAGTCAAGGATTGCATTTTTGTACCATTTTGTTTCCTTGAACTATTAGCCCTCCTACCCATCCGCCAAGTGTTCTTCTTTGATTTAAGATTACAGCTGAATTAGTTTCAGGATTATTTTACAGCACAGAGCAAAAACTATGTCAAGGACCCAATGAACACATAGCAGGCTGTTATTGATGAGTTACCATGTAACCACCATAAAGAGGCTCTGCATTTTGCCTTTTCTTTCTACCTTTCAGTATTGTCTTACCTGGCTTTTCAGAGGTTTCAAGGAACATTCGAAACTATCCTCTTAATTTTTCTTTAACATCTGCCACACTGCTTATACCAAGGACTCTACTGAATGGCAACTCCTGTAAGCCTAATGAAGATTTTCTACAAATCTTAATATTTGTGACAAAAGTCCGGGATATCATGGAGCAGAATGACTACCAAGATCTCAACATTCCTAGCATTCAGCATGGTAACCTTCAGAAGCCAGACGGGAGACTATACAGCAATCCACTTTCAGAGTAGTCATCTGCCTCTTTTTTCTCCCCTCTTAAGTCAAATTTACTGTTATTCTTGTAGTTTAGATACTACTGGAATAACAGTGGTTTTAAAATACACACATTCTCCAGGGATGTTAATCACCAAATCTTTTTTGTCTCTATTTCACTAACACTTGTATAACCGATGAAGTCATCCATGAATTTGTGTTCTGCTGTACTGGTGTTTAAGCCATATGTTGATAATAATATTTTGGAACCAAAATAAGCCAATAAGCAAGACTGAATTTATTTCAGCCCATCTTAGGGTAGCAATTCTCAGTCCCTAACGATGCAGGATTACACCTCCTAGGGAAGGAGACAAGCCTCATAAATGCTTCTCCCACCTTACTCATCTCCATCACTGAATACTTCCTTCATTTTGACAGCCTTGGGAGGAGAGTGGTGTTTATTTTATGTCAGTAGGAACATGGGAATTAGGGTAGATGGGAAAGGGTCAAAAGGCAATATCTGCTTGCTTGGTGATCACTATCTGTTTGACATTGATTTGATTATTCCTCTTCCTCATCCCTGGGAAATGAATAGCAGAAGCATTGCAACCAGCTGAATTTGTGCAATAATGCCAGAACTGCAGAAAAGTCTGCGTTTTTTCTTTGTGGAGTTGCCCAGGCCCATCAGCTCAGGCAAGGTGACTTTTAGACCTAAATGTGACAAGCTGGGTGTGAGGGAGAGAAGCTTTCTGCAGTTAGAAGTAGCGCAGAGATCAGGGTAATCATGTCTGGGAGACAGGCAGGTTCTAAATACAGACATCATGAGTGACCTTGGCTCAAGGGGTGCTGCAAACCCCCAATAGCAGGGATTTGCAGGATTCAGGAGTAAAAAAGGCCAGCTTTGGTGGAGTTTGCTTTCAGGATAACTGGAGAGACAGAAAAGCAGAGAGACTGTGTTGGGCTTTGTGGGAGCCAAGGGATGCAGACAGGGCCAGAAGAAGAACACCAACATGGGTGTAGAAAACCAGCAGGATGGAGTCCAAAATATTACACCAAATAAGAATGGACTGGTGGACATCATGTAAAATGAGGAAGATGCTAACTTTGAAAGTTGCAGTACATGTCTGGCAGTGGTAGGTGGACTTTCACAGCACCAGCTTTCAGGGCAGTTCTTTAAGCCATTTGTGCTATGCAATGACATTCATACTCTCTTCAAAAATTCCTTCCCCATTGCTTCTTAAAATCCATTGTTTTCCCTGATAAACAGGAAGAGTTTGAAAACACATGCTGGTGTGTATCCAGCAGTCTTGTGCTTTCTCCAGCTATTTTGATAATGAGGAAACAGCAGTAGTGGCAGGCCTGTGACAGCTACTTCCTCAAGTGATGTGGGGCACACAAGTTGTACAAGGCTGTGTTCGTGACATTTTTCTTCCCACTTTTTCAGTCCTGATATCTGGTAAATCTGCATCTGAGATAAACAGCTGAAGTACTGCTATAAAAACAGTTCTCTGTACAAGAGTGATACAGAAATCAGTGGAATACCTGTTTTTCTTTGCAATTCTTTTCATCTTTATTTCCAATCCAAAATAAACAAAATTTTAAAGACAACCTTGAAATTAATGAAGTCTTTCTTAGTCAGTTCAGCCTGGAAATAGTTAAATTGATATTCATGCAATTCATCGTGGCTCTGCAGCCTACCATCACCCAAAGAAAACTTTCCTTTATAGGAGAGGGGAAGTTTATGTAGCTGCAGTCTTGGATTACATTGATTCAGTCCTGAGGCAATACAGATGCCAATTATATGATACACATACCATACATCTTAAAATTCTCTGTAAAACAATCCCTGAGAAATAATTGTTATTGTCATTCTAGTCAGGCACTGAAAATACAGCCAGCACAGTTCCTTACCTGTTGGTACAAAACTAAACTTTTGGTGTGTCTGGTAAAAGCTTCATCCTTTTTGTGTATTAGTTACGGTACAACAGTCATGGATTGGTCTGTAAAAAGACTTTAATTCCTTTACTAAGTACCTGTCAGCCTACATGCTTCCATATCCCTTGAAGTGTTAAAGTAACTGCTCATCTTCCTCCTCTTTTTCTCTTTACATTAAGACTTCATTTGACCCTTTGGGTTTGCACTAAATTCTTCATGATCAGTAAGTGTCAGTTACTCTTATGCAAAGAGCTAAACAAAAATTTTAATTTCATTGTAAAGGACCAGGATTTTTTTTATAAAATCGAAATCATTTCTATAAAGGCATAAAAATTGTTGTCCTTCAGATTGCAGAGTCTGAACATTAGAAAAGTAACCAAGGTAATTTCAGTTGGTTGAGGCTTTTTCTTATAATATAACCAAAGAGGTTTTTCAAACTTTGCTATCCAACTCAAATTGACTTACCCAGCTTTAAAAAGTACCATTTCGCCTCACCTACTAATTGTGTAGACAAAACTATGTCATATCTCAGTTAATTCACCTTCACATTAACGTTATCCTTGCCACTGTGGTTGCCACCAGTCTGTACCTCTGTACCCCTTTCCCAAGGTGGCATCATAACCTCTGGGCATATGACCAGAGACTAACCAGTATTTCAGCTTTTCCACCTGATTTAGATCGCAACAAACTTTAGTAAATAACATTCTTTATAGAACTCTCTCTAAATCTTTAAATCTTCATACAATTATCATGAGCGGTAGCTTACAAACTACCTCCTGTTAGAAAAAAGACATTAATAGAGTGTTAAAAACTATGTGAATGAAATTGGCAGACACATACGGAAAAGAAGTGCGTACAGCCATACTCCAATTTTTTTTTCTGAAGAGACAACAGTCAAAATATTCTCATTAATGAACTTAAAAAGACTTTGAACCTTGCCAAAACATTACTCTGAAGAGCTTACTTATCATCCTAACCTAAGTCCTATACCAATAACTAAATGTATGACAACTCTATTGTAATGAAAATTTCTCAAACTTCCCTTCCTTGCAGCATCCCAGCTTTGTTAAAGTCATCTCAGATGTAAACCTCTACAAACCAGGAACCTTACCATGCCTGAGGAATAAATGCAGGATCTGACAGCACGTCTCCACTGCCACCAACATGGATCCCACAAACACACAGCCTAGAAGGTGTATTACCGTGAAACTTTCTTTCCTCATTGAAACCACCCTCATGAAATCAAGTCATCACTGTTCCATAGAGCAAAATCAAAAGTAAAAGAGTACAGGACAGTAACATTCAGGTACCAGTAGGAGAGCACTTTTCACTTTCCAAAATATTGACACCATTCATCTCTTAATCCTGTTACTCTAGAGAGACACCAGCTTTCAACGTGAGCCTGGAAATAAAAGTCCCTAGTTCCTCTGACTGCTTGAAAACTATGGATTCACTAGAGCGACAAGGTTTATATCACATTACAACTTTCACCACTGCCTACTACACACTCACTTTTTACTATGGACAACCCTGACTCTCTATTGCCAGCCTCAACATTTCTTCCTACTAATTGCTGAAACAATGTCAGCCTCATCTGAAAATTACACTGACTACCAGCAGACAGACTGAGGTTTGACTGAAGCACACTTTTATGCACATGACTACCTACAAGGGAGGTAAAGGAGACATTCACATTAGGAAAGCTTCCTGTACTATAGCTCTGAATAAAAGAATGGGCATCGTATCATGAAAAGAATAGGGAATGTTGAACAAAGAAATTCCTTCATTCAAAGCTTCATGATATTAATGTTCTAGGGATTTTTATTGCATTCAAGGTAACAGAACTTTCATAGTCTTTGAAAAGAAAGTTTTTTTCAAAGGAACATCTGACTTCATAATTTCTTTTAGCAGCAGAAGTTATATTGCCAAGTGTTTATGCAAAAAGGAAGGTAACAGCAATAGAGTTGGATAAAAAAGATCATGAACATTAGTTGGCTTTCTACAAAAAGTCTCTCCTACTGTTACACACAGGATACCTGAACTTGAAACTACTGTAGGATAAAACTCAAAGGTAAGTTCATGCTAGGCAACAGAAGAAATAACACAGAGTCACAAACACCAACACAAAAGGGAGATATATTCCAAAGCACTCTGTTAAAAACTACATAAGCTCATTCACACTTTGAAATCTAATAATTTGGTTCATTCCCTCTGTTCTGTTTCAGCCAGGCTATCTGTAAGATGTCTACCCACTGTTCAATTGGTAGCCTTCTCTGAGCAAAATTGATCATTGTCATGACTACTACTTTTCCTTTATCATTCAGGGAACAATTCTGAACTGTATTATGGTAGGCTTTCTGATTTGAATTTTATTTTCTGGTTGTCTTTGCATTTTGTCTGCTGTCATGTCTTTTCCTAGGGATATATTTTGCCACTTGGGAAATTCTGAGAAGATAAAACACTGTGCAATTCAAAATCCTTAACAGTCCAAAGCATGTGTGTTTGCATTTGTGGAGGTTCTGTATTTATTCTCTGTCTCCCTGGAAAAGCTCCTAGCTTTTTATTTCTAGCTCATCTGTGGCACTTCATTTGTAACATGCTACAGGCTTCCAAAGACAGACACAACACAAAAAGGGAGAGGGGAAAATGCTGAGTTCATCACCATAAATTATTGATGTTTCTTCTACTTAACTTACTCATCAGGATTCATTGTTAATGAGGTGTGGATTTTAGTTTTAAATTTGCCATGAAACCAGATGATCTTTGAGGTTGCTTCCAACCCAAACCATTCTGTGATTCTGTGTAGCACTGCAGGCATTCAATTTGAAGCACTGCATTAAAGAGGATTTCTCCCAGTGTGTGTCTCTGGTTCCATTTTCTGCAGTAGGTCTCTGCAACTGTGACTTGGCAGTCACTGGTGGTATTTATCCAAAACATAGAATGCAACAGGAAACAGAAAGACAGGAGGAAGATTTTTATTATGTAACTGATAAAATACAGAAACAGATGCTGTGCAATTGCTCTGGAATTAGTTGATTTATTTAAAGGGTTAATTGACTCATTGTATTCCTATGGGGTAAACTGGAATTCAGATGAATTGCAGTGATCCAGTCTCTGGGAGCACCAGGAAATCTGCCAGCATATATTACTGTTTCCATCTTCCAATTTGCAACTAGTTTAAATTAGGGCCAGATGCTGCTGCTATTGTTGTTCCTCATGCTAGACTCGCACTGCCTTTAGCAGAAACAGAAGCTGACTTGTAGGCTGGGGTCAGTACTAGGATGTTCTCAGTTAAACAGCCCAAATGAAAAATGGAAGGGAGGTGGGAATGAGCTGGTTTGGGTTTACCTCAGAGGAAGTTTCCACCAAAGCATGCTAAAAAAATAAAATGGAATGAAAAATTGATTCACTTCAGGGTTTTTCCAGAGGGCTTCAGGAGGGGATCCATCTGAACTGAAACCAGTGGGAGCTTCGTCAGTGGCTGTGGAAGGATCAGACACAAACTAGTGCAGCATCTTTTGCAAAACTCCACTTGGCCCATTGTGAGATGAGGTTCCACAGGACTGAATGCCTCTTTCAGGGATCCACATGCCACCTACATAACTCCTGATACAGATATCAGCCCCAGACTACTGGGAAGGAAGAACAGTCCAAGGAATGAGAGGCTGAAGTTTAAAATCCTGGTCTATCACATACTACCCTGGGACTTTGGGAGACCTTCATTGTCTGACTGTGCCACAGCTCCTTGTTTGTGAATTAATACTAACAGGTCACTGCCTTAAAGATCTATTGCAGAAATAAATATATCATAGCTTGTAGAATGGGTACAAGATCAAATGAGTAGCTAAGACAGGGAGCCACGAACATCCTGGGATTTTTTTCATCCTAAATCAGGCAAACCAGCAATTAAAGTGGCCTTTTTCTGATACACAGTAAAAAGGAGTAGGGAAAAAAAGTAGAAAAAAAACCACTTAAAGAGCTGTTCCTAAAAATATAAAATGTATTTTAATTATGAAGGGGAATTAATTTTAGATTGACTGAGGAAAATCTCATGGGGCATTGAGCCAACTCATCCATCTCCTATCACCAGAGAATTTCAGCTTTCCAAACAGCCCTGTAACATACCACTTCTTGGGATCTTCGCTGAATACTGACCTTATTATCTTTTGACTCCTTCATTATCTGTCACTGACATAAAATGTGGCATGTACTCCTAAGGAAATTAAACACAAGAAAAAAAATGTATTAGTCTATCTAATCACCCTTCCCCTTCCCTTTCCAAGGTTTCTCCCTACTGCATCATCCTTGCCCTTCAGCCACATGCAAAACCTTGGCAGCTTTGCCACTGCTCTTTCCCTTTCCATCCCTCCATTTACTGCCACTTTGTTCCTTAAATTAAAAATATGTAACAATATCTGAATTCAGCTGTCTGAAACAGTGTCAGGTGAGTGAGGATATGATGCTATTCAGACATAGTATGGTATGGTCACTGTCAGCCATAAGGACTGAGTGCTCTTCATCTTGGTCTCCAGAAGTGCAATTAAAACTCACAGTCCAAACTGACTCAAAAAACCCACACATGGCTCCTTGGTGCTCTGCCCCAAAGTCAATGCCAGTGCTCAGGCTCTGTGCCTACAGCAATAAAGAGCTTTTAGAGAGTGAGGTGTACCCCAGGTTTTGCCACTGGCCTGAAAGATGCCTTTGAACAGCTCTGTCTACCCAGTACCTTGCCCTGTACAAGGAGATGCCCTTCATCAGCAGCCACTGCATGGAGTACTAGGTGGTGACAGTAATGCTAGCACCCACTGCACAACGCTCTCTAGTCCAGAAACAGCAGTTTCATATCTGTTAAATTCCTTATTCACCTCAGTTTCCTCTTATTTTCTGCAGTACCAATATTTTCATTGCTCGTTTCAGATGAGGCATCTCCCTGTATCCTAACAATCTACCATCTCAAACTCAACTGTTGCCTTCACCTGCACACCCACCTCCTGCTGTTCCACCAGATGCTCCATGAGCAGCACTGCTCCAACAGCCACCAGATTAATGGGCAGAAACTTTGCTTATTTTTGCTTTTATAATATATCTGAAAGTTCACCTCTTCCAGTGGCAGAGTCTCACAACACTTTCCTGTGTCTGCCCCCCTTCACCATATTGCACTGTCCCCGGGGACTTCTCCACCCTGCTTGGATATTGCATAGTGCCCTGTGCTGAATGTGACAGTGCTCTCTAAAGGAGATTGAATTGAAAACTGTAAATTGTGAGATTTCTTGAACAGCAGTCTGGGAGACTTCAAACTACTTTTTATTAAAATTATTTTAAACAATATAAGTATGTTAAAAATTTCAACACCTGTAGATACCAATAATAAGAAGAAAAATAAAATAAATCAAACTGTTAGCATACTTTCTATCTGAAAGTGTCATGTTAAAATAGTGCTGTTGAGAGAGTAGGAATTTTCATTTACAGGAAAAGAAGTTTGGATTTTAGAACAGAAAAAAACATGGAAAAGAAAATAAAACCTATCAAAATAAAACAAAGGAATTAAGAAAAAAATGCACCAAGAAATAGAATTTTAAATACCTTCCAAAAATTGTGCCATTGACCTTCCAAAAGCTGAGATAAACTAGACTCACTCCAGCTGTGGGGCAGCTACTGACTCCTACCAGTTGAGGATCTGGAGCAGAATGTCTCAGCTTTCTGATGAGATTATAACCAGAGTAGAAAAGGACAGATTATTCAGTCCTCCTCAATAACACAAGAAATCTTTCACACGGGTCATAAGAAACTGTATCCAAAAACATGAAAAGGTGAAAATAGTGGGTGGGAACCTGTGCTTTTCTCCTTTTCCAGAACAAGGGTTCCCAAAAAGCAAAGCAGCACATTTTCTTCACCCCCTATACAGCAAACTTGCTGCCAGCGGCTAGCTCAATGGAGGACAAGATCCGTTAGCAAAGCCACTGAAAATAAGCCTTGGGCTCTCCCATCATGTTGATGTAAGTCAAAAAACATATGCAATATTTGGGGATAGTTTTTATGGATATCCTCATCTTGATTAAATGCATGCTTTTGTTACTATATCAGTTAGTATCTATCAAATATTTCAGAACTGCAGATTTAGAGCACAGTTATGCAGTGATTGATTCAGTTAAAAAAATCGCTGTTGTTGGGATGATTTTAAGCTCTCTGTAGGGATTCTACTCCAAGTAGAGTAACACAACTTTAATCATGCATGGCCAATCCTAAATTGCACTACTTCTAAATACTTTTTAATTGTTTTGTGTTTCTGCTTCATAGTTGTTGTCCAGTCTGCTAAGATCTGCTGATTCTCTTTTGAGAGTATTTTAATTTATCAATGTGAAGAGACCTTGTAAATTCACACTTAGTGATTGTTAATTTTACTTCTGCTCCAGACAGTTCTGTGTAGGATGTCTCATTTGAAGATTTTTTTTTTTTTAATCTCCGTTCAGCTCATGCTACTGAACTGTTGTCTTCGCCATGCAAGGATGGCTGTCAAAACAGCCAAATCTTGCTATAAGGATCTTGCTATAAGGGGGCCCAGAGTTTATGCTTGAGGTGATATTCATGGAACTGACAAGCTTAAATATAGTTGCCTGGAAAGAGAATACACACCAAAAAAAGTAGATTGAGCTGTAGGATATTGGCTGATTATCCAAAATGTATAAATATTGATGTAGCAGGCTGAGCAATATAAAGGGAAACTGTGATCAGAAGTTGCAGAAAGCTGCTTTAGAACCAAAATCCTACTTAGGTAATGAATATGCTGCCATCATACCCTCCTGCTCTCACTCTCATTCAGTTATCCCTGGCTGTCAAACAAAATAAATGGCACATTTCTTATGAAATCACATCTACATTAACTTTGTTATTTTTTCACTATTTTTAAATTGTCTTCTATATATTATAGCACTTTAATTAGACACGCAGACAACATGGCAACAGATCAAAGTTGTTGGATTGTTTCTGAGATTCTAGCTGCTTATGTCAGTGTCATTTTCATTTCCTCAACCCCCCATTTATGCAATTTAATTTTTGGATTAACTTTCTGAGGCTCCCTGCTACCAAAGCATTCATCCTTAGCACTACTCCCCAAGTGAAATAAACCTAAGGAGATATTGCAGCCTCTATGCCATGCTTGCAGCCTTGCAATTATGGCTGACATTGCTTCCAAAATGCAAAGTATGTTTAGAAGTTTTTTAGAAAACAGAAAAAATATCTTCCATATTCATTTTCTTCATCAGAAATATGCATAAAGAGCCTCCTAAGTTCTCAAATTGGCAAAAAAATTATTAAAAATATATTGTCTCCACCTTGCCCCAAATGACAGGGGGAGAAGAAGGAAAGTAGGAAACTAAAAATTAAATATTACTAGCCACTAACATTTTTATTTTAAACAACAAAGTATTAAAAAAAAAATTCTCAAAAAGATGACTTCCAAGGAAAAAATTTCAAAACAAAAATCCAGTTACACCGTCTTCTCCCCAAGCTAGTTTTCGCTCTTTGCTCATTCTCATCTTCTACCATTCTGTGTCCACCTTAAATTGCAATGTGTCAACAGCAGAGATTTGCTTTGTCCTGATTATTCTATAGAACAATACCGAATATAAAAATACCCAGCAATAGCACCTTGCTGGCCACGTGTGTTCTGAAATGTCATCTCTTTGAGTGAGACAGAGGGGACCAGAATTGTAAGATTATCATGGAAAACAAAGCCCTGAGTAGGAAAACAGAAGGGCCAGTGAATCTTAAAGTTATCAAACAATATGTTTTGGGTTGGGTTTGGGTCTTTTCAGATTTGTTTGCAAGCCAGAGAAGATCACAGTTTTGCATCACTAAATCAGACCTTTGAAAGCCAAAATAACTCGTAAAGTACTAAAAGGCCGCAAATTTGTTTGATGAATTCTCATGAAGGAGAGCGAAGGTTAAATCCATACAGTTTGCTTTGCTAGGTTTTTTTTGCTTTTTTTTTCATGACAGACCTGAAGAGTCCTGTTGAATTTAATGATTGAATGAATACATAAGTCAATGTAATAATATATTCCAATGAAATACTATATGCAGATGAAAATAAAGTAAGTGCCAATGTCAAGTTCATCTCTGGCCTGCCTCCCCTCTGCTTCCTAAGTCATTACCTAGTATTTATTTACAAGACTGGAGAAAAAAAAAATATCTTGGAAAAATAAAGGCTTTGTGCTCAGATTTCAGGCATGAAATGGTGTCCCACTGTGTCGTTTTGGATTTTCCATTTAAAAGCTTACAGTGTGTTTGCTCGAGCAGTCCCACTTTTTAAGAAGAGGAATTTAGTTCTTTGGAATCTGACAGTCTCAGAAGAGCTGCTCAGATGTTTTTATTAATTAGTTAATATTTATGCAATGCTTAAAGTATCAGGCACTGTATAAATGTTAAGCTATGGAATTTGGTCCTACAATTAAACAGCAATTATAAACAATGAAAAATACATATTTATATATTTGCTAGGAATTTACATGAGTATGACATATTTGATAGCTCAGCAGAGAGCTCCTAATCTATCCAAAGCCATATAAAGTTTAGGGATATGGCTAGCAGCCTATTTAAATAACATAGTAAAAGTCATATTTTCCCCGGTGTTTTCATGTTAGCCTTAAAGGCTCCAATTAAAAGCAATTTAAGAACAGAACTTTCACATCTGATTTTCCCATGAAGTTGTCATCTACTAGACCTCTCACACATGCAACATAAAAGTTTGCCCCTGAAAATACATTAAGTGTGCAAATTAAGAAAAAATAGACTGCACACACTCGAGCTTGGCTTAAAACCCACAGTCTTGAAAGCTTCCAGCTCATCTGTTGACATTACAAAAGATACAAGTACCAAAGAAACAGAGGAAAATGCTGAGTGCCTTGTTACTTTTCCTGGCTTTTTCTTCTACGTATGACTGTCAGACTGTTAATGAAAAGACTCTTAATGAATCAACACTCTCACAACAGTGTCACTAATGAACTACTGGTAACCGGAAAAGGAGACTAAAAATACTATGTCTCCCTTTAATGCAGAGTTATCTTATCAATATGCTGTAGCCAGAACTGTTAGGCTGAAAAATGCATTTACTTAAGAAAATAGCATCATGAAGCAGAACCAGGGTAACAACAACATTTCTGTTGCCAGAACACACTTGTAGTTGGTGGGTGGCTTGTATAACTTGAGCGTTTAATTAAGTGTATTTTTCCAATAAATACATTGGACATTAATTTTTACTGATGGCTAAATATCTGCTAAGTAGCTACCCTGTCTCTTAGGCAACCAGGCTAGATTTTAATAACTTGCAGGACAAAAGAGCAACAGGCCCATAGAGTCTGGTAAGGATGTCAGCATTTCCATTATAAATCCCATTTTAGCACTGGGGAGGGTACTCTAATTTGAACATTAAACATGCTGGGGATAGCTTTTATCCAAGAGTGATTTTCTGGTTTCTTTTTTTCTGAAAGAACCATTTGCATCCATTTGGAAGAGTCTTAAATGTATGGAGCTTGCAGGGGGGGAGGGAAAAAAGCTTAAACAGAGAATAAAAAAAATAAAAGAAGAAAACACTAAAACAGAGTGGACTTCAGGGTTTAAATGAAGTATTGAGCCTCAATGTTTGACTCAGAGAGGCAGATGCCAGTAACAGTGAAGCTGAACAAGGATGGGCGCAAGGTCGTGTGGGACCTTCAGGACACAGGTCTGTGCTGTAAAACTTGGAGGTGCTGATTTACAATGATGCCATTGTTGGGCTGGGAACCAGAGGCACAAAATGCTGCTTGTGATGGTGGGCTAAGGTGGCCCTTTGGAAGTAGAAAATTAAATCAAATCCGTGGTCAGTCTGTAAATCCTAAGGATACAGGACTCTCTCTTCGGTGGAGTTTGTGTGTTAAGTTCCACTGTTGTAGGCACTTTCTAATTCCAGCTCAACATAAATTTAAAATAGCCTTCACTTCCTTTGCTAAATATATTTTCAGAAGCTTTATGTGTGTTCTGGATCAGCTATGAATCACCCATTCCATATAAGAGCTTTTCAGGTATAGATGAAAATGGTTCCTATATATTCAGTAGTTTGATATATATTTAAAGCTTGTAAAGTTGTTTGTAACAAAAGGTGTTTTATAACTAAACTACATTATTACTATGAACTCAGCCAATAATATGTGTTTTAAAACTATCTGGGTACAAGTTTATATCAGCGGTTCAGTCACCATCCACATCTGTAAAAAAAACCCAATAAAAAAGAAATAATACATATAGGAGATGCTGTCAAAATTCATTTGGGCAGTTCCATCTTATACACATTTCATTTCCTAGATTTTAAATACTGGAATATTGATTTATATTGTCAAAGCATCTTAAATGTACATAGAAAATAGGCTTCAGAGACCTTACAGACTTTCAAATACCCTCAAACACTGCAGATAAAGTAGCTTCTATACAGACCTTCTTATTTTCATGGCTTTTCCTTTTTTTTTTTTTTTTTTTTTTTTTTTTAAACTTTTCTTTCTGGATTTTTTTTTTTT
>VZRN01000025.1:316940-405090 GCA_013397935.1 Dasyornis broadbenti
TTTTTTTCATGGTTTTTCCTTTTTTTTTTTTTTTTTTTTTTTTGACTAACCTGTACTTCTAGGATTTTCTCTATAGCCTTTTTCATGCTGTCCCAGACATTCTGTACTCCGTCAGGGTCACATCTGAAATTAGAAGGCCAGGCAGTTACTTGTCACCCAATCTCCCAAGAGGGCATGGAAAAAACTATCCACAAAAAAGCAAAGAAGTTCTCTCCAGCAAAGGACTGTGCTTACAGACCTTGTAGTGAAAAAGAAATCCACTGACACATATAGAAGGTTCAGTCCTTTGTCCATCACTAGAAGAAGCCAGCCACATCATAAGAGGAACTGAAAACTAGAAGTTTCTAAGTAATATTTATTCAAATTTTCCTACTCTTTCTCAAAAAGGCAGGAAAATGACTGGAAGTGTTTTAAGTGGTAAATCCATGAGGTCCCCAGCAAGTCCATCCATTGCCCTCCCTACAAGATTGCTGCTTCTCAGGGGCAGTGACTGCCTTCAGCAGCATTTATGGACATGCGGTGGGGCTTGGCTGCAGAATGCATGTGGTGGTTCAGAAGGCATTATGTCTTTATTTTCATGTATTGCTGGAAAACAGAGTCATGCTATTCTCATTTCAGAGGAGATGAGTCACTGGCATTGAGGACTTGAATCAGACTCTGGTGGCAGCAGCTAGAAGACTGGCAGGAATTCAGCAGGACTGTATCTCTGGAGGGCCCTTCTCTGCCCTCAGCCAAACCTGCCTTGAAGACTAAAAAGCAGAGGGAGCCACTGGGGAGTACCATTCACCTGGTTACAGCTTTAATTTTGCCAGTTCCTTCTAGAGTCACAGTGAGCAAAGCTCCCAGAAGCTCTGCTGGCTAGTGGAGGTTGCGGAGAAGCCTTCACAGCCATCCCAAACTTGCCATGCAGCTCTGAATCACACTGATTTTCTCCAAAGCAGGCCCTGGTACCTGTGTATGCCAACCTGAGGAACAGTTAGACACTTCCCCAGCTATTTGCTTAGCAATGAGATCTCTCATATTGTTTGGCCACAGTTTTGCAGAGTTTCTACCTCATCTATTTTACTGTCAGAGACTTGATGGCCAATTATATCCTTCAACAGTGAATGGGAACACTGTTCACCATGTCTACATTCCCTATCAGCCCTTAGATAAAAAATCTTATATCTGTATAAAGGAGAAGAGAGTAAGTCCCATCAAAAATGACACGCTAGGATTTCAGGAGGATCCAACTTCTTGAAATGAAACTTGAACAGCTGCTGGATGATATAACCTGAATAAAAGTAATTAAAAGAAAATGAGTTCTGCCCTCTTGTATCCTCCTGACTCATGCCTCATTTTCTGCTTCAGGATTTAGGAAAGAAAATGTCTATTTCTGTGTCCATCACCAGAGCGACATCACAGCAAGTTAATTAGAGCACATGACGGAGAGGTGCTATTTTTGCCTTCAAATAAAGATCTTTCTGTTGCATATGAACATTTTTCTTTCTGAAATAGGGAGAGAAACTTCTTAGCTACCAGTTCTCTCCCAAAGGTGTACAAAAATTATGCTTTTTCTACAGCTTGCAAGCTTCACGATTAGAATTGTCAGCCGTGATGTATTAAAGAGGATACAGTCAGACTTGACTGATCAAGCTTAATTTAGCCTTATGTTTGTGTTTCTGAAACACGGTAAACAATTTTTTAGCATGTACATGCTTACTGACTTGCAAACAAAAAAACATATTTCCTTATCTGAATAAAAATGAAATCTACAAAGTCATGACCAGTGTATTAATTATTATTTTTATATTCCATACTATATTGCTTCAAGGAGAGGCCTAAACACTAATATTTATTTATATGCCTTGATAAAGAATATTCCATGCATTTACCACAGATAAGCACTGTTGAAGGTAAAAGCCATATTTCCGCCTCGGTTTGGTGTCTGTGTCGTCATGTGGAAACAATTTGTATTATGTGGGGACTGCTCTTGACTGCAGAATCCAGAGTGCCCCTCTGAAATATTTGTTTTCCAGACTGTTTGTCTAAAGCCGGATGCCCAAATTGAACTTTAACAATCTGAAACCTGTGAGTGAAAACATTATTCAAAAGCATGACATTGACCATAATCCTTTGTTATCTGAGCTCTTTTTCCCTTGGCCTTTCCTTACCTTCCACTCCATCCTCAAAAAGGAGGGCCAACTGCACCTGAGGAAACAGACCTTCCCCACAGCTTAATGAGAGGTCTTGGTCCATTAGGGGATTCACATCCCTAACAAGTATCACCAGTAATTTATAAAAGGAGTTGTGCATAAGCAGTCACAGGTCAGGCAGCTTGTCAGGTTTTTTAATGGCGATAATGGCCCACACTACTGCATCAGTAAGCATTCAGAAAGACTCAGCTCTAGTTTTTATCTTGATGCTTTACTTCCAACCTCGCAGAAGTACTCAAAGGAGGCTTTGGTTTATGGCTTCTATCTGTCTTGAAGTCAGTTTATGGCTTCTGTCTGTCTTGAAGTCTTAGGGACCATAGACCAGGTGACGGCCACAAGCAAGGTCCCACGTTCCTCTGGCCAGTGATCCAAAAACACCCAAAAAAGCCATTTACAACTGAGAGACCACATTAAAAAAACAATAGGGTGAGATGTACAGTATATGGAGAACTGTTGTTAAAGTACATGACCAGATGAGGAGGAAAAACAGAACCATTGTGATGGTTTTATGGACTTTCTGAATATATTCCTAAGTGTCATGCAATTTTAGCATTGCTCTGACAGGTTAATACGTGCAACTTGTCTCCAGGGGCTAAGATTAAGTAGCAACAAAGCTGAAGGGAAAAGCATTGCCAATAAATGGTGAGAAATTTTTTTGTAAGCACTCTTTCTCTATGGGAATACTTTATTTAAGTAAAAGGAAAAGAATTGCAAGACATACGTGATTAAAATCAGACTCACATCAGGCAAACTTTAATTATTATTTTAACAATATGACATACATCACCAGCAATTTTCTTTCCAAAATTATCATGGTTTTTAAAATCTCCAGCATTTGTGCGTTTGATCTGCCTATGGCTACCACCCAACCTGTGGAACTTGTCCTACATCGCACGTGCAGGGATAGTCCAGACCAACAAGGCATGGCCATGGTCAGGAGAAAATTTCAGGGAGCAAGGGATGCAGGGACATCCCAGTGAAAAGCACAAGGCATAGGTGGTATCTGAGCTCTCTTAATGGCAGAAGGACAATTTGCTCTACTGTCCCCAAGCTGGGCAGTGATGGGCTGTTCCTGAGGGAACTGACCAATGGAAGGAGTGAAAGGCAGGAAATGAGCAATACCAGAACTTGTACAGATCCATAGTGTTGGCAAGGATGCTATGAGCAAGGACTAGGACTGAAAGCCAGGAACACCAATAGCCTACAGTGAGGGTGCAGGGCAGAATCATGGCCACAATCACACAGGGACCACTGGATGTGCCAGCACAGGAGCCATCCAAGAAACCTGCTCCTTTAGCAACCCATCATAACTGCTGTTGCATACACCCAGCTGTTCCGAAATACTAGTGTCCAGAGTAAACTGGTTTCATCAGATGAGGAGGCATATTTTCCAGGTTCTCCCAGTCAAGCCAGCTCATCTTTATTTCACTCTTTGATGTAAGGACAATGTGTTTTCAAGAGACATTTCTGAAAGAAGGAAGAGCAGTCATTTGGCAGATGAAAGAGAGCAATGCCGTGAGAATAAGGGACCGCAGAGCACAAGGTGTAGGAAGAGCAGAAGAAACACAAAGGCCACAAAAATAGAAGGCATCTTGGAGTAGAGAAAACAATAAACAGCAGAATCCATAGACAAGGACCCCAGGAAGAGGCTAGAAGACACACTGGAGGCAGTGGAGGGAGTAATAGTGAAGGACAAGAGCATCAGCCATAGGGTGGTTACACTGGCTGGGAAAAACACACAGTGCTGCCAGAAGAAAAGCTGCTGAGTGGCCATTGCACTGGGGAGGGGAAGGTGTGCTCACAGGTGAGAGCATCACCCCCTGCAAAGCACAGGGCAGCCCTTGTCATCCACTGGGCTCGGGCGGTGGGTGACAAGTCTGAGCTGAACTGCTGCCAGGAGTGTATATGCAATGTTGAATTTAGATGGGAAAGTAACAAAAAGCAGGAGGAAAACATTTTAGAACCATTAATTAATTGGTTTCTCTATTATATTTAAATTTTTTTTCAAACACAATTAACTCAGCTTTACGTTTCTAGTAAATAAAACTCTCCATTTTGAAGCAGCCCCTTTTAAGCTGAGTGGAAGAGGAAATCATACCCCTAATTCTGACCCGTAGTCTGCAAATCACCAATTTTTTCCACAGCAAGATTAAATGCACCGTTGTTGTTCTGCCAGCCCTTAACGCAAATTAATGACTTAAATTACCTTTCATCTCACCTTATAAATTCTACCTTGAAGCAGCAGAAAGCCCAAGGGCTCTTGCATAACCAGATGAAGACAAGTTCACTGCCTCAAATCCTTCCCTTCTTGCTCTACTTTACATCAATTCTTTATAAGAAGAGGTCTCCAGGGCTAACAAAGGAGCTGGCCATGCAGCAGAAGGTGCCGTGGGACTTTCAGAGGTAAAAGCCCGTCTCGCGGTGACTCAGTGCACTCCATTAGTCCTAGGAAACGCGGGGCACATTGAATGCAGCAGATGTGCCCTCACTTGCCAGGCTTCAGACAAATGCAATCAAATCTATTTTAATCATCTATGAAATGCAAATGCGTTCCACTTGCGCACCCGCAAGATCCATTGTCTTCCTCACTGAAGCATGCGATAATGCCAATTAAACGCAGTTGCTAACTTAATAGGTGTTCTGATTGCCTATGGGAAATTATCTTTACTTTTTCATTAGTAGTATTATTAGTAGTATTATTTCACATCGCAAAGATTTTAAAATGTTTTAATAATTGTGTTTGGGTTTGTTTGTGTTCTCCCTTCCACCGGCTCTGTGGCCAGCACCTACCCAGACTGAGCAGTGAAACCTGTGTTTCCACTCAGAGAAACAATGCTGTGTAATCCCAAGTATTAAAAATACCCTTCTCAACTTCTTCTAAATGGGCCCTACACAGAAGTGACAGTTGCATTAATCTGCTGGCAATTTTGCACACACACACAGGCTCCCGTACATGCACACAGTCCCTTTGTTATTCTGCTAGAAATGGCCAGGCATCTGTAAAGATGTTTATTCTCAGACTCACATGAAAAATGTTTGCAGTACGTATGTAGCCTACAAAGTCAAGAATGATAAGCATTTAAATCAGACTGGCCATGCAAAGTCAATATTTCGATATCAGAGGAATTGATTCTTGATCTAGTGCCAGCACTGTGTACTCAATGTACTGCAGAAAAATCCTCGCCCAGTCTTCCTGCCAGCACACTGTTAGGGATGACAAGCATGCAGTTATCTGATAGAGCAGATATTTGTTCCAAAATACGATTTTCATTTCAAAGACAAAACATGAAAAGAGCTTACTTGTGGGGAAACCAAATACTGTATTCTCCTCTTGATAAATCAAGCTTTAGAGAAATAATGCCAAAGAGAGCAGGATTCTGAAAAGAACTTCTGTAGCTCTTTTCATGCTTTTTCAGCTACTCAGCTGGCTTAACTCTGCCAACTAATAATCTTGTGTTTTCCTAAGATGTGTTGAGAAAGAGTTTATTTGCAAATAATTATTTAGTGATAAGGATGCATGTCTGTTTGCTTTTAAACAGTTCCTACAAAGCTAATTAGGGGGTTTATCATAGAACACAGGGTTCTATATGGTTTATACCTTAAGCTGCTAATTATGGGATTTTCAATAACATCTCTTTCTTTCCTTTGCAGAGGACTAAGACAGTATTACTAGACAATAAAAGCCCTGTTTCAGTGATAAAGGTGAAATTTCTTCATGTCACAATCTTGTCAGCTCTCCTCATCTCTGGATTTACATAAAAGTAACCAAGTATGAGTAATAACAGACAGGAGAGAGAAACATCTTCATACCCTCTGAGACCAGGGACTAACACAATAGTCCTTTTATACTCTGCAAAGACATCTTTGCTATTTGGCTGCAGACCTCCAGATACACTGTCTAATTACAGTTAGCAAGCAGCATGTCCTTGACACAACACAGAATAAATATAACCTGCCCTTTCAAGTGTGTCACCGTGCTCAACGCTTATTTTATGTCTTCACACTGCTAACCAGACCTTATACAAAGAAACTTAACCATGCTTGTACCCACAAAAATTAAATAGTATCACATTGAATGCTACTTTATTTTAGCAGGACATAAAGAGGGATTGATACCGAATTGCTACCACCCAGCTACATTAAGTGAGGGTCTATCTCACTTACAGCTCTTCCTTGGGGCATAATAATTACCTACATGCTTTATTTCACTGCCAGTCTTCTGTATAAGTGCAAATATGGAGTATCAGTCCAGTTTCAAAGAAAAGTTAAAGGTAGACTGTAGAGAAAATTAATCATAAGCATCTCAGGACCTTACTGGGATGCAGCCCAATTAAATTCAATACACACATCCTCTGTGGAGGCCATTAATAAGCTGCTAACAATTTCTGTATGTCCCTGCTGGGCTTTATACAAAATTTTGCCCCAATAATGAACTCTGCAGTCTTTACAGGTGGGATTTTCAGAAGTGTTCAACACTGATCCAGATCCACTCGCCTTGAAGTCAGCAGGAATTTTAACCACCAGCGTTAGGGGGGAGGTAGGAAAAGGTCAGCCTTGACTGCTTTTCAAAATCCCAGCCCACCAGTCTGCTTAAGCCCCCTGCAACTCTGAGGGGAGAGTAGTTTTTCTGTATTTATTGCACAGAGTAAGGAGTCTTTGTATACAATGAACACCAGATTATGTGCTGCAGAAGCATAGAATATTTTTGCATCCTTTATCTGTAAAAACAACCAACCTTCCAAACAATACATAAGCCTACATGAATAAACAAATCTTTCCTACCCAGGGAGGGTAACCATTTGTGTTCACTTGTATAGTCTAGAGACCCAATAAAGCTATTGATATGCTCCCTTAAACAGAAAAACTATCAAAAAACAGAGTTGTGCACTAGACTAAAATGCTGAAAGAAAATATCAAACTTATTAGGAAAAGGTCCTGAAATCTTGAAAACTGCTTGCAAGGATCAAACTCTCTGTCAGACTGTGGGAATCCAGAGGAAGTAATAGCAGTTCCACTAGTAGGTTGTTGATCCAGGCTTCAAATTAATTATAAATTCATAATTAATTATGAAGTGCTACCCCTTGCTCTGTTTTCCTGTGGCCTGAGGAAGAGACACATTCTCAAAAGCTCAGAGCCAATTTCCATTTTATTTTTAGCCAGTCAATCTCACAAAAGGTCTTACCTACAACTTGGGGACTTGCTCTTTTATATTCCATTCATGTATAAGATAATCAGCTGGTGCAGTGATCTGTGACACTTAAATAGGAAAGATGCATATAAAAAACAAAGACAGACTAGAAGGGACCCAAATACTCTGCCAGGGCCATGGCAAGGGCAAAACAAGAATGGTGCCCACACTCATCAACTCCTGCTGCTGTTGTGCCCTGAGAAGTGGGAGCACTCCATGCCCATGGATGAAGGAGGATGTGGGAGGGGTCTGTGCGGTTCAAAGCACCTGGATGCCAGGGTGTCCTGCAGAGATGGGTGCTCATGGCCTCATTTCTCCCAGCAACATCCACCTTCAGCTGGGAAGGGAAGGACTCTTTTGCTCCACAGTGCAAATCTGATTCACTCCGAGCCAAATCCTCATGGGTGCTCACAGAATCATAGAATGGTTTTGGGTTGGAAGGGACCTTAAAGGTCAAGGACAGGGACACCTTCCACTAGACCAGGTTGTTCAGAGCCTCATCCAGCCTGGCCTTGATGGCTCTTCCCTCCTTGCACCTAAGCCACCACACTAGGAATGGCAAAACTCCTTTTGTTTCTTTCTGCTGAGTTTATAGCTCTCTGATTTTAAGAGGGTTCCATATTAGTGTTGGGATTTTATGCTTATTTATTTTCTAGCCTTTCCACTAGTGTACATCTCACTAAGAAGCAGTATTTGTGAGGAAAAGGGGTGGTGTATGAAGCTCAGAAGATTGAAATCATCTTTTGTTTTGGTCATTATTGAAGGATGGAGTGGTTATAGCACAGTTTTTGCTTACAATTACAAAATCAACATACAGTATCTAAATAACCTAAAGAACTTTCAGTGTCCAGTAAACATTGATCTCTAATCCATTAAGCGTATTTACTTCTGGACTGAGCAGCTTGAAATAAAATACTGTCCTATGAATCAGCAGCCTTTTCATAGATGACAGGAACAAAAATTATCCAACCATGTGGTATTTCGAGCTCACCTGGCACAGATTAGTAGCAATTCTGAAGAAGGATAAAGCGGTTTGGGTAAGTAACACCCTGGATGGCTGCTGAGAAGGAAGAAACGGACAATAATTTGCGAGGTCCACTTTCCAGTTTAATCTCAAGCAAATCACTTATCTTGTTTTATTTTTCAATTTTTAAAGGAATATATAGAGTTTCCTCTGCTTGCCTGGTCTTCAGAGTATCAATTGTCTTTAAACATATGTATGTACAGCACTAACCACAACACAGTCCTGCTCCCTATCAGAGCTGGTAACTGTTATCAGAAGAAAAATCAGTAAATAAATAATGATGTGTAAGAAAGCCATGTGGTCTGAACCCAATGGCACATGACCAGAAGTTGGCAATAGTCAAACCGGACGACTGAGGCAAGCATCCTTATGGGTCACACGCATTGCAGTTCCTCCAGGTTACCCCCACTCCCTTCTGTCAGCAATATGAAACCTCCATAACCGGCTGAAATCACCTTCTGAGCCAGGAGTAGGAGTAGGTAATTTAGTTTCCATGGTAATGCAGTTCTGGACCATTCTTAAACAGAAGCTGCCAAGTATGACAAATGGTAGGTGCTGATTTTTTTATGTGAACAGCTATTCACTATGAATTGAAATGAGATTGCCAAATTCACTTTCCTTGGGACCAGAGCTAGGGTCAAAAGTTATTGTTACATTCGAGCCATAGCCCAAAACTAGCACTTTAGCCACCCATCTCTAGCTGCAATATTTAAGTCATAGAATAAAAATGAATGACTCAATATCAGAGTTGTCAAATAGAAGAGACAGATTTACATCAAGCAATTCTAAAATGCTCTGTAGTCATGAATTAAAGGAAACATATGACAAATGACTCTTATTCATTTCTTCACGGGAAAGAAATTCTGTTTTAAGCATTGCTGAATGTTGTGCAGTTGCTATTATATGTAGTGTATATGGAATCTGCATTAGGATAAACACATGAAATGAGAAGGGCTTGAATTCAACTACTTTTCTTCCATGAGCCACCGCTGTACAATATGCCACAGTAGGTTTTGCACTCTGCTAATCTCCTAAACAGTACATAATTGGTCTTGGAAAATGCTGTAATACTGTAATTAACAAAATGACAAATAAAAGAGGAAAAGGCCTTTTTATTTCAGTCTTGTTTTCCTTCAGAGTGAAGCAGTAGGAAGACAGGTTGCCAGATCAACTGTTATTTAACACCATCTCTGCCATAAAGGCAGCCCAAAAAACCAACTGAATTTTCCCAGGCTGGGGAAAGCGGGGGAGGATGGTCCCGCCAGTCACCACCCAGCTGAAGCTGGATTAGTAGGGTGCTGCTGGACTGCCTGCAGTGGCTGCATGGCTGGGGCTAGATGGGCTCCACAAAACTGCCCCAGCAACCCCAGCAGCCACTGAAGGCACTGAAGAGCTATGAGGATTTACATACTGGTCTATCAAGAGCTTCCTGTGGCCTATTTGTGAGCCAGCAGGCTCTGCATGGCAAACCCATGGAAAAGTGACTCCTAGGAAGGTTCTTCTTCAGAGTAGCGATTCTTCCTGCTTGCAACATTACCTTTGACAAATACAAAGAAGGGAACAAAACATTGTAAGCATTAGGGGAAGAAAAAAGTGAGACATTCCCAGCTCAGTGTTGGAAAGAAAAGAAACGCAGCTGAGAAGCATTGTGACAAAACATTTTCTGCCTTTATAGCACCCTTACAAACCCTGGTACTCAAAGCCTTTTGTAAACGTTCCTGAAGCTGTGCATTAAAAGAGTAGTTCTCCCTGACACAACCTATTCTCTGTTTCTTCTCTGTGAAATGCCTGGAATAGAGGGTGCTCACCCATTGTTTGTATTTTAGGCATTTACACAGACACAGTTGATAGCAGCCAGAATTGAGACACGGGTAGGTGAATGGGTTTGTTTGGGGTTACACTGGGAGTGGCTTTCTGAGGCACAGGCAGAAAATCTGGGCATGAAAGGGGCACAGTGGCTCTTCCAACCAACCCAGAGCAGACATGGACTCAGTACACCCATGTGAGCCTGCCAACTCACCTCGTCAGTGCCTGACCTGAACCACGATCCCCCAGCCTGCCAAGATTTTGGCAGCCTGCTGCCCATGCCCTGCTGGCATGTGCCCAGGCATTGCACTGGGGACACTTCAGTGCTCATTTATGACTCCCAGAAGGCAATGGCTGGTCTCACAGGGGGACTTATCCTATAAGGGGACTTATCCTACTACAGTGGAGTGGTGCACTTTTTATGAGCTGCAATGAGCAGTGATTCCCCAAAAGCTGACTGTCAGTCTCAGCCAAGCAGTCTAGCAGATAGCTAGAGCTGAAATGGAAGTTGCTTCATCCATGCAGTGCTGAGTGAATGGGTGGTGGCTTTGGGTCTCCACCCAACAACTTCCTTAGGGATCACCCTGACCAGAGGTGTAAAAAAATTAAGAGACATAATATTATTTCAGAGCAGGTTGTTACTGTTATTTAGCAACTAATCTCTGCAAAGAACAGCAAGTTTTAGGCTGGCTGGCTCAGCACCAGATACTCACAAGTTCCACATAAATGGACGTCTAGGAGGCAAGAAATAGCATGGATTACACCACTGGCAGGGAGTTTAACTAACACACATAAACTAATAACAGATATTAAGAGACAGGACTTTCTAAATTGCACTGGGGCCACTGCTGGCCTTCATGTCTTCTACTAGGAATGACAGAACCTGTTGTCACTGGCATACCAGGTTACTTTTAGGCAAGCCTTCTTCAGATAACTCACACTGATGCAAAAAGGTGTACCATCTTTAGTTTTGCTCTTTTCAGAAGTGGAGACTTTGTTTTCATCCTAATGTTATGGTTAAAAATGGGATGCCTGTGCCCCTGCATGCCACAGACACTTGGGAAGTGCTGAACAGGTAGCTGGGGAAAGCACTTACAGACAACCATGTAATTCCTTCCCTGCACACAAAGTGGGAATATTTGTGGCCTGCTGACACATAGCACTTCAGAAAGTCAGGAAAATTTGTAGGACAGTGAGTAGATGCTAGAAATCTTTGCCAAGGATCCTTATTGACTATCATGAGTTTCTCCTCTATGAAATGCTCTTACAACTTCATCCACTGCCTCTCCCCTGCCCCATCTAGACAGCTCTGCAAGAAAAAGGGAGCAGTAGGAAGCTGCACACTGTTTTTCTTAGTGGTCTTTTTCATTTAACTTAGCCACTGGGCTTTATAATGCAGCCTGCCTGGGACAATGCATTAATAGTCTCATTCTACCAGTGTGACAGGACAACAAAGAGCCCAGTATGTGCCGAAATATGCACTCCCCTTGCTAAGCCTGTAATCCCAGCTTTGATATTTTTTTGTTTAAGCAATCAGCACGAACCTAGTGAGAATAAATTGGAAATTGCATGCTTAATTTTGTCTTCTGCTTGACTTCCATCTTTGATCAGAGACTGAAGAGAATGGGCTGAAAGAAGCTCATGGCTTCCTCCACAGATGATGTTAAAGGACAGTTTGTCATAAAAAGTAGCCTCCATTTTCTTGGTCGTAACCACAAAATCCCTCCTGTCTTTCTTGTAATCTCCTTGAGAAGGACATCAAAAGTGCAGATACATGTCCATGATTTGGGCTGCTGCTGTCATTCTGCTCCAGAGTTGCTGTGTCACCTGTTGTCACTTTTCCTCCAGCTGCAAACAAATCTCCAAGTTATGGCCCCAAAATGCGTGACCCAGATGCAAGACTCAATGCAGAGGGGTTTCAGTGTCCTTGCTCAGGGCACCACCACCAGGGATCTCCTCTGCCACCATCCACCAGCCGAGGAGTCTGTGTGCTCTTGGTGTTTTGCCTAATACTCACCTGGGTGCTCCTGCCACTGCTGCTGCTGAGAGCATCCATCAAGCGCTGCCATTGCTTTGACAGAGCTTCAAAGATTTGCCAGCCTACAGCTGCCATTTTCCATTCTTTGCTGTTTAGAAGCTGTTTGCGAACTTTTTAATGAACTTCTGATGCTGATCACGCAGCCCCCACCTTCTCTGAGTCTGCAGGATGCCAGAAGATGGACAGAGGGTCATAGCCCCAGAGGCGGTTATTCGGCACCTTTGTGAGACCCTCTGGCCAGCTCACAGCACCCTGATTGAGTGAGTTGGGCCTGAGGTGAACCAATTACTGTAAAAATGAAAGAGATCATGTGGAAAGAAGGGTTAAAGGCTGAACGGTGCACAGCTTTACTGCAGAGGGAAGCAGAAAGGGTGGAAAATGCAGACCCAGAGGACTGAAGGGCTGTAAAATCTGATCACTCTTCTGCTTCAAGGACATTCATGTTGCAAGGTAAGGAACTGCGACCAACACCAATCTGGGCAAGCAAGCTCACCTTCAAAGCGTGTATAAGCTTATCTCCCTTCTAAGGTCAACAGAAAATTCCCATTGACCTCATGAGGTCTTGGATTTTCAATTAACGCAAAGCTACTGGACTTGATGTGCAGTTATGAAGCATTTGTAATTATTAATTTCTCTCTTCTCTGACTTCCAGTTGACCTCTGAAGGGAGATAATATGTCATAGCTTAAGACTGAATGTGTATTAGTACTTTAAAACACCATTCTCAGTGATAAAAGCCCATGAACTGACATACCATACTCTTCTGGATCAGTGTAAGAATCAGCATGAAAATAGTCTTACTGGACACTTACAAAAATGGACTGTGAGTCTGCATGCTTGAATCTAGTTTCCATTTATTTATTGTTAAGTTAAGGCCTTTTTCTGGTGTTAATACGTAACTGTAACACACTTTCCAAAGACAAAATGCTAGGAGTCAATTTTTTCCAACCTTTTAAAAATTTTGGTTTACAAACAAGAATCAAATAGTCTGCACCTGCTGTTTCCAGGACCCCGAGAAGGTGCAAAACTCCCTGGTATATCTCAACAAGCTGCTTTTAATGGCTCTGTTGAGTATTCAGAAATTAGCTGTTCGTCTCTTCCTCCCATGTTTTTTTTAAATCCTTAAGCAGAAAGTATTAAACTCCTGTGGGAACATTTCTGCTTATGCATTCAGAGTTACAGAAGTCACTGGGTGTTACAGTGTAGGACAAACTGCTCTAGCACGGAAAGCTCCATACAGAACTATAAGTGAAAAACAGTTTTCTTCTCCTTTGCAATATATCACTCCATACCAGCTCCAAAACAATAGAGGCTTCCTGGAAATCAGCATGACTCCAGAAACAGGATTACTAGAAGATTAACTGGAATATGCAATATTTTCAAAGTTCAACCATGAGCATTGTCAAAGGCCAAAGAGACAACCTGAGGAAGCAGCTAAACACAACGACATTCCAGGGTACCAGAAATGGAGGCTGGAGGTAGCCAAGAAGGGAGGTGCAGGCTCAGGACAGGAGAAGTCAGAGGGAAAGGCAAGTGCTGGCATAGGCCAGCTGATAAGCCATGCTGGTAAGTTGAGGTAAAGAGAGAGATGGAGGTCAGAAAGCAGCACTCCAGGAGGCTGGGAGGTGATGTTCAGATACAAGTCTGAGGAAGTTTTGTCACAGGGTGAACAGAGGTAAGGGTGTGGCAGCAGTGTTTTGGATCACTTCAAGAGAATATAGCGAGAAATTGGGAAGGCCAGGTAAAAAATAGCCTGCAGTCAAGCAGGAGCAGATCTTGGAGCTGATCAAGATGTTGGAGCAGATCATCCAGATCTTGTCGCAAACAAGAGAAGAGGAACCATTCTCCGAGACCTGCGAGAGAAAGAACCATAAGCTTTAAGCAGTTGCACAAGTGTACAAGGAAGGAAGAGAAGGTGTTAGAGCATGAAAAACTGAAAAGAAGATGATCATTTATTCAATTTAAAACCTGCTTTTTTTCCTGCAGCATTCCTCACACAAGTATTAATCACTGGAGAAATATAAACAATCACTGCTTTTTTGTAGGCGCAACCTCTGCACATAGGAAGATAAAACAAGTTCCCTAAGGTTACCCAGTGGCAGAGCTGACAAATTAACTCAAGGATCACAAATCCCTGTCCAGCCCAGGTTTTGAACCTTGTTTTCCATTTGCAATTAGTTTAACAAAAGGAAAAATCTGTGCAGGTTGCTTGTAATTGTCCCAAAATCATACATGCAATCATCTTTAACTGATGAACATGTTTACTACCCTTTGTTTATGCTAGTTATTCACTAGTGATCATTTGTGGTGTGAGAAGTCAATCTTACAGCATTATTTTTCTTGATACCCTGACTGGGTACCAATTTACTTGAAAAACTAGTAGCTAAAAAGAATCTTCATTCTCCAAATACATCAGAGTGAAATCTGTATTCTGCACAAGTGCTTCCAACCAGTCATCAGTTATGAGCTAAACACTCAAAATACAAAAATTATTTGCCATGTCTATTTTGCCATGTTTAGACTATTGGGCTGAAAGATGAAGACGAAGAAGAAGCTGTTCATATGCTGTAATGGGGGAAATGGAAAGCGGCTGGCAATCTTTCTAAAATACACAGAGATTTTTCTCATATCGTGCTGGAGTATGTAGGCTCTTGAGCAATGGCCCTACACTGTAAAAAGCCACTTTAAAAGGATGTATCTTGACTCTAATGCATTGCCTGTGCTGTGCAAGACAGCAGTTATTCAGGAAAGAAATAAAAGAACGCATCAGAACATCAGACAGCAAAATGAAAGGGCAAACTCAGGACTCCATTCTGCCATCTAAATACCCTGCCTCATACCATGTGAATGCCCCAGGTGAATATCCTCCACGACATCCCAGCCACCTCTCCAAAAAGGCTGCCCTCATGTGTTCTGTGCTTTCTGTGTATACAGTGCCTTGCATCACATCTGGGGCTTTAAAGGCCTGATCCAAAGTCCATTGATTTCATCTCAGTGTCCTGAATCTAGGCTGAAAGAAACACATTCAAACATTTCTTTTTTGTTTCACCTTGAATTTCATGCATGCTCTGCCCATCAGCCAGCCTAAAAATCACAAACTGCTGCCTGTAACACTAATATTTTGTCCACAGAACAAATGATATCAGTCTTCATTGTCTCCCCAGAAAAAGTTTTGATTTTTCCATTTCTTCTACAAACAAAATGAACATATAATTTATGTTTGAGAGCAAAGTGATTTTATGGTATTTCTCTTTGGTGACAGAATGATTGGAATAAAATTACATTCTGTTGACAAAAAATGTGATGAAATGTTGCTTGCGCATGTTAAGAACAAAAGAGTTTGACAAAAACCACAGTTTGCCAATGGGATGTAGTAAACGTTTTAACAAAATGAATTCTGTCTGTCTCCTATTTGTCCTAGGAATGACATGTGAAGCTTTTCCAAATCCACTATGTCAAAATAAAATATAAAAATTTTACCTATAAAAAGACTAAACACTACTTTTATAGAAGCCATTCGTTCTAGTGCTTTAAGCCACATTGCTCTAGGTCACATCTCTTTTTTCCCGAATTCTGTAACTTCTAATAGAGATATGCTGGATTCACATGTTTTGGTACATATCCATTCCACACACCACCATTAATTAACAGTAGTAGGCTTTCACATTTTCCTGGATTTTTTGGTAAATTGAACAATGAAGTAGAACTTTGTGATTTTCAGGAATACTAGATATGTTTAAAGATAGCAATGTTTGTTCTTGGAAGTCATTAGGTCTCTGACAGCAACACGAGTACTCACATAATTTAATTCTTTCAGAGCCTAAGCAACAGTCTGACAGCATCTGGGAAACGTGCGCCAAGCTATTTTCTCTCTGAACTTTGATGTCTGACATCTTTACATGGACATGAGCTCATATGAGGATGGACAGAAAGGGAGGGGAATCTCTCTTTGGTGGGCTCAAGTGAATGAGCTTAGACAAGGCTGATTTACCTTTGGTAGCAGAGGGCCTTTAGGTTAAAAGAAATTTGATGGCTCTACGGGGGATGGGATATAAAAGCACAAGGCTCAGAACAAAGGGAATAGACTTAAGTCACCATCATGAAATGGTTGAGCACAAAGCAAAAAAGAAGCTGCTAAGAAAGGTTAAAGTGCAAAAGAACAAAAGGAAAGGTCAAAAAAAATTATGTAAGCATCAACACATCAGCAACAAATAAAACAAAAATTAAAACTTGCAGCATAAACAGAGCCAGATGCATTGCTCCCTCCCTTCTTGTTGATCTTTATTAGGCCCAAAGGCTATAAATCAGCCCAGAACAAGTGACTGGTCAGCATGATGGTGAAGAGCACAAGCTTCTCTACAGGACCAGTGTGTGGGACAAGCTCAGGGGACAGACTTGGCTGGTTTGGTCCCTGGGCTCTGCATAAAAGGTTGCCAGAGCTTCCAGGGCTCAGGCAGGCAGTGAAAGAAGTCGACTTTCCTTCCAGACAGATGAAAATGAAAGAAAAACATTATAATCCCATTAGCACTGGTGGATTTCAGTCTGATCTTCTATCATGCAGAGGAATACTGTCCCCACTGAAAGCACTGGGATTTTGGCCATACCCAAAAGCAAATCAGCTAGCTAGGCCATGAAGCACCCTTAAATCCATTAAATTCCCCAGTGGCTAAGTGAGGAGAAAGAGAAAGGACACAGAAAGAGTCTGGTTAGATCCTGCAGTGCAGACACACTTTCAAACTTTGACAAGATTGAGCTTTTCAAGTCACTGAGGCTTCACACAGTCAGAAGGACTGCAGACCTGATTTCTGGACTTTAACATCAATGGGCTAAAGAAATCTGTGAGCATGGGGCCACCAAAGATCTTGTCAGAATTGCTTCTGGCTCTCCAAGGTCATGGTAAGGTAAATGATGTTTAGTTCAACTGTGTATGGGTTAAAGATCTAGAGGAGACCCATCTTTGTACGGATTGGCCAGTCTGTACAAATATTAACATAAAAGCAGTGATAGACATTTACATTTTTCAGCAAATGTCTCTTAGAGCTAAAAATGCAATTAATTGCACTGCTTGCAATAAGGCTTTTGTTCTTTCCTTTCCTCCCTCTCTCCTCCAGCCCCTACCCCTGACAGCGAGAAGGCAGCTAATGTGGTAAATGTTTTTTCCCCTGATTTTTCCCTTACAAAAGGATAAATGGTATGAAAAGGTAAAAAATGTTCAAACATAATCAACACACACATACATTCTAAAGAAAATAGCAAATTAAATGCAAAGCCTATGCTAATACATCATCCAGGTTGAGATTTTAATTGCAAAAAGTCAGGAAATGTAAAGTTATGGTTCTCGCAGTAATCATCACTCAGCCCCACGAACACAGTTAGGATTTGTATTCCAGGCAGTGAGCCGCATTAACTCGAACACCAGCGTATATATGCGTTCTCTGCCTTCATTACAGTTGCTGGGGGAACCATAATTCTGCATTTGCTGACTTTTGCTCAATTAATTTTTTTCCTTATTGCTGTGCTACAAGAGTCTTGCATTTAATTTCTCTGTATTAAAAAAAACAAACACGTAAAACAATGAAAAGAAACTGGAAATTTCCACCGCATATTAAAGTTAGGAGATAATCCATTCTGTCTCTGCATCCTAAGGCTCATGTAGGACCATGCAGTCGTTTTACAGAACAGGTACATGAATAATAATAGGAATAGTAATAATAGTTAATAATAATTACAATAAATGCACATACCTGGAGCTTTACCTCATTGTGAAGTGAGCGCAAAAAGATCAGGGAACTGGTGTGCAGTGGACAATGCCTTTTTTCAACCCACTGTGATAATTACTTGTATTGCACCTCTTTGCAATGAAGGCAATGCTGAAGTCTCATGTTCCCACCAGGGCTGTCTCAGATGCGCTTCACCACAAAAGCAAATTCTGTGCCCCCACAACCTGCTCAGGACTTCAGGATAATTTTGTCTGTAATCCTCCAACTACATGCTGGTGGTGGGATACACCTTCCTGGAAATCTGCCTGGTCAATCTACAGGAGCAGCCATAAAAGTAATTAATTCTAGTGGTCTGAGAAATCAGTTGGAAAACAATGCTTTCCTACTCTGTAACAAAGGAGTCATCAATCTCAGCTTCTCCTCTGAAATATATTTGAAGGCACAGCTGCAGACAGACACTAAGTAAGCCTCACTAACATTATTGACATCGTGTCTTTGTACCAGCAGGAGCCCCACACCATTGTGACTTGTCTTTACCTACCTCTCATCCTCCTCTGGGCTCCTGAAATGTGCCCACAAGGATGTATTGGATTCAAGGTCAGATTTCCAAAGTGGCTGAAGGATATGAAGACGAATATAAGCCCAGTCAGAGTTTAAATAACTGAGCACTTGGGTAAATCCCATTAATCCCACCTTTCTTTTAAAGCTCATATGCATATAAAATCCATTCCTAGGAAAAGCCATCCCCCAGAAGTCACCATTCTCATTCAAACTGTTATGACAGGGGTTTTCTTTTTTTCATAATAGTGGGTCTGCTGGTCAGAAAAATCCATTAGCCGTATCTGAAACAGCCCTCAAGCATAAGATACATACACATATAAGTCTCCTGAGCTAAGATATCGGTATTGTCTCTCTTTGATAAATCTTGGCAGTTTCTTCTAAAATTATTCCATATTTTAGTTTTATGTTAGCTACTGTGCAAATGGGAAACATAGGTACCTCCCGTCCTCTGGAATGTCTCTTATAAACTCTCCTCTCATGATGGAAAGAGTAGGATTTGTGTTGCTAGACCGGCATAGCCGCAGGTGAGCACTGGCCTCTAATTTGTAAAGAGTTATCAGACACTCACGGTGTGACCACGTGCTATGTTTATTGCAGACAATTTTGGGGTTATTAACCTTGCAAATACATGAAACATTTTCTAAATATAGCTTTCAAGAGTACTTACCTGTTAAAAAGAAGGGGAGACACAAATTTCTCACTGAAAAATTGCACTTTTCAAAAATATAAGCAAATCTTAGCAGAAACTTCATGTAGGTTTTCCAGTATTTCTTTCCCCTCCTCAAAAATAAAACAATAAAACAAATTAGTTAAAAACTACCACTTTTTGTTATTCAGATCTTTTCTCCTTCCTCTTTTACCTTTTTCCATTCTAAAGAGAAGGGAAATAGAATATTAAAGAAAGCAGAGAGGGAATCATGGAGAAAAATTCCCATGGATTTTTTTAAAATCCAAGTTTGGGACTTTTCTGTTCCTTCCCTGAAATATGTTTATTTGGTTGAACTGCAAGCCTCTAGGTCAGCCTGTTCTTTGGACTTTGAATGCAAAGAGCACATCCAGCCAGAGGTAAGCATCCAAGGTTCCTGGCAGAAGACAGCATCAGACAGAACAGATGGCAGCTCCTGATCATGCCAGCAAGAAGAAATGGTGTTGCCAAAAGTGCAAAGAGTTCATTCAGATCTATTTAATGCTTTTTGCCAATTTTCCCCAACCATAGTAAAAAGAGTCCAAATTCTCTGTGAAGTCATGTCAAACCTATGGTTGGTACAGCATTGTACCACTCCTTTCACTCATTTCAAATAAAAACATGATGGTCACACAGCAGAAAATTTGGCAGAAGTCCCCTGATCTAAAAGATGTAGGAATCTTTGGTTTCAGGGGTATTCAACATGCAAATAAGACAGTGAGCCATGGAAATAGGTCTAACATAGGTCATGAAGAGAAACACTGTTTAGCAGTCATGCAGACTTTAGACATAGTGCCATGAAGGGCTCATTTCCATGCTAAGGAGCCCTCCACAGAGGACCCAGGGCAGTTCCATCACAGCAAGGAACAAGGGTCACCTTCTTGCTCTCCCTACTGAGGAAAGAAGCAGAATTAGCTGAAACACATCACCAAACAGAAAATCTAGATCAAAAGTGGAGTTGAGTAAGCAGGATTTTGGTATGTCCTACAGGAATCAACTCTTATAAATATCCATGGTTGTTAGAGAGGACCAATAGTCCTAATAGCCTTAGGACTATTAAAGAAGAGATTATGGAAATCAGTATTTGATGCTACCTGGAAGATGATGCTTGCCTAGTGCTTTGTAGCTAAAAAGAAGGAGGCAGCAAATAAAGAAACAAACAGTCCAAAGGTGCAAGACGAGTGAGAAGAGGAGGCTGTAGGCAAGGTGGTCACTCAGGCTGGGTGCACCTTAGAGGAAGCAAACACCAGGGGGACATGAGGAATATGCAATAAATTGATAGGTGAGGGCAGGGACCAAATTGTGTTCTACGTTCTCAGGACAGTACAAAATTTTCACCAAAAACAAATCAAAGTTACTAGTCACTAACAATGACACTGTGGACAACTTAACCGCAGCTGGTGCACAGAAAGATTCCCAAAATGGTGGCATAGGGGTAATACAGATTTACACATGAAGAGGGGGAAAGATATAGGAGACACCAGCCAGCTCCTCCAGCAACCCCCTTATGAATAAATGGTTTCTCTTACTACTGGTTGTACCTATTTTTATTTAAAATGGACTGTCCAAGGACAGGCAGTGCATACCTGTGGTGGAGTAAAGTTTCCTATCCAATTTCTGCTTCAGATTTCACTTTGAAAATCTAGCAATTCAAAAAGAAACAAAAGCATCCCACAGAATGATACCAAAGGACAAAGTTATTTTGGGAATACAATTTTAATCAGTGCAGTACCAGCATTTAAATCTGCTGCTGTACTGACATCAGTGGGGAAAAAAAAAAATAATTAAAAACAAGGAGTCCAGAGGGACTGGCAGTTTTGGAAATGAATCTACACCTGTGTCACCTTAACATGGGATTACTGCAATTCACTCTTGATGCAGAAACTGTGGGGGAAGCAAGAGCTGCTAGGTTGCTTATTAAGATGAGTTTCACAGTGAGTGACACCTCTGCTCTGTGATGTATAATGGCTAACAACCGATTTCCATCCAACTCCCTGCATTAGGGACTCAGCAAATTAGTCACCTCACTTTTTATTTTCATGTGAGTCCATGGTGTCCAGATTACTGCGGTGAGAAGACAAATGAAATCAATAGAATCTCTGTTCCCAAACAGATTTCCTATCAAAACAAAGTGGCAAGGGAACAGAAAGGGTACAGCAAACAAGGGTGACTGCTCACCAGATATGGGTGACATGTGCTGCGTACATTTCCTTGTCACCCAGGGACAGGAAACCAATTCCTCTGAAGCACACCACCACTTTATCTGTGTGCCCCCAGCGTTACCCTGCCCCAGGGGCAGGCAACACCCCAGGCTAGGGCTCAACACAGAGCCAGAGCTGTGGGCAGACAGGTTACTGGGACCATCCTCTGGCTCTCCAGGCAGGGTCATATCCCTTCAAAAGCATCTCCCATCCTACACCAGCCCCCTGTTCCACACTGGCTCCCAGAGATGGAGCAGCCACCCTTCTAGCCAGGCTAGAGGGATCCACAAGAATCCCTTGGACATTGAACCTGCAAAAGTAGTACCACACTCCAGTGTAGACAGCTCGAGGGATGACAATCACAGCCTTTGCTACCATGTGTGCTGATGCTTTTTAATCAGCTATGCAAATCAGGACAGTGCTTGGGTGAAGTTTCAGGCCTTTATTTCCCTAAAACACTGGCTTTCCACAAGACAAAAATCCCTCTGAAAGCATGGGGACATTCGTACTTGCCAGAAGTCTCTTGTTTCTTATTGCTGCATGTTGTGAGAAAAGAGATTCTTTGTCCTTCTCCCATTCTGATTTTTCCTTTATCCTCACCCAATAACTGAAGTAAAATCTTGGTGATGTTTTCTAACCTAAATCTATTTTTCATTGGTATTTCAAATAAATTGGATTTCAAACTGAGCCCAAACACCCTCAATCTAGAATTTCCCAAAATTTTCAAATCTTTGCTTTAACACTTCAAAATGAAACATTTCTTTATAAAATCCTTCTGAGACATCTACCCGATTCTGAAAGGCTTGAAGAAACCACAAGTGAAATAAAAAGTTGTACTTTGGATCCAAAAAAAAAAAAAAAAAAAANATTGCAACAAAACCTATTTTCCATCCAGTTTTTCAGCAGGGTCATCACTCAGCCCTGGGATATAGCTATATATTCTTTAGGGCATAAAAGAGCTGAGCTGTATCTGCTGAAAGCAAGGTGACAAAGTAACACCACCTCTGTGAGTGAAATGAGCCATGTCAGTAGAAGTGTAGTCTGAGCCTTAAAAGCTCCTGCAAGAGCTGTAGCACTTTGGGTCGTTGCAGCACACAGCAGACACAGTGCAACCCCCAGCACAGGCAGGCGATGGGATGCACTTAACACACATCACTGTGTGAGCAGTCAGGTGAATCACTGCTGCAGCTGATGGCAGCAATGCTGTGCCCACATGGGTTTTGTTTCCGTGCTCTCCTAGCCCTCAAGGGCTCTGCTGCCCAGGTAGAGAGCCGTACTCAAGCTCGCCAGTAAGTTTTCATCTTGAGGAGATGCAAACATCTACAAACCCAACCTCCACTGACAAAATGGTCTTGCACAGATCAGTCCCCTTTCCCTGGTGGGAGAATTAGAGGCTTTATGTGTCTGCCAGGATCCTTGGGGATGTAATTGTAAGAGGCCACCTTGCCACCAAGTACAATATTGCTGCAGCCAATAATCACACTCGGGCAGTTTTTAACTGAGCTCATGATAATTTTAGGCATGAACCTGTCCTCACAACCCCTCTGGATGATAAGGGAAAGGTGGAGACAGCAAAGCTAAGGGAGCTGGTGGAGGTGACTGAACAACCTGCAAGCAGGGCTGCCATCAAGGAGCTCCAAGCTCCCAGCCCTGCTGCTGGCCTGGCTGTGAAGAAACCATAACTGAAGTAAAAAGTTGGTCTGAGCCTGGGTCAGTGGTGGGAGAGCGGAGCCACAAAACACCTACACATTATCCATAACTTTTCACACAACTGCTTTTGCGAAACAAGGAAAATCTCCACTACCCTGATTCTAGAAATATGATCAACAGGATGGACAGGGTTTTTTAAATCAGTTTTGTTCAGACTAAAAGCTTCTTCAGAGGGTGTTTGAGTATTTAACCATCATTTATCTAGTGTTTCATACAGATATATAAACCAAAGATTGGCAGAAAATGGCAATTGTTAGAAGCCTTTGGCTTATAGTTGATATGGAGAAGTCAAAGAAGAGAGCTGGTGGTTTTCTGTCACCAACCATCCCTCCATCCAGGTTGAACTCCCCAGTCCCTGATCCTTGGCACTGCCACAGCAGCTTCCAGGGGTCAGACTCTGGAGCTACAAACCACAGACACATACAGACATGTGCAAACAACTGGACAGGAAGAAATCAGACAGGTACCCTTTCTGCACAAGCACATGACACAACTGAAAGCAGACAGAGGAGCACTCTTAAACTCTTGCCAGCATTACTTACAATTCACAGGCACCTGGATATCTGTTACCAATCTCACTCCCTTTATGTGAACTTCTGCTAAATAACCCCACAGATGCCAGCTAACACCAGAGATTTCACATGCCGTTTGAACAGAAGAGGCTCAAAAGTCAGCCAGCAGAGCTGATGAAAAGCAAATCACCGAGTCAGTTTACTACCGATGAGCTCTGTTAAGTGACTGTAATGTAGTTCATAGCTCTGGAGTAGTCACTGTCCCTCACTAATCTAACGGTAGTGTTGACAAGGATCATTTACACAGATTCCTTTAAAGGTTACCACTATTTGTCAGGACTCTCTGTGCTTCGGATGTGCATGTGGCCCTCGTTTACATCCCAGGCTTGCCCATCCCTGGCGGCAGGGACTCCTCTCCGCACAAGGTCACGCTGCTGCAGCCAGGCACCAGGTGTGCACATCCTCTAAACATCTGCTAGGGATTAACAGAGACAGCACAAACCTATCCTAAGGGCTGAACTAATGCGCAGAAATTGGTTGTTCGACAGCAGTACGTTGCCACCAGGTATCAGTTAATCTGCATTAAGCCTACCCAGCTGTTTCTCGTGGTCAGTGGACATACTCCCCTAATGCTCAGCCCTATCACAGAGTTGTAGTTTTATGTCCTTGATCATTAAGTGCAACCACAGCTTAATTTTACATCTTCTATATAAAAATGAAAAATAAAAATCACTAGTCCCTCAGGCATAATCTCTGAACTTTAACACTCAAGAACTAGCCCCAGGATTTTAAAAACATAGATCCTTCTGGATAAAATGTCTGCTTTTCAGCCCCATTCCTTCTCTGTTTTAAAATGATGAACTGAATTGTCCAAATATCACTTCTCTATTTGGATAAAGTCTCATCTCTTCAACATTAGCTCTGTCTAGAAAATGAAGGAAAACCACAGCAACAAAGCCTTCCTGATGCAGATGAAAGACAAGAAGAGCTAATGTGGACAATGGGCACTTTAAACCCTCTCTGCACTTACAGCGTAAATAGATAAATCAGAGAAGTACTATTGGAAGTATAAAATTATCTTGGTCTTTTTAAAATAGCTTAAACTGCTTAAAAAAAAAATAAAAGAAAAAAAAAAGCTGTTGAAATTCTACTTAGCTTCCCACATCAGTTCACAGGTACAGCCAGATGCTCCAAAGGTGCTGGAGGCCACTTTTCTAGATAGTCTCATTTCAAGAGAGGATCAAAGGATCAGGGCAGTCCTTGGGATGTAATCTGCAGCAAAGAGGAACAAGATTAGGAGTGAGGCAGCAAGGGAAGGTCTCTCACCTCTGGCTCTCTCCAGCCTCTCAGCATTGCTCCATGTTCTCCAGTGTTCATACTGTTTGAAGACACTTGTGTCTCTGAGCAGAAACATGCCAGATTTGCCCCGTGTTAGGAGGCGTTTGCTGGAAGACCTCCAAAGCCACTGTGTCATGGAGTTTGCTTATTCCTTCCCCCAAGCAGCTGTCATGGACCTGGTCCTCCTCAGCTCCAGGGCCACCAGATGCTTCTGCAGCTCCAGGTCCACAAGTGACCTCATAGTGGAGCTAAACCAGGATCCTGGTGTTGGGTATTTGTGAGCAAAAAAATACAAAACAAACACAAAGTTTCAAGTTGAGTAGAGGAACTTTCCTGCCTACTCAGGGCTGTGCATGGTGGGCACCCCTGCTCGCAGGGGGATCTAAACCCCTCACACCTTCTGCACTCCCTTGGGGAAGAGACTAAGTCCCAAAGCCACACCACTTGCACCAGAACCCAGCAATCCATGATTACTCCTTCCCAATGCATGCAGGAAGGTTATTATTTTCCCATTATTTTCAGTTTTTTCTGTTCCATGCCACAAGTAGCTTGCAGGGTCACACCAAGGAGACAAAGGACAGCAAGCTGAGGAAAGCCACTGAGATGGTGTTACTCTAGAGGGAGGCAGTGCTGATTCTGCTCCTACTGAGCAGCACATAAGAATAGTCATTAAGTTCAACAGAGCAAGGCCACACAATAAAAGAAGAAAAGATTACCTCCCTTTTTCATTTTCTTCTGTTAGCACAGAAAAAGATAATAAAAAAGAATTTCTCACTATTCCCAGCATTTGCATAAATGTGTGCTCTAATGATCAAAGCATGGATCTCTGACACAAAAGCTTTTGGGCCAAATCTAACTATTAATCAAACCTTCACAGCCCAGATGAGGATTCCCACCAGAAGAAGTCATCTGGTCTTACAAACTGGGACAGCTGGTGCAACAGTATCCCAGCCTCCCTCCACAGAGAAAGGTTCGCAGACAGCAAAACCTCTGTTCTGTGGCAAGTAACTGAGAAGCTTTTGGATACCTGGCCTCTCCAGGACCAGGGAACTGCCTGTAGGTCCTTTCAGTACTGAAAACACAAGTCAAGCACAGATGAGAAACCAGCTGTTGGCTTCCAGTCACCGTAACAACCCATACTCTTTTTGTCCTCTCTAAAAAGAGGGTACTCGCCTACTGACATCACATACTGTTTGGGCCATTCGTTTCAGGAACATAAACACATTCACATCCCTCTCCAAATATCCTATACCTAATCCACCAGTATACTTATAAATTATTTCACAACAGAGATGCTGAGACCGCTAGGTCAAACTCTCCCAAGACAGGAACTGCAGAATTAAAGCTGGTCACTCACATGCTGTTTTACTTCAGATACAATTGGTGCTTCAGTTGGTGCACCTGGAAAGAGCTAGGTTATGTAGTGAATTCAAATGCTGTCCATGGCAGGATTTCTACATTTGCCACAAAATCTACGAGGGGAAAATGCAGAAGATTAGAGAAAGAAGAAAAACACTTTAATTGTTTAAAAAGAAATGTCATTTAGAGATAGAACTCTCTCTGAGCATTTGCCAGAAGGACCCCTTCTGATACTAGACAGTGTTTTCAGACCAAGTTGCACAAGAACGGTTAGTAACCCATTTCACCATCCTGCTGTCCAGAGGTCAGACACAGGTGGATATTCAGCAGTGGCTATGGAGTGGATACGCAGCAGAGAGGAGGAATGCTCCTGGCTGTGAGTGAATATGCCTAGACTTCATTCTGTGTGCGGTGGCCCAGGGCCTCAGTGCCTCAGAAAATACAATAAACAACAGAAGGTATTTTCAGCGAGCTTGTGTTTATTTTATCAGTGACAAAATGGGAATTATAACATCACCCAAAACTCACAGCAAAGCTGTAAAGAGAGTAGCTTAATGCCCATAATGTTTTTGGTGACATCAGAACAATGTCCTAACAACAAAAAACCCCAGCTCTTCACTGAGTGAAGAGCCCTGTGGAAACTGCAATGTGGTCAAGCATTCCAGCCTCGAAAGCCAGAGCATCCAGCAGTGGAACTGAGGAGGGTCCCCCAGTCATGGGCCCAGTTATGGGTGTGCACTGGCTGGATGAGCTCCCCCTGCTCCCAGCTGCTGCTGCTGCCCCTGCTGGGATGGCCAGCCCAGGCATTAGTGCCTGATCCACTGCGCCAAACATTCCCTGGGCCTGGTCAGGCTGTGGGCCAGCCCTTAGCACTACACCAAGGCACATGAGGCTGCTCAGTCAGGAAGCAGCTCCATATAGCAGTGAATGCAATAGGCATTACCACCACCAAGCTTACAGCTCCAGGCTAATGCACCTAAACACATCCATTCGCTCTATGCAAAGTGCTGTGAGGATGAAAAACATGAGGATATTGTTTTGGCAGATGCCAGGATCCCAAATGCAACTCTATTTTTTTCTGCTTCATGCTGAAGTTGTTAAAATTCTTCGAATATTAAATATCCAGCCCCACTTTCAGGGTTGACTTAAATGCGGTTTCCAAAAAATGTGCTGAATATTATTCATTTCTCAGAGAATCAAAAAGCTAGAGGCCCTTTGATGGGGTTGCTTGCATTTTTAAATCACATGCACACACACTAGTTAGAAGACTTTGTCAATTGTGGTTATATATGCCAGTATCTCAGGCAAAAATGCACAATGCAAATGCAAAATTGTAGATGTTTATAACTTTTCTCCATTATATTTCTTATATCTTTAACCTGAATCTCTCCTACATTACACAGCACAATACCAGTGTCCAAAGAAATGCAAAACTGAAGCCCAGACTAACCAAAAAGTGCAGAGAGCTGCAGTCTGCTATCTTCTAAAAACCAACTTCTATTACACTCAGTGGTGTACACAATGAAACCATTTTCCCCCAGTGCTAAATATGGATCTTATCTTGTATCTGGGTCTCAGAAAAAGGATTCAGCAACTTCTTCGGGGAATGCTTATGCCTCAATGTTTATCACCTGAACTGATGTTGGTGAACTAAACTTGTAGGAGCTGATGTGGAATAAACTCTGAGTCAGAACACTTGCTCCTGGAAACAACATACTTGAAGATAAAAGACAAATTTGAACAAAAGTTGTAATTCAGGCTTACATGTTGGAGTATTTATGCATCATTCGGAAGAGAGTCAGGTTTCCCACTGACAAAGATGGATTGCTAGTGGCCCCAGACTACAACATCCACAGTACGTGGATGAAGAAGACTTCCCATGTTCTGCCCAATGCAATTTCTAGACCAGCTCTCAGACCCGGCTCTCCTGGTCAATCAGAAGTTAAACATGAAAAAGTACAATGCAAAACACTACAGTGCCAAACATTTTGGCACCCAGACTCCTTAAAGCAAGTGGAGACTTTAGCACTAATTTATACTGGGTTTATGCAGGTAGGCGTGGGCTCCTCTGGCTGGCTGGACAAGAACCAGTTATGGTTCAGATGTGTTTAACTGTGTTGTGCCTGAGCAAATACGCCCTGCCTTTCAGCAGGATGTATGGATTCAAGCACAGCAAAGTACTAATGTCACATATAGAGCTGCTGGATCACAGCTGGCTCTTGTGTGGCCAGCTCAGGCCACAGGCAGAACACATATGGCTGTTTGCACCTGTCTTCAGAGGCACCCTCTAGTTTGCATGGTGGACAGGGAGCCACCTAGATTATCTCACCCAGAGGACATCATCTTCTGCTAACAGTGCTCTTGATCACACATGTTCTTTTTGTATTCAACACCCGAGACAGGCTTTTCCCACAGAATACAGCAAGAACACAATGCTTCCTCCTTTCCCACACTGACTTTAATCCCATATCCTTGTGACTTCATGTGAGAGGTAAAAGAACCTCTGTTTTGTCCTAAGACTTTTAACTCAGCTTCTAGCATTCAGCATAGCAGTCTAACCACGAAGGTATGCAGTGGGTATTTGGAGGGCTTGCTCTGTCCGTCCTCTTAAAATTGGTCCTCTTTTCTTGAAGCAGTTGCATATCTACTGGGGCAAAGCAAAAGTTGTTTAGCTAGGTTAAGTGGTTTCACACTCAGATGAGGGTAGGGGCAACTTAACGAAACAAATACTCAGCCAAAGTTGAAAAATGTAAATTACTTTGAGAACATTTTCCCAGAATACCCTGAGGTTGAGTAATTAGGCTTTACTGGGAGAGAGACAGGCAAGTCTGAGTGCCAGCCATAAAGGAAGGGATTTAAATGCAAGTTTAAACAATAACATGATACTAGTGTCACTAATGTGACTGTCTCCCAGTGAAGGAGAGTGTGGGCATTATTTGCCGCTTTCCTGTACATGGGGAGAGGAAGATTCTGGAATTATCTTGAGAGCAGGTCTTGCAGATTGGAAGGATGGCAATCATCTCACTTGTCATCCCAGCAACATCCCACCATGCATTGGGATTCAGCTATGCAAAAATTTTAGCTCCACTCTGAGTTTGCTGCTGCCACCCATGTGCCAGCCCTGCCACTACCTAGCCAAGACCCAGCAGCATAGAGCCTTCTCCTTGCCTGAACTCTCTCCTTCAATGCTTGCTAACTCCCTGCCCTGATACTTCCTGTCTCTCTTGAAAATCAGCAACATCTAATGATGGACTTGGGTTCTACCCGGCAGGAAGGGAACACAGCAGCTTCCAGTTACAACTCATCCTGCTGGGATCACCTTGGTTGTAGTAGAGCAAGGAAGGCAATCTCTCTTCTGTGTCAGGGTCCTATTGTATGTCTGGCTGCCTGGCCCAGGGAGATCACAATTCAGCACGCTCACTTCCTCACAGCAAAGTGTTTTGGGGTACAGACAACCCAAAACTATCTCCAACCTTCTCTGCAATGCTGGGCACATTCAGCCTGAGCACGGATATGAGGGAGAATGTTATTCCAGGCCAGTACTGCAGACCTTGAGGTTCAAAAGTCTGTGTGCATGTTTACATTAAAACACATCATCAGATAAATGTGCTGTTTTTCCTCTCTCCTATGCTCTCTGTCTTGTCTCTCTGGTCCATGATTTTTGTACCCCTTCTGCTCAGTGTCTGTCTGAGCAGCAACAGAAGGCACCAAGAATAGCCCTCTAATCTCTACCCACTTCTTATCCCTCTTATACCTTCAGAGGGAATGGAGGATGCCTTTGCATTCCTTTCATCTTCTGCCTGGGCATGCTCATTTGAAGCTACGTCTTTGCTCTGCAGGAGAAAGTGTTAACAGCTTGTTTTGCTTTGTTTTCCCATAGTGACAGAGTTTTGTCATATGATAGTGTATGTCATATTCTTCATTTTTGGTAGCATCTTCCATGCGGGTTCACAGGGTCACTCATTTTGCTGGTTGTTTTGAATTTTTGAGTTTAAGATATTTCTTCTGCAACTTTTGGAGTTTTCATTTTAAGATGCTTGTTTCCAGGGATTTGAATAATTTCCAAGGGAACAAAAGAAGCAGCCAGGAACATGGAATTTGGCATTGACCCAGCCCTTCATTCATAATAAACCTTTAAAAAAAACAGCGATGACTCAGCACTAGCATAATTCACAAACCAGAAAGACCTGCTTCCCTACCTTACAATTGCCTTGGTAGGTACTTAATCACAGCAAATAACATAGTGGATATTTTATTTTTGAAAGCATATGCTGGTGTGTTCATCTCCTGAAATTGCTGTAACTCATGGCCTTTCATTTAAAATATCCTTGTCAGATACATTTGTCAAAAGTCATCAGATGAGGCTCACGTCATATAATTAGATGTATTATATGAGGCTGAATGGGTTGCTCTAATAGTAATGCCACAACATATGCTAACAAGATGTTTTAAAATACAAACAACTTCCATGACCTTCTTGAGGCATTAACTCCGATTCTCTGTCATTTCATTTTGGCAATAATCTATTAAAAATATGTTGGGCAACTTGTTTGGGCCTTTCTAAGCCTCCTCATCCAAACATACCTGTTGTTGCAGATCCCTACACCCACACAGCTGAGCTCAGCCCTCTGCTCAAGCACCTCCACTGGCACGGGATGAGGAGGAGGTGGAGATGAGGGACTGTGGCCCTGCTCCGACCTCCAGCATCACGCTGGGCGTTTGCAGCATCACGGAGCCAAACCACTGGACAGACTTGCTGTTCTTACAAGCTCCCTGGTTCCTATAGGCCAAGGATCCAGTCCCCAATCCTTTGGGCTCTTATCCATCATATTAAAAACGAGTTATTTTCCTCCTTGTTGTTATGCATGGTAGTATTGCTAATAAACATAAAACGGCTTTTGCTTACCTAGTGATACCAGGTACTTCATCTAAAGGGAAAAGGAAGCCTAAATTTTACATTCTGGAAACACCTTAACAAGAAAAAAGCAATGGCCACATGGTGACTCACTGCTTCCTGATGATATTCTGGTTTTTGAATAACAGTGTGGGTGTGGGTGTCTGGTTTTTGGGTGGGTTTTTTAAAGTTAACGATCTGAAGACGCCCCTTGGTTTACCCTGTGATGCTCCTGGCTTCCTGTCGGTGTCACAGTAGAGATGAGTTCACAGTGTCTTACACGCCTCAGTTTCTCTAGCACCTGTGTTGCAACATCAATACTAGGAACTGAATTGACATACTAGAAGGAAAAATACAGCTATGTATTTCCAGTTATACGTTGCTGGGCTGTATCCACATACTGACTTTTTGGACTAAAAAGGTACAAGCCATCTCCTTTGGCCACCACTTTAGCAGAGGAAAGCTATTATTAGTCTGCTAGCTCATTTCCCAGGAAAGACGTGCCTATTCGCAAAGTCAATTATTTGAGTAAACAATCACACCCCTCGCTGACCCAGTTAGGCTGTTGGAGAAGCCTGGGATAATTTCTTACGCACACAAATGGCCCTGTATACGCAGCGGCCCTGCTCTCTGTGTCTGCCCAGGAGGTGCTGGTCCGAGCAGGCACAGGTATTGGGGGTCAGCCCACAGCTGCCCTCTGCTGCAGCTGCCTGCAGGATATTTCTGGGATGTACCTACAGATTATACTGTATTTTATGCACACTATAAGGTAGGGAGAGAATTCAAAAGTTTTGTGACACTCCTTTGAAGCTGAATATATTCAACAAAGATGGTGAAGAGCCTTGAGGGGAAGTTGTATGAGGAATGGCTGAGGTCACTTGGCCTGTTCAGCCTGGAGAAGAGGAGACTAAGAGGAGACCTCATTAAAGTTACAACTTCCTCGTGTGGGGAGGAGGAGGGGCAGGCATTGATCTCTTCTCTGTGGTGATCAGTGTCCTGAGGGAATGGTATGAAGATGAGGCAGGGGAGGTTTAGGTTGGATTTTAGAAAAAGGTTCTTCACCCAGAGGGTGGCTGGGCACTGGAACAGACTCCCCAGGAAAGTGGTCACAGCACCAAACCTGACAACGTTCAAGAAGTGTTTGGGCAATACTCTGAAATACATGGTGTGATTCTCATAAATGAAGCTGTGCAGAGCCGGGAGGCAGACTCAATGGTCATTGTGGGTCCCTTCCAACTCAGCTTATTCTGTGATTCTGTGATGCTGTATTGCCAAGGTCTGCTAATCACTTAGGTCTTGACAACTAGACGTATATTCAGGTGTCAAATTACTGCCTGCAGCTTATTTTCAGGTGAGCAATAACATCACATAGGGACAAAAATATTACACATAACCTTGTCTGACTTTAGAGAGAAAATTATTTACTTCTGAAGGCAAACTTCCTCCCTAAGAAAGCACAGATTTCTTTTCAACACAGTCTGGCTCCCTCCTCAATGGAAAGATAGACTGATTCATGTCACAGATATAAGAATTACACAAAATTAAGATGGTTTGTCCCACAGGAAATTCTAATTCATCCTGATCTGTCAAATCAGTCAGCAAACCTGAATTTCCAAAATGAAAACTTAGACACAGAAATATGGAAGTGGCAGCTCCCAGGATGGGCAGGATGGAAGGTGCAGTGTTCTGCACTGGCCCACTCCTGTCCCCTGTGGTTGCGGCTGATGCCTGCAGGGGATACACTGAACACATGGACTCTCCATCTTCCCCTGGTCCAGCCATCTGTGACTTACACACCTGAGGGACGCAATGTGGTTTTTTGCTACAGAGAGACTGACCTTTCCTTTTTCATTTAGTACCTTTGAGACCATTTATATTCTTTAACTCCACGTCATTCAGTAACAATCAACTCTACATAATTACATACAGTGTGGAACAGATTTTCCTTGTGTTTATATTGCAGTCTACTTAATAATTTCTGTGGGTGCCTCTGAATCTGTTAAACTACAAGAACAGCATGTAATATGCATAAATTTCTCTCTAATATCTCTAAGGTTTTATAAAAAAATGCATTATTCCATTCACGATACTTTGTCTTTTCCAAGCCAAAGAGTGTCAAACTACTGTGAACGTCTTACAGTTTTTGTTTTGAGTTGGGTTTTTTGTTTGTTTGTTTGTTGTGCATTTTTTCTTGGTTTTTCTGTATCTTTTCATGAATTGGACCAACCAGAACTACTTCTAGTATATGGGATGGGTTCATGAATTTAAATAGTGGTATTATATTCCTATATTCTTTTTCTCATCATATATAAGGTGTTACTTATATATATTATACCTTTATAATTCTTCTGAATATTAATACAAGATGTATCTGAAAATTATCCACAGTATTCCAAGATTTTTTTTTGTCTGAATTGTAATAACTGAAATAGGCCTCCTCATTATACATTTAAAACTAAGGGCATTTTATTTAAGTTCTGTTTTCCTCTATCCTAACCAATTGTGTTTTATCGGGAGCTGTCACCTTGTTATTCATCCGCCCTTTCTTGATTATTTATGATTGTGTCTAACACAAATTCTAGGATAAGTTGTGTGAAAATTAAAGGAATGATATTTCAGAAAAGCTTCTTTTCAGGATGATGAAACATTTCGTGGTTGCATCTTTCAATGATAATTAGCTTAGTGATTTTCTCAAATCATATTTAATATTTGTGAAATTTAGCCAACCCAAACCCTTGTCTCATTGCCGTCAGTGTCCAACTGCATGTGTAACACAGAACCCTGTTGCTCTGTGATGTTACCACATCTCTTAGCAGTCTGACTTTTCCCAAACACATCCAGATGTCCAGTGATATCAGGGGCTTTGTTAAAGGTTTGCTGTTTCACAGCATTTTTGTTGTGAGTCTAGTGCAATCCTGTGGCTATCAGTCTGGCAAAACACATCAAAAAAAAAAAAAAAAAAGGGGGAAGAAAGAAGGAAAAAAGGGGTTTCAGGGTTTTGTACATACGGAAACTTTTTAACTCTCACATGCTATGAGATGTCTTACTCATTAATCTCTGTCCTTTCTTGAGCAATCTGCCTGTGTGGAAAAAAAGACCCCTACCTCCAACACCTCTTAAAACAAGGAAATTATTATTTCATGTATGCTTATTTGAAACTAGCACTACTTCCTGTATTCATGGTGAACTGTTTTATTTTCCAGCAACATGAATGAGCAGGAGTCACAAGAAAAGCCCATGACCCCATGGCAGTGACAAGGCACTTCTGGGCCCTCTTAGCCAGGGATGTGATCAGCAGTTCCCTCACTGCCAGAAATGGAGCCTTGCCCTGCATGCATGAAAAAAACCCTAGAAACCCGGCCAACATCCAGCAGGGACTTAACCATTCCCTCACCCCAGCTCTCTCCACCGCACTCCTTCTCAGCTCTGCTCCCAGGTCAACATTCAAACCCCAAATTTCTAATACTGGGGCAGGTATTGGAACTGGACCTCTGCCCACGTGAAGTTCAGGGCAAAAAGTATTAAATATTTGCTTTATTGATTATGATGAACTGGGGATTTTTCTGGCAGCTCAACAACTCAGCTCAACTGCTCAACAACTATGGAAGGCAAACTGAAATGTAATGGGCCATAAGACACTGAAACATTTGGTCATGCAGAGCCTTTCAGCACATGGTATCAGCCAGTGGTTTGGATTGTTATTATTTTATTTTTCTTAAATAAAATTTAATGTTAATCTCAAGTTTATGTGCAAGGGATTTCTTGGCAGTGATAATGATGTATGTATCAGTGTAAAAGGTAATTAATTTATTCCTGGACACCTTTCCTCCCCTCAGTCCATGTTATTCCTTCTTCAAGAAAAGTGACATCCTGGCCCTGCCAAAATGAACGAAAGAGCTCCCTGTGGTTTCAACAAGAGTGGACTTCACCTTGCCCAGAGTCTGGGAAAGAGTTGGCGTCTGCCCTCAGATTAAAATTCAAGAGTTTCTGGCTCTCTTTTAAAGTGCACATTATTACCACACTCCCCTGCTCACAGCCATCCATCAGCTCTGCTTATCCCACAAGTGCTCTGTAAAGGCTTCATTTTTTTGAAGTAAACTTCTGTCTTCTCATCCAGTTTCCACGTTTGGAGTATTTGAGCATCTTTAGCAGGTTTCTGTCCAACTTTGGCAGCCTCTCTTGGAAGCCACAGAGAATTAATCACCTGCCAAGGAGAAATTAATCACTTTGTTGCTGCCTCCCTCATGCGTGATGGCAGAAATTCAAGCCTTTGGCTCCACCAGCAGCAGCCACAAGCCTGTTTCAGACCTCTTCAGCTCTTCTGCGTCACCTCTCCCACCTTTTCTCTGCTTGCAGCTGAGCTAAGGTTATTATTAGTTGGTATTAGTGATGGAATATGCTAGCTTTTCCCCCTGCCCTTTCTGCCAACAAGGATGCACTGTGACTAACACAATCTTCAGCTCCAGGCTGAATTACTGCGATTGAACTACACAGGGAGGCTGTGTCAAGGCTTTGGCTTCGTAGCCATGGGATAGCTCCATCTCAAGCAAAAGGGAGCATGCCCTGGGGGTCTACTCACTGCTTCCTCACTTATTCCCAGTCCATTTCAAAAACTAGAAACTTATCAACAAAGTTAAGCTGTAGCAGAGACCGTATCTCCAGCTGCAACTCAGCTGGCAAAGGATGCTCCACTGGCAAACAGAGATAAGGTACACTTAACTTGTGAGTTCAGCTGCAAAATAAGAAACTGAACAAGATTAGAAAAATCCAGAATTTTTAGGAAAAAATATTATATCTGATTTCCAGAAAATAAGCAAATACCATAACTGAATGAGTCATTGTATGTCAGATTTTTCTGTCTGGTAGTTCAAATACTCCACACACTCTTAGGATCTCCATTGTTTTGTTGAAGTTTTTTTAATCTAAGAGGTCTGTGAGAGTGTCTGCAAAAAGTTTAAGCTAAAAAGATGCATATTTCAGCATGAAAATTTATAAGGATATAATAAAATTGAAAGGTTTGAAACCCCTTAATATATGTTATGCATACACAAATCAGTGTAAGCATGCTATATATTTAGTATTCAAAAATCATAATGTACTGGAACAGATGTTGCCTGTGTCATCTTAATTCAATCTCCTCATATGCTTCATACAACTTTTAATTATATAACTTTCTTTTCCTGCACAAAGCTGTTATTTTAAAATTATACAGACTCTGAAGTTACATTGAATCTGTGTAAGAATGCTGGCTATCATCCACAGGACAACACCTGATTTTTGTTAAATAAATCAGGAGGTACATAGTGAGTGGAACGTAACTGGGTTTGTGGAACTACATCTTACCTTGAACAGAGAGAAGGATTGGCAGAGTTCAGAACACCCCTGTCTCAGTAAAAGTGACTTTCCAGGTTCCTTGCTGACTAGACCAAAGAACATGATGCTAACACAAAAGAGGAAATCAAAGGAGGAACAAAAGAATATTTTCAGCTCAAGATAAAGATGTTTGGAACAAAATAAAGTACATCTCTATGACACCTGGAGAAGAGTTCTCCAACAGCCTCTGTTCCAGTCATATGAGCATCGGCCACAGACAAAAGGGACTGAGACCCTCGTAGGAGGAGCACAAATTCACAAGTTTATCTTGTGGAAATATGATAACTAAATCCTCATAGTAAGAACTTGAAAATCCTGGTTAACCTCCAATTTTGGAAAGTTTCAGTGAGCACAAATTTCAGAAAGTGGTGCTCTGTCATTCTCCATTCCTAGCCCATGGACAGCTGAGAAGCAGATGTCCTGAATACCCCAACTGCACAAGAACAAAAAGTCCAGCCTGAGCAATCACAACAGAGTGCAGGGTACTCATTTCCTCAAGCATCTGCCCAGCTTTATGTGCTGGTTATAGAGTTAGCTTTCTTCACAGTGGCTGTGTTTTGGATTTGTGCTGAATGCAGAGTTGATAATACAGAGATGTTTCTGTTATTGCTGAGCAGGGCTTGCACAGAGCCAAGGCCTTTTCTGCTTTTTGTGCTGCCATGCTGGTGAGGAACTTGGGGGTGCATGGGAGGGTGGAGGAGACACAACCAGGACAGGTGACCCCAAGTGACCAAAGGGATATTCCAGTCCATGTGACACCATGGTCAGTATATAAAACTGGGGATAAGAAGGAGGAAGGGGCGACATTTGGACTGATGGTGTTTGTCATCCCAAGTCACTGTTACCCGTGGTGTGGCCCTGCTCTCCTGAGGATGGCTGAGCACCTGTCTGCCCATGGTGAGCAGTGAATTAATTCCTTGTTTTGCTTTGTTTGTGGGTGCAGCTTTTGCTTTCCCTATTGAAGTGTCTTTATCTCAACCCACAAGTTTTCCAGCTTTTACCCTTCTGATTCTCTCTCTCCCAGATCCCATTGGTAGGGGAGTGAGTGAGCGAGCAGCTGCGTGGGGCTTGGCTTCTGACTGGGGTGAAACCACAACACTACAAAAATCTGTACCCACTGCAGAATGAAATGCGCTGGGTTCTCTTGGTGCCAACACCAAAGTGTCCTGAAGACATTTCATGTGTCAGTTTTCATGCTCAGAACAAATTGTATCCACATGAAAGGAATTTTGCCTTACATCTCATTCTACCACAGAAAAACTGATCAGAGAATAGAAATTGACTGTTGCTTAGGCCATTTAACAGACGTAATTATGTGCAAACAGAATTATATGCTTGGCTCTTTGGAAGTTCCAGGCTCACAAAGCTAGGAGTCATTATGTACAAAATCACCTGGAAGAGGAAATTTAAATTAAAAAATTTCAATTATAGATGGGAAATACTTAAGAAAAGTGATGAAAAAGATCATAATTTTTTAAAATTATTATAAATAAATGCATATGTATACACACTATATATATGAAATAATAAACAATCCAATGAACATAATAGTGGGATTAACGTGTCAACCTGCTTTTAAAAAGAGAGATAAAACAACCTTAAAAATATGGATGATAATAATTTGAAAAGACTGAAAGCTGAGAGCAACAAATACATATCAGCTGACTGTTAAGAACTGTAGAAAGGTTAGCAGCAGAGGCAGAAATACTCAAGAAGAAGTGACATCAAGGTACAAAAGGTTAAACATATGGAAATTAACTGGTCTAGCTAACTTGCAGTCTCAAAGTGTTAAAAGCTGGTGGAGAAGGTCATCAGACCTTTAATACTGGTTTTCAGAAAAGCAGTCATTATGTTGCAGCTACCTGGCAGAGAACTGATGCTACCCCAGTGACTGCAATAACAAACGGGCCATTCTCCTGCTTTGACAGAGACCCCAGGAGCACAGCAGAGGAACAGATAAAAGACTTGAGCTTAAGGCTAACAGTAGAAGCAATAACAACAGGTTTATGAAAAGCAGATAGTAGCAATATTGATAACTTTCAAAAATTAGAAGTTTTGTTAATAAAGGCCCCACCCCCCACCATTGAGACTATAATCCTGAATTTCTCTAAGACATTCAGCATTGAGTCATATAAGAAGCAATAGGGAAATCAAACCCAGGTTCACACGAATTAAGTGAGAAAAGAAGTCAGTTTTTTGATAGTTGTAAAAGTTATATGGAAACAGAGAGGCAGCAATGTTTCTATTGAGTTTTCTCTGGGGCTAGGTCATAGCTCTGTGCCATTTAATACTTTGCAAAATGAAAAAAAGCTCAAATATTTAAGAAAAATGACAGAACTATTAGAAGAATATTGTAAAATAGAGAGTAACTGTTCCTCACTAAACGGCTACGCAGATAAAGGTACAGATAAATAACCATTTTTGAAAGGAAAGAGGAACATCAGTGGGATAAAAATGAGAGGGAACATTAGTTCAGTGAAGAGCTAATGAGAAGGAGATCAAATATATCTTCCCAGGACAAGGACTTCAGTTTTCGACAGAACTGGAAGAGCAGTCAGACAGCAATTCACCCTTGGGCGACTTCTCTTCCTTCCAGGCCAAAGCAGGAGTAGGTTCTAAAGAGACGAAGGCAAAAGGAAAAAAAACAAGTTTTCATTTGGGGTCACTGCAAGAGAAACTGGATAACTGCTTTAAAGGAAATACATAAATTTTTAAAAAGTCAATGCACCCCACCCACAGAGAACACCATTCTGGAGAGAGGTCTGGTGCCAGGCGCTGGTCTGTCTCATGTAGTAGAGCAGCAGCAGGGCTCTGGCAGGTGCTCCTCGGAAAACCCGCTGACAATTGGACATGTTCAACACTCCCACAGGGAGACCCTGTCTCTGAAAACTCTTACTTGGCATACAAGTATTTCACTTGAAAAATGCAACAAATTCAGAAGGTATAAGGAGATGCGTGATTTCGGGAAGAGAGGAAAGTTAAGAAAGTCTAATCAGTTTTGGAATGTGCTAGGCAAAAACTAAAAAAACCAGGTAATTTAAAAGAAATATTATCTCTTTGATAGGAAGGAAAATGTGCGCAGACTGACCACAGCAATGATCCAGCCATCTGTAACTTACCTTCTCCAACACGGATGAGACAAGTACAAACCACCTTGAGATCCTGGACTACAAAAAATCAGCATCCATAATTCAACTGTCTAAAGCAACAAGATTGTGAAAAGTGTCCAGTGGACACAACAAAATATCTTTAAGGAGTTTGAACAACAGAATACAGAGATCCAAAACGGAGCGACTTGAACAGTGGGTGGGAAACATAGTCATTCACAGATGTCCTGAAGGATGGTATTGGCACTGCTGTTTTACAATCACGTGGCCAAAATTAGAAACCAAAGACCTCTCCACTTCTCTGCAGGTGTTATTTTAAAAAAACAAAACTAGAAAAACCCAACAAAAAAACCCCAACACCCTTGCACTGATCCACTCATCTAGAAAAGGCAGCTGTGCACACAGTGAGGGCACCAAAAGGTTCACGCGCTGCCTGCAGCCCATGTTAACTGAAACAAACCACAAAACTGCTGTGCTTCTGAAGGGGCCTGGCAAACCTCATTTTACCACAGAAATGTGGAGCTTATTTTTCAGTTTCAGATGTACAATTTGCAAATTGAATGCAAACCTCAGAAAGACTCAGTTGTTTCCGATACAGTCTAAAGAACTAGAAATAAGCTGTGGAGAATAGGCAAGAGCTAGATACCAATCAGACAAAAAAACCCAAAACAACTGCTGCAAGTCAGATTTCATGAGAACTCTGATTTTGAAAGCTACTACTAAGGTACAACCCTGTAGATTTTTGATCTTATTTTCAGCTCCAAGAAATAATCTCATAATCTGAAAAGAAACAAAAAAGAATATATTTGAAGACATGAAGATGTTTAACTCTGAGATACCATGGTATTGTAAAAGTATGAATGAAGCCTTTTTGGAGATTAAGCAATCTGAGAAAGGAAAACTACCAGGATAAAGATGGACAGGTTTGTTGCAATCAACAAGTAAAGCAAAAGAGCATTTTACTGATAGTGCTCTTTTTGTTGGTTTTGTTCTGTCATAGTGTCCTCATCCTCAGATCCAAATCCTTCTTCAGTCTTCCTAAGCAGCTGCTCCCACTCTGAAAGTCTGAAGTTAAGGGGGAGGGGGGACACGAAGGTGCCTCACCAGACACACATGGAGCATGTGCAGATTCACACACTAGCCTTGTAAAAATGTCCACCAAGCCTGTTAGGTTTTCCGAAATTTTGTAACTCCCAGAGTCTTCAAAAGATACCTCTTCAAATACTCATTTTTCATCAGCAGCAAAATTTACTTTCTATTCTTTTTTGTCTTCCCTCATCCTAACAAGAGTTTAGACTGATGTCTCCTGGAATGCACCTGATGAGAACAGCAAGCCTGAAGCACACCAGCAGCAAGAAGAGGGTCAGCCCAAACTGCTGTACCTCAGCATGGTTCCTTCCAGCCAAAACAACCCTAGAGAGTAAAATGTCCAACCTGCTTGCAAAAAACATTTCTCTTTACAAGCAGTTGCAATGCAAAACAGAGTGCCATAAAAGGGAGGAAACTTTTTATTAAAAAAAAAAAAAAATTACTTCTGGAATTTATTTAGGTCAACACCAGTGGGACTTTCTCAGAGGGAAGGAAACTTTTTGTGAGCTAAATGTTTACCTCCTTTGTGGGAGCAGCAAATTAGGTGTTTACTCCTTCAAGCAGCAACAGAAGCCAATACACCTGTTCCTTCCAGATTGTCCCTGCTTTTTTTGGCATGCGATACCCTGAAAATGGCTCCAGTGATCTGCTGCTGGAGGGCCAGGAGGTTTGATAAAACAAGTTGAAGCATTTGTTTCTCAAGCACTAAAAAACTCCAAACCAGTCAATGGTTGAGCTGGCTAAGAAAATATAATGCTTGTTGCTGTATTTTATTATTTCTGGTACCAATCCCACAGAATATTGAAATTAGACTAAAATGAAAATTGATTAAATGCAGGTTAAAAATAAACATGCTGCACATATTTATGAAAAAGCCATAAATGGCTGTGCCTTTCCTTGTGAGATAAGGAATGGGATCAGAGAGATGTTATCCATGGCCTGATCCATCACTGCCCTGTGAACCACCCAGCCCAGTTCCCACACTAGGGTGATGGAAAGGGCATCTAAAATCCCATCCCTGATCTGCCAAATGCAAACTTCTGAACCCTCCCCACAAAAAAACAGCAGGGAAGGGCTGAGGGGTGGAGATAATGTGTGTGAAACCCCACTTTGAGCATCTGCATTCTTCTGATGACAACTCACATCAGCTGTCACCAAGTCACCACAGACTGGCAGGTGACATTCAGTATATTTATGTATATGGAAAGCCACAGCTGGATTCAAATAATTTTGCCTACAGAAGTGATGGGCTGAGAGCAGAGAACGTTAAACCTGAGGGTTTAGTTCACAGTCCTGTTAAAAAAATCATTATTTTTCTCAGTATCAGTCCAAAAATGCCTTCAGTGTCAGAAATGGTGCCAACAAATCTGCAGAGTAAAGGCACAGATTTAAAAATATAAAGGGCTTATGCAAAGGAGCCAGACTGAAAGGTGGATTGAAATTCCATTTTGACCCCACACTCATCATTCGCCTCCTAATCCCTTTGGAGCGTCAGGTGCCTCAGCCCTGGGAGGCGGAAAATGGTAGCTCATCCTCTGGGCACATTGGCATCCGATGGAGGTACAGCACTGGCCCTGCCACAGCCAACACCCTGCACAGAGAAACAGCTTATACCAGCAAAAAAAAGTTGTTTTGCTGGTAGGAATTAAACCACTTTGCTGAACAGATTACATTATAACAACAAAAAGGTCTTTTGATGGTAGGACTGAACTCACAGTAGGGATTTTACTGTAATAATTATACTGTTGCCATGCCAGCAAAACTTTTTAAGTATAGACCAACTCCCTGCATTTTTATCTTTTCAGTTTAAAAGGTTACACAGAGGCAGAAGTTATGAAAGAAGTTGGCACCTGGCATGGGGAACTGTCTTAGTCCCCTAGAAAGCAATTCATCTTGCAATGGAGAAGTCTCCTGAGAGCAATTTCCCTGAGGAACCAGAGTGATACACCACCTCCAGAGGTGTGCCAGGAGATTGGAAGTTGTGGTCCAAAGGGTGTGCAGTCTTTTGATGAAGACTTAGGTTGTTTTTTTCTCTTTACAATACCTATTTTGTAATGTTTGCAGCTACTGTGTTAATAAATCTTGGGGGATGGGGGTGGGGTGGGGTGGGGGATATTAATTGTAGGGAAGAGATTCTGCAATGCTGAAATGGTGTGCATATGCAGATTGAATCAAATTGTAATCCCTTGGGAAAATCTGACATTTAAGTGCCCCTTATTCTGGATGTGTCAATTCAATAGCATATGTGCTTTTTACAATGTAATGCAAGAATAAGATACTTAAGACACATTTAAAGAGGTAAGAAAAAAGGGTGGAGCTCCTTGGCAACAGTTCTAATCCCTTTGAAGGCTCCGGCATCTGCTGAGTCAGGCACTCCCTCTCTGTGCTGTAGTTTACAATCAGCCACTGAGTCACAGCAAGCTCCTGACTTCCCTGTTTGAACTATACTGTCATGAACTACAGTTGCTTATTTTTAGGGATTGGATCCTTTTATTTAATCTCTTTGGTTTTGTTGTTGTTGCTCAATTAAAAATAAATAAATATTGAATAAATAAATTTAAAGGAAACAAAAATAAAGGAGTTCTGAGCACTCAGCTTTGAGTACAGCTGCAAGAGACTTGTTCTCATAAATGCTGTCCTCGAGCCACAAAACACACTCCATTCTTTGTGAGGTCCTTGGAGCTGGAGAAGCATTTTGCAGACCAGCCATGGGATCCCCACACGAAGCATCTGGAGGCAGGATTGCATTAGCAGAGCTCTCTGCCCTGCTGGATAGACCTTGCTCCCCAGCAGCAGACTAATTAGCCAGGGTGGAGCCCCGTTCTGATAGAAATCCGTGCTAGCCTCAATGTCTTTCTACAGTGCTTCCCAGTGCTACGCAGACGCGGTGATGTGGCCTGGAGCCAGTCACCAATCCTGCCTTATTTCCTCATCCAAAAATTGAAGATGCAGTCTGCCTGCCAGCAGAAACTCCCATTGTGAAACTGAGTTTGCTGATATTTGCAAAGCATTGAAAGGTGTGTCTTAGTGGGAAAAATTGTGTCCGAAATCCAGGTAGGTCAGAGGAGTAAACCCGTTTCTGATTCTAGCAGACAAAACAACAGTGAGCAGCATTTCACATGCACACGGTTGAGCTAGGATTCCTCTTTAATCAAGTTAAGTCAGGTTTCATTCCCACCCCTGCCAATTATTTAAATCCCATCTAGCCACAAAAGCCTCCAACCCTGCTGTGGTGGAGCTGTTGACTCACATTGTTTCTCAAACGGGGGTTACAATGCACCGACCTGCAGTCATCACTGGTGTGGAGAGGGAGTAGCTCCATGGGAATGTGTCACGGTATCCTCTGGCACATCCCTGTGCTGCCATGGCACATGCCAAGCCCACAGAGAGATCCCAGAGAAGCGTTCTGGGAAGAACTAACATGGTGGGTCAGCCAGAAACTGCTCCAGCCATCATAGGAAGTGCCACTAGAAACCTCAGGAGAACACGATGCAGGTGAAGCCACTGCAGCACTGGGTTTCCCAAGAGGCATCAGCATGACCCTTAAGCTTGTCTGATGCAAGGAGACTAGCTCTAGGCAATTCTGCATCAAAATATGCTCTGCATTAACCCAAGCTGGGGAACTGAAACCACGACCCCATTCCTCTGCTTCATGAGAACATTAGAGGGGAAATGCTGAGAAAATGCAACGTGACTGTTCATGGAAGAATGATTTCTGTATTTTCTTCAAAATGTTTCTTGAGTTTAATAGAAGCATCAACAAACTTAGCTATTAAGATCCCCTTTGCTCATCAGCAGTGTTTCTATCTCTAGGCGGAACTTGATATCTGCTTAACAGTGCAGAGCAAATTTATAGGACAGCTTAAGGTAGGAAATAATGAATTCCACTTCAGCAACTGATAGCACATAATTGTGTGTAGCTACAGTTTGTCACATTGAAATGCATGATAATATGTAAGCTCTGGGGTTCAGTGCTTATTTGCCTCTTATTGTTTAAAGAAATAGAAAAATTAGAAATATTAAAAAATGGAAATAAGTTCCATTAATTAAGTTGCTTCCAGTTCAGTGAGATTCTCCATTACTTTTTAAAATGTGCTCTTAACCTGTATTTCTTAAAATGTAATTTTGTGTGCTTCTTTCTCATTTTTCTCCCATGTTCTTGCAGTACTTTTTGTTTTATTTCCATTTCTATTACATGATAAGCATCCATTTCTTTCATCACATTATTTTCTGCAACTTTTTAACATTTCTTCAGCTTTGGAAACATTACAGAATGTCAAAAGAAAACTAAAAATATGTATGTTTAAAAAAACCTCTTAAACTTGTATGTAATGCCTTTTAATGATAGAAAAGCTAACAGGAAGAAAGCAAAATTTATAAAAGCTAATATTTTACCACCAGTTTTGTATTTCAGTTATAATCCCTTAAACATTAAAAAGCCCAGCATTTCATTTAAGCTTTTGAAGTATAAAAACACATATTTTCATTGAAAAATAAAATAATCTGAAGAAAGGCACTGAACTTACTCTGAAAACAGTGACGTTTATTTCTGAGGGCATGGAAATTAAAAGCAGTCATGTTTACTGAGGAGCTGCCTGTAAGGGGGCAAGGTCATAATTTACATGTAATTACTGGTTTGCACTATCGTTTAACCACTACTGAGATAAATATGTTTTTCTTCCTTCCCTCTTCCTGTGCAGAAGTAGTGTTCAGCACACTTCTTATGCATTAGATGTTCTTGTACAAATCACTGCTTTCTGTGGTTTGTGATTCAACAGCAAACATTGCTGTCACAAACAAGGTCTGCATCTAGAGCTAGCTCTCTATTTTTTGATAATATTTTCAGTTAGTAAGAATGTGCCATCAGCACATAATTACAGACATGCATGCTATGACAAACAAACATGAAAAATATGGCTGACTACAGTAAACCAGGAATATTTTAAATATGGGGTGTGTCTGCCTTTGTATAGTACGTACAGTCACAGCAGACTCCTTTGCACCAATTTGCACAGAAACTATCCAGCCAATTATTCTGGGTGATTCTATAAATAATATTGTTTCACAAGGCTGACAAATATATGCTTCTTGGATATCTTTTGAAGAATTTGAGTCATGATTTGAAAACACAGGATGTCCAGGAAAAGGTGAGCATCCCCACTTTGGGAACCAGTCCTCAGATGAGGAAGACATCAGGTGCCAAGAATCAGAGGGGTTCAAACTCACTACACGTTAGAAGTTTGACCTTTATATCAAAGCTATTTTAAAAACAGCAAGGTTTTGTGTTTCAGCATTTGATGAAGGCATACCAGACACTCTAACTAGAATAAAGCCATATGTATTGGTATCAAGTTTTGTGTGCCCAGGGGAGAGCTATTGCCAGCCACCTATTCAGTGGCTGCCACAGCCATAACTCACCTTAACCATGAGGGTCTGTTGACATTTATTTCAGTGTATGACCCATAGTGCTGCAACTTGCTTGAAAGAAAATGACAATGTTTTCTCCCTCACTGATATCTTCAACTTTTGTTCCAAACTCTTGCTTTCAAGGAAAGTGCAAGGTTTGAAATGGATATGAGTTCTTGGGACTGTACCTGCTCCTCCATGGTAGCTGGTGTGGTAGTCCTGATATGACACCCAAAGCCTGAGCTTCACATTCAAAGCCACCTACACCTCAAAATTCACAGGGAAGGTAGTTTGCGTGGGCTACCCAATCTTCTTGGCTCAACAGTCAATATTTTAATCACTCCTCTAACTTGCATTTATACAGAATTTCTAGAGATGGGATGAGTTCCAAGCTGGGATGAACTAAATTTCCAATTTCTCCACAAGACAGAACACTATTCTCTCCCTGGCTCTGAGAAGCTGATTGTGGGTGAGCTGGTGCAACCCTCCTATTCTTCTCCAGCTGCCTGTGCCAAGGGCAGAGTACTGTGGGGGGTATTCACACAGTGCACTCCAGAGCATCTCCCTGCAGCAGGCTGGTGAGATAGGAGAGTGGGTGGTTATTTATAGAACCACAGAGTTATTGAGGTTGAAAAGGACCTCTAAGATCCTTGAATCCAACAGTTAACCCAGCATTGCTAAGTCCTCCATTAAACCATGACCTTAAGTGCCACAGCTGCATCTCTTTCAAATACCTCCAGAGACGGTGACTCCACCACTTGCCTGGGCAGTCTGTTAAAATGCTTGACAACCCTTTCAGTGAAGACATTTCTCCAAATATCCAATCAGATGCTCCTGTTGTTCATCTTGAGGCCCTATCACTTTTCCCTGAGAGAAGAAGACAACACCCATCTCACTACAACTTCCTCTCAGAGAGTTGTAGAGAGCAATAAGGTCCCCCCAAGCCTCCTTTCCTTCGGCTAAACACCCCCACCTCCCTCAGCAGCTCCTCTTAGGATTTGTGCTCCAGACCCTTCACCAGCTCCATTGCCCTTCTCTGGACTCACTCTAGCACCTCAGTGTCTAAGTAGGTCCCCCTGTCATAGAAGGAAATCAGGTTGGTCCAGCAGTACCTGCCTTTCATTAACACATGCTGCATGGGCCTGATCCCCTGGTTGTCCAGATCCTTGATGCTGGAAAGGCATAAGGAAAGCCTTGTGCAACCTTAATTCAGGCCTCTTGTAATCTTCAATTACAAAATCACATACTGTATTTTCCATGGGACCCTGCCTCATTCAGCTCACGGAATAGCTGGTGTTCACTTAATGAGCAACTATTCAATATTTTATTTTCTTCTCACTCAGTGTGTTGCCCTAGGCATGATTTACTAGATGTAATTCAAACCTAGCTGTGCAGCCAAAATTATTAATTTCAGCGCAGCTTTTTTTCCTTTGGTACTCATCCTCACAGCACTCCTGAGTGCTACACAAGCAGTAAATACTATATTTTCATAATACCGCAGTGAGGGTGTTTTCATAATACCCCAGTGTGATTAAATGGGGAGGAGGGGTGGAATTATCCTCCATATTTCACAGGTGTATAGAAAAGGAAGAGAAATGGAGATATTACAGTCCAAAGAATCAAAAAATTTGCAACACTCTCTTGACAATTTGAACCCTGACTTTTGAAAATTCTTAATATAATTCCAGTCGAGTCAACTGGTATCCATGAGTGCTCAGAGATGGAAGAGATTTTCTAAGCCACAGACTAGTTCTCTCAGGCAGCTTTTTAATAATCTTATCAAATTGGACTAAATAGGAATTAGGTTTCTTGAATTCCTCATTCCTCTGATAGTTGGAAACCATTTTCTAATTTTCAGCCTAAATTTATTCATAGCCAGATTGCACTCATTTGTTCCTAGGCCAACATTGTCCTTCACCTTAAATAGTTCTTTTCCCTCTCTAGCATTTGCCTCCACTGATAAATTTAGTGTGAGCAATCACATCTTTTTCTCTCTCAGCATTTGTCTTGAGGAGCTAAATGAGCTACACTCCCTAAGCTGTTTCTCTCAAATTAAGCTGCCAGGTCCCCTGTTCATCCAAGGAACTGTTTTCCACACCTTCTTCAGCTTGCACTTATCTGCTCTGGGCATTGCTGGCCAGGCTTGTAGGCAGCACCAGGCCTGTCTGTATTCTCTCAGAGGAGGGTCAAGAGGCAACTGGCAGTAACTAAACAAGTTAAAAGTATTTCTCTACCTCCCCTGGAAATGATGTGTCTCAGAATCAGCCTGGGATTTCCACAGCTACAGCACATCAGCAGCACCCGAATGACAAGCAGATCCCAGTTTTGCTGCTTTTCAGTTTCCAACAGAAATTCTCAACATTGGTTGAAAAAATGCATGCATTTTATACCACTGAATTTCACCTCGCTCCTCGCCTCCTAGTCCTTTGGATCGTCACTGTATACCTCTGCTCCAGTATCCCAGTCCCAGCCTGGACGGTGATGTTGTCCACAAAATGTCAATGGCTGACTCCACTGGCAGACTGGTGAACGTACACATGTGCACATAGGTGTCTGTGAAGTTGCTTTTTGAATATGTCTGCTCCTGAGATCAATTTTAAAGAACCCACCAGGAAAAAAAACCAAAAACCAAATCAGAGCAACTATTAGAAAACCACACAGGTCAGCTACAAAAGCTCAGAACATTATACACTCTGATTTGATACCTTTTGAAAAATTCCTGTACTCAGTGGCTGTCAAATGTTGGTCACCTATTTGACATGAAATAAATTATATTTTGATTTCTGAGAAGATTACACTCCATTAAATGTAAGACTGCTTCAGTTATGACTTATATATGCACCTTTTGGGGATTCATGTGTTTTTCTTTAAGGTGTGAATTGACGTATGCAAGGCCATTTGTAGTCATCTTTTATCAATCAAACATCTATCTTAGAATCACATACTAAAATACCTGGTAAATAATAACCAGACAAATTGAATGCAACTGGAGAAACATAATACAAATTTGACAGTAAAAGGGAATGCCTGGGCAAGAAATCCAAGGAGAATGAAAGAAAGGTAGTAAGAGTGTGACACCATGACTTAGCTGAAATAAATCACTTCCAGTTGCACAGACTGCTTGTTTTTCTGGCTCAAAAATCTGCATATATCAAGCAGAATACAGCAAGCAGGAAGATGCTCCATACCCACTGCCACCAGACCACAACCCAAACCTGGGGGAGTGGTCCTAGCAGGTCATGGTGGAACTCACTGAGCAGCTGATAACAGAAGATCAACAACCCTGAGACCATGTCAGACTTTATGTCACCACCCTCTCCACAGATAATAGCCCTGGACAAGCTGAGGTGATCCAGAGGTGTATACTGTCAGATTTATACCACTTTACAGATGCTCTTGGGTGCACATTGCCTGCAAAATGCCTCAGAGACTGTTGAAAGCAAAAAAAAAATTTCCAAGCCAACAAATTATGGTGATTTCAGGGTAACTTAGATAACCTCCAAGGTGTAGGAGGGATCAGATGTGAGCTGGACTGATCCAACAAGGCAGTGATAAACACTATGTCTCTCTGACCTCAGAACAGCTCAGCCCAGATACATAGAAGAAGTTGCAAAATACCCTTTGGAGAGTCATAACCTAAATTTATGGAGACATAAAACAAGGAAGAGGTAACACATGAAGCTTTCTGTAAAAAGGGTGCATTGTCACATGTATTCAGGAGGAGAGAGTAGACTTTCTAGCATGCAGGGGAAGAAAAACAACAGCCATAAGAGAGGCTTGGGCAGAGCAGAGGGCAGGTGCAAGAGTGTAGGTGTTGGTGAGACAAGAGGCGTAGGAAGGAGCAATGTTCGTGCAGGCACTGCAGGTAGGAGGAGGCAAGTTATGTACTGGAGCAGAGCATTGGAGAGGGGGACTCTCTACTTATGGCTCCTACACTGCTCCCTGAGAATAGCCCAGTCTTCATTATCCAGTGCAGTTAATTTTGGGGCTTTTGAGGAAAACAAACCGAGCAGATCCAAGCAGCTCCTTTAAAGCAGACAGTTCACCTGCACAATGGCTTGCACCAGCTTCACTAGATCAGGTAGGTTTTCTAAGCTGCTGCTGCTGGGCAAACAAGGTCTGGGGAGGTAAGGAGGGAAAGCATTTGGTCCTGTGTTACTCCAGTGTGTCTGACAGAACTGTATTGAGTCTCTTCCCAATGAATAGCACCTATTCTGGGGGCAGAAAAAACCCAACTGTCTGACAAAGCCACACTTCGTATGCCCCTTATTCTTCCTTGAGAAGTATCTTCAGCTGTGAATACGTATATATACTCTAATGACAGTCAGCTGTCACGTCTGTAAACATACATTTACCTCCCATTAAGGGTTATTTGCCCCTTTTTGTGACCTTTCACCAGCTTTCCATACCCCAGCCATGTGGCACAGATGGTATAATCCTGTCAGGCTAAGGCAGGTGACAGTGCTGCTCAGTGTTTAGTAATCAGTGACTGTAATTAGCCAGACTGGACGCAGGCTCAGATAATAGGGCAGTCAAACAGCTGCCAGTCATGAGGCTTTTCCTGTGGACTGCAGGAGATGGAAGCGAGGATGATATAAAGAGGCCGTGCATTTTTCCAGCACACTTTATACAGAACCAGTGGTAATTTTATATATGGTGTTCTTTAATAAAAAAAAAAAAAATTCCTTCCAGAGTGACCGATAAAGCGTGTTTCATATCATGAGGAGCTTTTAGTTGGTTTTTAAATCTGATGGAGGTGTCTGGAGAGTGTTTAGCAGCACCAGAGCTTTTTCCTATTTGGAGAATATCTTGTCATGCTTTCCTTACACAGATACACTCACACAGATGCAAAACATGGATGGATGAAGCGCTTCAGGTTCATGATCCCTAAAGTAACTTCTTTAACACAGGAAAGTGCTGTCACTAAGCTATTACCTGTTTGCATTCAGAGGTCAGGATTTAGACAAATAAAATTAAACTTAGTTGTAGTGAAAATAAGGAAAACAATTTAATTAGAAATATTATTAAAAATGTATTGAAACTGCTGAGTATAGGAAGTTATCAGAAGAAACTTTTAACTGGTTTTAGTTCTTTCTAGAGATCTCAGAGATTGTCCTCATTTCTGATCTTGTGTTACACTAAACATTTAGGTGATATGTAAGCTGCACACGCTGTATTTAAGAGAAGCAAGCAGTGTGCTGAACCAACCATATTTTCATGTGAGAGATGATTCACAGTCTCCTGGATGGTAGAAAATTCTGTGTCCTAAGCAGATGTTCATGCTTACAGTTTGTGAGGGTGAAAGAGGTTTTAATACCAAAGAGGCAACCAGTCATCTCTTGCAGAGGAAAGACTAGCATACATTGCCTTTTGGAGGGCTTTTTTTCCCCTTTCTTCAATATTTCTTTCCTATTTTTAAACATATGCCTATTATTGCAAAGACACTAATAATGAAATACATTTAATTTTTAAAAATGCACACATCACAATTAATCAACTTCTTCTCCTCATCCTTTATTGCATATATTCCAGCAGCTTTTCTCCCTCTTCCCCTCCAAAATTGTGCTATTTATCTGTACGGAACAGATACCTTAATCTTTTGGGGGAAAAGCAGAGAATAATTTCAATTTCCATGCATTTATGAGAAGACATTCTTAAATAGGCCAGTGAAAGAGATATTGCATCTATAAATAAATTATTCCGAGGCGGGCAGTGGGATGGGGTTACACATCGCCATTGTGCGGGGAGGCTGCAAAGCCTGACCCGGGAGTGCAGCTGTTGTCTTTGTGCCGGGCACTCTGCCTCTGCCATTGTTCCCCTGATTACAACAGGCACGTCGGGGGCGCGGGGAGGGCAGGCGGGGGTGAAAGGATGGCTGTGCATTGATAACGCCTGGCACTATCACAGAGGGCAATGATGGGCTGCTCAGCTGCGGCGCTATCGGGGTGTGGGGCTTTGGAGCGTGTGCCTGTCCCCCCGCCTCCCCTCCCTGAATCAGCAGTTTCAGGAGATGTGAATGTGTTCACCCCCTGCGTGTGCCAGCTGGATCTTACCCAGACACACACACGGGATTGTGTCAACAGATGGTGTAAAAGGGGACAAAAAGGACAGTATTTCCAAACTGAATATGTAATATCAAACAGGTGTGGAGGTAAGGAGATGGTAATGAATGAGGAACGCTGAGCTGACGAGAAGGGTGTCTGTGCTGCTCGCAGCAGAGAGGTGGGGAGAGAACTCATTGCTCTTACCATGCTATATTCAACAGGAGGGGAAAGCGGCCATGATCTCTCTGCCATGGCCACTGTCTCCAGTAACACAGGAATAGCTCAGCTGCTGGATGGCCTGGCCCCAAGGAGATAGCAGGTGTGATGTCCCTGCTGCCCTTTCATCCCTTGCATTGCTGTCATGTTGCTAGCAGCATCTCCAAAAGCCCTACACAAAGGTGCTTGGCCTGTCAGCATCCTAAAAGCTGTGCTCATCCACTTCTCCTGCTGGGGTAGAGGCAGGGCAGGAAGACGGGACACCAATAGCAGCGGTGTTCCCAGCTCCTGTTTCCAGCCTGCCTGAGGCAAAGGGGAGAAATACTCCAGGAAAGAAAAGCCCAAATCAACTGGGCTAATCTAGGATGCTCTTGTCATCACAGATGCACAGGGGACATCTGAGGCGGGGTTACTGAGCATCAGCGTGAAAGGCATCCATGTCATGGGACATGGTGTGGGGCCCATACCTTGCTACAACACTGTGATGGATTCCCATTTCCTTCTGTGGACTTCCTGGCACCTAGGATAGCTGTCACTCATTCCCCCATCGACATTTAGGGCTGCATAGCACACCTGGTGTCATGAGGCTGGCCATGGGAAGTCATACACCTGCCCTGCACCCTTCAGGAGAAGCCTGCTGGGAATGCAAAATACAACTGGGCTATTCAACCCCCAAATATGACAAAGCAGCTGTGCTTGGCTCCATCCATGGAGTCCCTCATGGCCATGCCTGTCTATTTGTACCCCAAGATGTGTCAGAGAAAACAGAATATGGCTTTTTCCCGCCCCCACTATCTTGTGAACTGGAATGCATAACAGCTCACCATTGCTTTGTAGATTTTCCCCTTCCTAAAATCCAGAGGAAATCCTCCTATTTCTAAGCAGATGCTATCTGGTCACTCTGAGCTCCTCCTCAACTGCTGAAAAGAAGTATTCATCTTTAACCTGTTTAATTTTTACATCCCTGTCTGGTTTTTCCATTTATTTCCAATTACTGTGGGTCCCGCTATCTGTCAGGAATAGAATCACACATCTGTCTCACTGTAAAAACTGCTTACAGAGACCAGGAGTAAGGGATTTCTGATGTGAAAGCCATGGCCACCCACGACAAGCAGGGGTAGAAAATAAGATGCCTGTGACTGTGTGGCTGGGACGGATTCACTAGATGCTGCTTTGATACTTCAGTTGCTGTCAGATGGGTACCTACAACAACACAATATGAAAACAAGTTTACAAAGTAGCCATACACTAACTTGTATATTCCTACATTCTTTCTTTTGCTTATCCCAAAGTTATAGTACACTGTGTACAAATTCACCTTACAGATATCCATATATTCTACTCGCAATCTGTTACACATCTGTTATATGTAGATGCGCTTCCTGCTCTCATCCCTTTCAAATTATTCCCTCCAGAACTGTGTTCAGCCAAAACTGAGCATTGCTGTTTCCCCATCCTCTGTGATCCATCAACTGTGTTCAACACAATTAGCTTTCTTGTTCATCACGCAATCCTGCCCTCATTTACCTGCCTTGGTCATTTCCTCCTTCCTCTTCCCTAAGTGGGTCAGTGAGAGGATCTTCCTGATTCCTCCTCCAATATTCCACCAAGGTACCTGCAGGTCCTCACCATGGCCCCACTCTCTTTTTCCAGATTCACGATACCAGCCTCCACTACAGGCACCTATATTTAAATCAACTTTCTCCCAACAGACTCTTGTTTAACACCTCTCTGTAATTCAGTAAAGTAATCAAATTTAAGTTACTGGAGAACCCACCTTAATCCTCTTTTCTTCTGATGTGGTTCCAAAAGACATAAGATACTAATACACACAGGCTAACACCCAGTACGCTGATCAATACCGTATCAGTCTTAACTTGTATTCTCTCACACATCCCTCTCTTGTCTGACATGTGAAGGTCTCTGTTTGTACATCACAGCTGGGGCCTCTGTCCCCCATTGTCTTAATTATGGACTCAATGTGCTGCAGATATATAAATCATGGAAATTTAATCAGGCTTATTGCATCCTTCATCTGGCAGCACAGACTGAAATGAAAGCTGTGGTAAAATAAAGGCTATTCCAAATGAGAGGCAACAGCAATGCCACATTATGCTCTTGAGAATTTTCCCAGGATACAGCATCTCTTCCCCCACACACACATGGGTGCAAACGGCAACTCATGCTAAGTCATTTAAAATAAAGTTACAGTCAACATATAAGACACAGGACCTCTGACAAGCTGCAAGTGGTTTGTTTCCACAGAAGACGGGAAGGGAGGAAAGCCAATGAGATGGTCCTGGGGATGCTCGCAATGTCTTTCAGAGGTTAAAAAAAAAACCCGGGGTGAGAACTTGGAGCAGGTGAGCATCAGCATGTGAATGGAACAAGTGGGCTGGGTTTCTGTCCTGCTGCACTCCCTTCCTTTACAGGCTGTTGGGATCCCTGCTCCTTACCAGTTCTCCTTTTCGCATCCTTTGCTCACCCACTCCTTGCTGGTGGCACGAAGAGGGGAGGAGTAGAGTCTCTACATGTTCAGACCCACCTCAATGAAAGACTAAGCATGAAACAGCAAACTGCCACCTCCACAGGCAGATCTACCAGTTAGGGCACAGTAAATGCTACCACTGGAGTAAGTATTTAGGCAGACATGTGGGACAACTTGTTAGGTCATTTCTATTTGCTTAATCAGATCCTGTATTAGGCGTTAAATTGTAACATCTCCTTACACTGATGGGAACCTGACTGATCCACAGGCTATTCCCTAGTAGGAAATTGAGGCTGGTAAAGTGGATCCACTCAGCATGGGGAACAGCTACAGGAAAACCAAACTCACATGCTAATTGTGATGGAAAAAAATCTCATCTTGACAGGAGAATTTGGGTGAAGTGTGATACACATTTTTTGTCCAAGAGACAGGGCACGCTAAAGTTTTTCATCACTGTGCGTTGCCAGAGCCTGCATGATTACCACCTATTGAAATCAATTAGTTTAATCACAGTAATATCCTCCAGGTCTGGATGGTTCTGTAAGACAAGCCCCAAAACCTTGCCTCTACTGGGAAAATTACCCATTACTGACATTGGCTACACCCTAACAGATGCAGATGAATAAGTAAACACATTAAGCTGCTGAGGTAGACTAGGACAAACACCACTCGGCACTGCTTAGTAACCACTCGGTGTTACTCATCTGCCAATGTGTTGACTGCTGTTTAACTTGTTATGTCCTGATTGACACTTGGAGCCAAGCAATGTTCAGTCTTTGTTCCTTTGGTGAGCAAGGTATGAAGCCTGAGTATCTGGTTTTCAAAACTGTAATTTAAAACAAAGATGAAAGAGTTATTATAATACAGCAGAGTATAAAATTGATGCTGGAAAATTATTTTAACTTCAAAATGCTCCTGTGAGCATTGCTGTATGGGATGGAATATAACACAGACTCTAGCCAGTATTAATAAGTAAGGATGAAAGCAGATATTGTGCAAAAATTTCAGGGATGAAAAAAAAAAGCAGAATTAAGTACTAAATCAGACCAGCAGAACTGTCAAATGTGTTAGACTATATTCACAGGCACTCATGTGTGACATGCAGGCACAAAACATAAACATTTGTTTAGTTTGAGTAATTTTGCTTTTTAGAGTAAAAGGTTGGTTTTTTCTTTTTTTTTTTTTTTTTTTTAGGCGGAGGAGGAGGGCTTTTATCTGCAGTCTGGAATTTTAAAAGTCTTATATCCTGCAAGGGCTGTTTGAAGCAGTTCCAGAAGAACTGCTTTTCATTAGCAAGTGCTGACTCAATGATCTGTAGAAATGTATTGAGTTCATCAAAAAAATTAAAGAAAATTATTTGGTTTTACTTCTAAAAGGTTACATAATTTCATTTGGACCTCATCACTTAAATCACTGTATACTATGTTTCAAATACGTTATCACTTGAAAGTTAGAATAATAAAGGCAAAACAAACTGGTTTGATTTCATTGAAGTCTTTGATAAAGAATTCTTTTGATAACTTCAAGTAAAGCAATTCCCAAATGTCATTTCTCAGTAAATTTTGAAATTTCAAGGTTTTGTTTAAATTTGAGAAAAAGCAAAATATAAGTAATAGCATTTCTTAAGGAATATAAATTTTGAACTTAGGCAAATGCTGCTATAATTGTGCCCAGCAGCCCAGGAGTTTACTTCAAGGGAGCAAGTGTTTGTGTAGTTATATGTGATATAAGCTTGAACACATGTGATCTAAGTTTGGACATAAAGTCTAGAGGGCTGCCAGGGCAGGGCAGTTTTTCAAGCTGCTCTAATATAAACCAGAATCACAGTTACTGCTTTTCTGCAAAATAAGTGAGTCTATACTTATACTTTTTCCCACTCTTGCCAGTTGGGTAAAAGGGGCTAAAAAGACACTAAAAAGGCACTCTGGTTATACCTACACTGATAAACGGCACGCTCAGGCACATTAACTGGTCTCAAGGCTCCACTGTAGAGCTGTGTTTCGTGCCCTTGGCCTTTCTCACCCACCTAAAGATGATGGTGTGAGAAACAACCATCTATCTGCATCAGCCTTATAAGATGGCAAGTAAAAGGTAGCATTTGTTTACATTTCATAGCAAGTCATCGTGGTGCAGACATTACTCTTGATGCACTCTTTCAAAGCCCGTGATTATCAGGGTAGGAGCAGGGCGTTAAAATCACATCCACTCACCACAGGCTACAAGAGAGTTTGAAGCCAGCAGTTATCTATTTCAGAGAGGTTTATTCCCATCATTTTCTTGCCCATGCCCCTAGTCTGTTTTCTGTTCAGCCAGCCTGCAGCAATAGTCCTGAGAAGCACAGATTCTTCCTTTCATCCTGTGTTCATCCTGAGTTCTTTAGATTCAGTTCGTATCAAGCATCGACACCTGAACACATGAGCTTATCCAACAGTCACAGGCTCTTCAGATTCAAGAATTACCATCTGCTCTCACTAAAACTACCTAAATAGCCCAGCTCATCCACTGATAAATTCTTCTGGTGCTGCTACACATCACAGGAATGGTCCTACTCAGGCCAAAGGTCTGACTGGCCCAGGAGCCAGTCTCCAACAGCAATCAACAGCAGATGCCTAGGGAAGGGCATGAAAACACACAAAGACGGCTTTCCCAGAAGATGTGTTTGGGATCTCCTGTGCCAGCACTAATGTCTTTGTGTTTAGTTTTTCACAACTGGGATCTTCTTTCATGGATTTTTTGGTGTCGTTTTTTTAGCCTCTGCCAACTCACGGCACATATAACACGAACCAACAAATTCCACACCCAAATATGCACTGCGTAAGGAAAAACATAAGGTAGCATGTTTACGTGCTGTGTTCACAGACACCTATAGATCTTCATGGAAAGAGGTAAGGAATCAGTAGACTCCATATTATTTTCTTCAAAACTTAAAAGACCTATAAGTCACTCTTTGTGTGAAGGCATTTTCATACTTTCCTTGTTTCCTTTCTCTGAACTTTCCCCAGTTCTCCACTACATTTTTAAGAAGAGGGGACACGAACTCTGCAGGGATTCATGCAGTTTCTTTTGTTCTCTATGTCTTTTCTAATAATTCCTAACATTCAATTTACATTTTTATTGCTGCTGAGCATTAAATTGGTGGTTTCGTAAGAACTATTCATTAAAATTCTGAGATCTCATTCCTAAGTGGTAACTTTCAATTCAGAGCCCATCACTCTACATGGAGAGTTGAGACTGCTTTTTTCCTGGGTATCACTTATATTTATCTACATTGAAGTGGTGATACCAAAATTCGCAACACAGTCAAAACTTTAATTTCCACAATAAAATAAATATTTTCAAAAATATAAAAACTGGCTCTTATTAAGAAGTACTCATTTACTCATTTGAATCTATTTCGCTGAAGCATTTTCCAATAATGACATCATGACAGTGTAATACAAAGAGACTGCTCCGTATAATTTTATACCACTTTGTTGGAGCAATATCACTATCTCAATATTCTAATGAGTCATCATGTTATCTTAGAGCCACAATTCCTTGAGACAAGGCAATAGAACAAAACCCCACCTTTCATTAATAAAAATCAAGTAGATTTCAAGCTATCACACATATAAAAGTTAAAGTCTAAAATTGTGATACCAATGCATGGACAAGAACAGTAAACAGATTAAAATAACTTTACTTTTTTTTCATTTTTACATATTTTTAAAATACATTTCATGCTTTATGAAGCACAGTTTTTAACTAGATAACAGAATTATGATGTTGAACAAAGGACACATGTATATGTACTGTCAATCAAATTTATTTATGATGGCAATGTGTGATATATTTCTGAACTAGCCTACAGTTAATCGAGTTGGAGTTTTTTTTAAGAAATCTGGAAATGCTGTCAAATTAATATCATCAAGATCACACTAGTTCTTGAGGACGAAAAGATTTAATACATTCAGGAAAACACCAAACATCACAAAAAAAAAAAATTAATAGCAAGAAATGTGGTGGTAAAGATTCTGATGTTAGAGATTCCTATTTAAGACCTGATGGTGATATTACCTCATTATCCAAATGAGTGTTCTGCCCCACAGGCTCTCAGCTAGTCTAGGAAGCATTGCTCACAATGTCTCTTCATGGAGCTGTTCCACAATCAGATACTGAGATCCTGATTTGAAACACTATGAGTTAGAAAAACAAAGCATTAAAAACACAAGCACCAGGGGAAAAAGACATTTTCCATGTTTCTATATTATGGCATATATCTACAGATTTGGATAGTACTTTGTCTCTATCACTTCTTTGTTGTCTTTTGGATCAGGAATGTAAATGCTGTGATTTACAGGTGCTATTAGAAATTAATTAGTCAAAATATATATAGTTTTAACAATTTTAGGGCAAATCCTAGTCTCATCTAAGTATGCATAACTAGCTAAAAAAGAAGCCCAAAAAGAATTGTTACTTGTTTTAGAAACTTCTAATTTTCTAAGTTAAGTTCTTTGGAAGTACTAATTTTATTAAAGAACATTCAAAATAATTAATACTTTAAACTTAGCTTGGGAATAAACAGCTTGTTTTCTATATCCTCATAAGCAGTAAGCATTTAAGATACTATATATGCACACACCCTTTTGTGTTCACAAAATCTGTTTTTTTCTATATTTTCCCTGACATTATATGATCTGGTTTAAAATCATAACAAAGCAAAGATCTTTTAGATAATCTTTACATGGCATGGCATATAATAAATGTAAATCATCTTATTTCCATCCAACATTCACATATTACATCATCAACACTGAATAGGATCTTCTCCAGTACAAACACAAGAATTCATGTTTCGGGTCTTATTTCTAGTAAAAAGCAGATTACCTCTTATCATGCTGTACTCTTCATTTTCATTTTATAAAAGAAGCCCTTGTTTAATCATGCTGTCAATTTAAATTATGAAGTGTGAACTGTCACGGTTCTATTACATGTTGTGGTCCCTGCTCTGATCGCTTCGTGATTTGCACTTTTAATAGTGCATCACTGGAGAGAGGTTGGCATGAAGACCATTAAACCATGACAAAGCATGCATTTACTCCTTGCTTTGGGACTCAGTGGTCAGTAATAACTGAGCTTGATAACCAGACAAATTAGTGACGGCAAACAACTCCCATCTTTTTTGCGCTGTTAGATCTGCCGTCTGGACACCTGTCTGTCACCTGAAAGAGGAGAGACATCACTTGCTGCATAGGGGTAAGGAGTTGCTAGGAGTTTACTTAGATTGGTGAAGTAGGTAAATGTGAGAAGCTACTTGACTTTCATTTGCCCCAGCCACCTTGTTTGTTCTTAGGTGGCTCTTGGTCCAGCCAGCTGACCACTGCCTCTGTGGTGGGCTCATAAAGCACTGCCAACACTCAGGCACATATAACGTGCATTATTTATACAAATCTTCTCTGATTAGTATGTACCTCCTGTTCTCCTGTGTCACTTTAGCTATCCTTCAAATTATAATGCAAGAGTATGTTTAAACTCTTAAAAAGTTCTCAGCTATTTATTCTCAGGATGAGAGGTTGTTTTGAGATCAGTAGATGTTGTTTTGAAATTTCCAGTGTTGGGCGAATGCAATGGTCCCATGGATTTTAGGTTTTGAATTTTCTGACCCTTCCAAGTAAACTAAGCACCAAAAACTGGGAAACAGGAGAAGTTTCAATGTATAAACCCTCAAATATTCATTTCCCTTTTGGATTTTGACAGATGCTTTAGTAATTTTGTATTTTGTCTGAATCGCTTAAGTGTGTATACAGTACAGACGGTCAACAGGTAAAATAAACCTCTAACTTTATTTTCAAGTCCCAGCTTTGTACTGAAGGTGCAAATGCATCGCTAGGAAGAAAGCTGGAATGATAATGCCTCAGAGATACAGCACCCTGCAGCTCTGTAGATGTGAAAATGATTCTGCTACAGCATCCATATGTGGTAGTAAATATGAACAGTACTGCTAGCCAGTGAGACGAGCAGGAAGGGTCACCACTATTGCCTATTCCTCCCATTTCAAGAATCCTAAGGATTTTCGAAGTGGCGTATGCCAAGTGGCATAAAGAAAAGGTTCTGTTGAAAGTGAATAATCAGCTCCTACAAAATAAAAGTATGTTCATCTTCAGATTTTAGAGAGAGTTTTCACAGAATCACATAACGCTGAGATCTAAGTGATGCAAACACCAGGCACTCTAAAAGCAAGCTAGAACACTCTTCCCTTCTCTCAGAAGATCCTGGCCTTACTTGTGGAAGTAAACCTGTGTTTCTGTTAAGTGAAAGTTTACTGTTTTATTTTTCAGCTTGAAATTATCTACCATACGGCTGCTGGAGTTTTTCATGAGCGAATTGCGAGTGTGGCTGTGGAATGCTTTTACACAAGATATGAAATGACTTGTAAAGTATTTTGACAGAGATTCCATATTTGTGAGTGTGTCTTAAGTTCTATGTGACACGATCTAGAATAGGAAGAAAACTAAATTGCTTTTTTCTATTATACATGCAAGTGTACAACTAAGGAATGACAAAAACTATCTTTGCCTTTACAGATGAAGTAAGAGAATTAATCTTTTACTTACCATGAGACAGTGTTACAGAGCTGAAGGGCACAGAAGTATTAAACGTGTTAGGCAATAATTGCAAGCTAGAAATCATGTTGAAGAATATGCATATACACATGATTTTCCATTTTAAAACTTACCTTGATGCAAGCTACACCTAACTAATACAAACACATAAGACCTTTAAATCTACACATAATAAATGGTGTACTTGGGTTTTATCTGTTTGGATTTATACGCAACCCAGATGCAACAATCTGGTGCTCTCTGCACCTGTTCCATAAAAACACAGTTCTCAGAAGAAGTTGCCCACGATTCATTGTTTCCATATTACATGGCAAAGTTTAAACTAATGAAACAAACCCACCCCATTTTCAAATGGAATACATATCATGGCTAATCTCCTAGGATGCATTATAAGACAATGATCTAACTTTGTCCTGGCAATCAACTAACTCAAATTATTTTGGGCTTGGTAAAGAAAACTAAAGCTTTGAAACTTTGGTACTTCTACATATCAAATTAAAAGACCTGTGGTTGAACATGGCTTATACAGAGAGGGAAGAACAGCTTCTATAGCCAGTTGCTGGCAAACCAGGGCAGTAGAGGTCAAATCAGCTGACAGTCAACGCCAAAACATAGACCCAGTTTCTACTGAACAGCAGCAGGGTAGGAGACAGCATCCTGAGGAACAGTGAGGTCAAAAGTGATCCTGCCACAAGCACCATGGTGCCCCAAGCTTGCCCTTATTCAACCACACCAGCTGTGATTGGGGTGCGGAGGCAAGGAGGACTGCATCTGGGCAAAGAAATCACTGCGGCATCTGTTTCCTTACCTGATTTTGATCCCATTTGCAGTTTGGTAAGAGGACTGCCAAGCTGCAATCTCATAGCATTCTATATGTATCAATCAAAAGGGAAAAAACTGTCAAAAATGCATTCTGAAAATAATTCATCAAGAAAACCAAAGCCACATAGGAGCAGCTTAATGTCACAAGAGTGTATTTTTAAAGCCTTTGTTTCGAGTTTACAAGTTTGGTCTTATTAAAACAAAACACTCTCTTACTTTTTTCTAGTCAATCCAATTTCTAGATGAGATGAAGCATAAGCAAACAAAAAGGCTATGGTAAAGTGACTTGCCAGCTCAGTCCACGCTCCAGGAGCACTCTTGCATTTCTCAGAGCTAGGAAGCTCTTGCATAGCAACATCAATGGACAACGCTCTCTCCTGACTGTGGTTGTATCTAAGACTCCCTGTCAGGCCAACGATGACTGACTGTGGTTATTCATGTCAGCTCTCTCCTTGACCCCAGCTACTGGACATACCCTGGGCAAGAAACCTTGCATCACTCAGCAAGTCCAGCATGCCAGGGGCACTCCAGATCACCTCCTCTGTATGACCAGCGATCATAAGCAAACCCTTTGGTTTCTGGATCGCTAGTCCAGCTCCCTATAGAATGATGAGTGCTTCAAGTCTTGCTCTGTAAGGCATTTTGTGGCTGGGGACCAACACTGACAAATTTCTAGAGAAACCACCATGGCCAACAGTCACACAACGAAGCCTACACAGTAAAATGAAAACTGATTGTGGGGTGAAGAGTTTTAGGGCTTTCCTGAGAACCACTCCTGAAGATCTAATAAAAATTAGAAAAGTGCTTGACCCCCTTTTATCTCCAATGCAAAGCATATTTACAGACACATTTGCATATCACACTATATGCCATTATTGGAAACAAATCAGCAAAACAATCCCACGTTATTCGAATATCCGCATTCTTTCTCTGTCAAGTGGATAATTAAAAAAACAAAAAGACAGATGAGAAGTCATGCTTTATTTATTACCTTCATGATAAGATTTTCAGATACTGTGGTGGTAAACTTATTTTGAATAGCAAGCATTTACTAGATCTTATTATTCTACAATTTCTGTGGTAGATTTCTTGTCATCTTGGAAATTATATGTTTGTGTCTAGAAAGAAAAATTAGCTTTATTCAGAGGTCTGAGTAATTAGGATATATGGCAAGTAGCATCTAAAACAAAAGCCTAATATCAACATTCCCAAAAGTAGATTTTATGACTGTTAAATATACATGTTCCAAAATATTAGATTTACTGTTTTGCTTATATTGTGTTAGTCATTTATAACATTTGGTAACTGAACAACATAAACTTATTTTATGGTCTTTCATCCTTTCTCAAAAGGATTGCAGGCTCCTAGTAATGCAAATTCAACACAAGGATTTCTGGGATATAGGCACTGCACATATAAAGGTAGTATTTCTGATGAATAACATTCTTTAAAGGTCTTTTCATGATCCATTAATTTATGAATTACACAGCAGAGTAGGCATTGTCAAGGGCTTAATTTCAGTTATATGTTGATCTTTTTCCCTTGAAGCAGCTTTTATCCAAAAAGTAAGTAGGACTAAAAATAACATATTCCCTTAGACTGACTCTGACAGGTCTTATCATAAAATTAACTGTTTTATTCTTTACTTATCAAAAGGTGGGCAGTTGAGCCCATCCTTATCTATATATAGGAGTACACACACAAAAAAAATCATAATAGAAAAGAATAGTTCTAAGGCTTGCTTCATTCACAGCACAGTTACAAAAAGCAATGCAATTGCTATGGAATAAAATCTACAGTAAGGAATGAAGTATGCAAATTAATGCTGCACAAAGATTAAGATAAAAAACCAACTTAATAAAACTTTTTGACAATGTACTGGCAAACTGAGTTCCTGGGAACCAGATTTCCAGCAAGGCAGCCTACCTCCACCTTGCCAAACCTAATCCAATCCAGGTAAACCAGAAATAAGTTACTACAGACAGGTTACTTAGAGGTTGTTGAGTAATTAGTCCAAAGGTCTATCTTACTTGAAAAGAATATTTGTGATTTTACTCATGGCTCAAAAGAGAGACCAAACAATGATGAGCATAATTATAGAAATATCCTTTCTCCCTAAGTGCTGTTCACCCCAAGGACTGAAGTACACGTAAATTTCATAAGCCATCATAAGTCCATTTTATAGATAACACCTCAGTGTTCTGAGCTGTTATTTATTTCTCTTTATTCTCCTCTCTCTTTTTCTTACAGCAATTAAAAAAAAACAAAACAAAAAACCCAACAGCCTTCAAAAATGAGAGGGAGAATCTGTTAGCAAGCTAAAGAAGTGGTGATAAAATTCTGACCTCAGGAGTTTTCGACCCAAGCAGCAACTGTAAGCATTGCTGCTAAACAGAATTTGTCCAGGTGCTTGCAGTACAGTATTTCAAGCAATCCAGATTAGCTGCAATTAAGAGATCTGTTTTTTACTGACGGGGTGTGGCAATATGTAAGAAACTCACGGTATCCTGAGAGGGAGTTTCTTAACTTCCTTCTCATTACATTCAATGGTTTCTGTTTCACAACGAAAAAGTGTGAAAAAATGCTGACAATATTTACATTCAAATATCTCTTGCAAATAATTATGGTCTTTAGTGTCAGCTAAGATGAAACTAACATAAACTTTAATATGACCACAATATTTTTTAATTCTGCAAGAGGAGAACCCTCTTTTTCTTCCACACATTACCCTAGAGGGATTACCTGATGATGTGTAGTCAGATCTTGGTTTCTTGAAGTTCCCACCACATTTTCAGGCATTGGAATTGATGGTAATGTTCTTGCCATAAGCATAACTGTAATCAAGAGATGAGATACCCATTGAAAAATTAATTTTAGTTATTCTTTTTTCTTTTTTAATAAAATGAACAAAACAAAGAGCATGGTTTTGTTCAGAGTCAAACCCAAACATAACTGTTTGTTCCACAGAGTTGTGGTTTGGCTCTCCAAAGGGGTTTCTTTGCATGTCAGTAAATCTGTGACAGGTTGGAAAAAAAAAAAATTCATTAAGAAGGTAAAACTGTCTGACGTCCAAAAAATCATGTAATTTTCTTGAAACAAGCATAAACATGAAATTCAAGGGATAAATGGGAGAAAGTTGCTTAAGCAGATCTGGAAATATTTCAAATGGAAATCGTGGATTCTAAGCTACCTCTGAAAATATCCAGGCATCAGTATACAGCTGAACCAAATGCACTCACTACAGGTCTTATTTTATCAGTATATAAGACAGACTCATTTCTTATATACATGTTTTCAGTCCCCATTCACCAATTTAAAACTGATCTAATGAAACTATTTCAAAATTCTTATCTGTAGTTCAAGATCAACTTATTACTGGTTAATAATGCCTTAGTCTTCAGCTGAGCATAGTAATAGACTGTGTGCACATTCTTAGAGTACAAGCACACATAACAAAAAAAATCTTTAAAACCTCTGTGAAATGGAGCTGTTTGATCTAATGATTTCTGCCTTGTGTTGGCAATGGGCTACTGGACTGCACACAAATTCATCTCCAGTGACATGTGGTAACCCATTAAGCCACTGTAACTCAATTTCATGTCTGACTACATAGAGAGAATTGAACTGATAGAGTTTGAATAAAGTTTCATGTTGTCAAGGTGACTACAATCTTCCTAAGGTAATAGACACTTTTCCAAAATGGAGAACAGATTGAGCATTTCTCTGCTTAAAGGCTTTATATACACATAAATGTTAAACTGCCCATTTTAACAATACCAAGATAGCTAAAATGGTACATCTGGTATCATGTATCGCAGTAATGCTGATATGAACACAGCCATTCTGGCATGGTTACTTCTATACAGATGAAGAACTACTTCATTATTAGGAATCTTCAGCCCTGTGTAATTACATCCAACTTTACAAGTGATAGCAGTTGTCAAATAGTTGGACCAGCACAGAAAAACACCCCTGATTGTTAATTAAGAAAGATAATTTTTAGATCCCTCTGTGGTAATTTTCAGGTAGCAGGTAATCTAGCTTTCTCAGCGATAGCTCAACACAGCTAGAAGTCTCTTTGTGTGTAAGGAAGGTATAGATGAGAAGCTGTTTCACTTGCAGATAGCAGGCAGAATTGCGCTGTTACAAATGCAGGACAAATGTGGACGGTAACAGAGAAAAATCAGCTAAGAGGCTTTGACTGAACTCCAAAATACACAAATGAGTCACCTCCATGGAGCATACTATAATGGCATCAACTAACTCTACAAGAAAGTGCTGACCTAGTGTGGGAAACAAGAATTGCCTCATACTTGATTGCAGAAATTCTAGTTGTTTCAAGAATTGCATTTTGACAGCTTAAGGTTTTGTCTGCATTGAAAGAGCCAGCTTGTTTTTGTTGTTCTAAAACTATGTCCAAATAGTTATTTTGAAAAAAAAATCTTAAAATAGTCCACAATTTGCTGAAAATATGGGGAAAAGCACATTCACACTGCTGTTCTTCTCCTCTAGAATGACATCTGGTGTTTGTATGGTTTGAAGGCACGCATCTGTTTGAAGACTGAGGACCTGCATGTTGCTGACATAACATGTAGGACTACTAAAGCAGTGCAGTATTGTATCACCCATCATTGGCTCTAGGGTCACTGCTTTTGAAATAACCCAATGCAACAGACATGGAGGCCATCAATATTTTTCCCATTACCACAATGTAGAGACCATTTGGATAATGACTACAGTCCCAGAGGAGCAATGTCAGACTTCTGTGCCATCACTTTGTCCAGAAGCATTGTGGACACTGGGCATCATTTGGGGCTCTGAACAGCAGCAGGATCAGGATTACCAGCACACTGTTTACCCAGCAATCACTGGCGAGCAGTGTGGTTGAAGGACTGGGCCTTTTCCAGCTTCTAAGTCTTCCTCTTCTCCACATGGAGCAGAGACAAAGTTCAGATGGAGGAAGCAACAGAAAATCCACTAGGTGTTTTGAGGAAAAAAGAACTGACCAGAGTTTCAGAATCAAGCAAAGAGAAAGGAGTAGGATGGTCACCACTGGCTATAGACCGTACACATGTCAACCCTAAGCTGCATCCAATGTTTCTCCTAAAAAAATGACCTTTCCATTTCCCTCCCAGGGCGTCTACTAGTGCATGATGTCTTATGTAAGTGTGGGAAGACTAGGAGAGGATACCTGGTCATACCTACAGGTCTGAAGATTTTCTGGCAGCCTAACAGTGAACAGGTAGCAGAAACAGCATCAGAGTCATGATAAGCAAAGACCAATGGAGATTAACTTTATTCTTGAGGAGGTGTGTGAAGTTTAGATTGGAGGTTGAAGAAGTAGGAGCACCTCTTTGGACATCATGAGGAATTCTGCTGAAATTCTTTCCATCCCCAAAGAGGACAGGAAGGAATTGCCCAAGAGTAGCCAAGACCCATAACAGAGCAAAACACAGTTTCATTCAACTTACACTCAGGAACTGTCATTGAATAGGATTTTATACTTTAAATTTCAAATAGGATGCAACATGAGCACTGGACATACCAGCCATTTAAAACTTACCTTTATAACTTCTGTCAAAGGGTGGAAAAAAGGCAGAGCTGGGGGGACATGGCTGTTCTTCCAGTTTGGGTGGTTCATCTAAGGGGATAATTTAGTCTCTGAGATATCTAAATCATGGCCTATTTATTTTAAATTCCACTAAAGAGCTAACAGTGCTAATTACAGTAGCAGGATAGGGATGTGGCTATTCACACACAAAGAATTTGGCAGAGACTAAACTCCACTTTCACATAGGTCAGCAAAAAAAAAAAGAGTGCGCTGCACTTTGTCACATCTCATTTGGATTGCCTTCAAAATGCTGAGCTAGAGGCAAAAGATACCACAGTTCATTTCCAATTCCACATCCTATCCTCTCACCTTTAATTTATTTTAAAAGTTTAATCATAAGTTCATAAAGCTCAGATATCAATTTTTTAATAAAAAAAAAATCAAGCACCTGCAGGTAAGGTTTTTAGGAACTCATGGTTGGCCTAAGTTTCATTATGAATAGAGACTCTCACAGTTCACCTTTGTGCAAATGCTACTGTGATAAATCTAACTTTCATTCCCTCCCTGTTGCTTCAGGGATGTGTCATTTACAGAAAATAAATAGAAGACTTCTATTGCAAAGAAACCATGCTCCACTCGGGGTCAGTGAAAAGCTGCACCTCGCTCTGGAGTTTCTGGCAGCATAGTAATAACTTTTCTGCAGAAATTGTCACTAACTGCTAGAAACCTTAGTATGAATAGTAAAAGTACTTGACATATTCTTAGTATACAAATAATGTAACATTTGCAAATAGAGAAACCTTACTAAATTTGTGGGTTTCAATTTACTGTTAGTTGATGAAAATGATGGTATTAATAGTTCTTTAAAGATGTCAGCCAGCTTTGGAATGTCGATTTCTGTAGTGTTCTTGGATTTCCAGAAGTCAAAGTGTTTTGACAAGATCTCTCTCTAAAGGCTCTTAAAAAAACTAAGTTATCAGAACGATGAAAATTCTTTAGTAGATAAATGATGTGTTGGAGCATAGAAATAAATTGTTTTCACCATGGGAGAGAAGTGATCAGATATCTGCACTAGAACTTATTATTTTCAATATATTCATAAATGATCTGAAAAAGGGAATTAATCATGAGATGGTAAAGTTTGCTGATGATACAAATTACTCAAAACAGTCAATACCTCAAAAGGTGTCATTATACTGAACACTGAGTGATTCAGCAACAAAAAATGTAGACATTATTTAATATCAATACATGCAAAGTAATGCATTTGGCAGGGAAACCTAACTGCACATACACAGGGACAAATAACAAATAAATAGATAATTTAGTATTGTTTCAGCAAGAATTTCAGACTCCTTGCTAAGAACTCTCTGAAAACATCTGCCCAGTGCTCACTGGCAGACAGAAAACATAAACTGAATTAAAAATCATTACGTAAGAATGAAAAGTTAAACGACAAAATATTACACCATGGTGAAAACCCAGACTGCATCCACATCCCAAACACTTCACCTGTATGAGGGTGGATGAAAGTACTTTTCAACTTGAAAAAGAGATGAAAAAGAGGAACTAATTGTATATAGAAGTGAAACTAACATAGATAGTGAGTCAGGAACAATTGTTCACTATTCATCCTACCATAAGACTTAAGCACCAAGTATCACAGTTTAATCAAACAGGAGTACTTTTCCATACAATTCACAGCCACACTGTATAGTCTATTGTTACAAGAATGTTGTGGCTAAGAAAAATATAATTGGGTTTAATAAATAATTGGAACAATCTATGGAGAAAGGGTTCAGCAAGGGATAATAAATATATAATGCACTTAATTTACAGTTTAAGTAGTGTGTACATTGTGCACAGCTGGAAAATGGGAAAAGTATCACTCTATGCTTGTTCTATTCTCACTCCTAAGAAACAGTTAAGAGACTGCACTCTGTTCTGATTTAGAGTGGTCATTCTTGTCCTGTTATTTAGACCCAAAAGCCACAAGTTTCATGATCTAATTATATCTGCCTTCAAGAAACAACTTAAATTTGACTTCTATTTTCAGCACCAGGCAGGAAAACCATTAATTCTCTTTTGCAATAAATAGGGGCTGAGCATTGCTGGTACAATGATTAACTCCTTCCTGCAGCAATTCTGCATATTCTGTACTGCCGCAGCAATCCCTTCTGACTGCAGAACAAACTCCTCTCCCTACTTACTCTTCTTCCCTTGACTGTGTATCCAAATGATGTCTCATCTTTCTCTTCATTATATTTATCATATTGTACTTTTCTGATTCTTGCATGTAAAGGAAGACTCTGTGTTCTCTTAGACACGTGACAGAATATTACATGTAAACTTTAGACACACTGCATTGCATTTAAAAGTGACATATACAATTCTTTTACATTCTGTAGTACAATTTTATTTTCTCCACTGGTTTAATTCAGCTTTGTCTACCTGAACATTTCAGAGTGTGAAAAAGTACAAATAATTTCCAGGATGTCATATATAAATATATATATATGCACACACACACATATATGGGTAAATCATTTTCAACATCATATTCACCAAACTATTTATATCAACAGTTTTATTGATCAGATACTTACACCCACTTTTATGGTTAAGGAAAGGAGGTTTTAATTATAAAATCAGTACCTGTGCGGGTACATGAAGCTGCAGTTCAAAATGGAGTGAGTCACAACATGCTCAAGCTCTAAGACAGGGCTGTGCCTCAGCACCAAGGAGAAGGAAAGGTGAGCAAAACCAGCCCTGTCCACTTCTCTCCCCCGAGCAGGCTTATGCACAAATTAAATTGGAGAAAAAAAAACAAGAGCTACAGATAATGACTGAGCTTTTTAATAGAGTTTATATGCTTCACTTCCACAGCATTTTAATGAAATTTGAATGCCTAATTCTTCTGGGTTCTTTAAAAAACCCCAGTCCACATCACCAGATGCATAAACTATGACTGAATGCTTTCTTTTAACATTTCATAGTCACAGGGCAGAAGAACCACATTCTGCATGAATTATAAACTGCATTTACAGCAACCAAGTGATGCGCAGGAAGGTCTGGATTAACACGAAACACACTGGATGATTTGTAAGAGCTGTAGCTCCCGACTGGCCTTCAGAATATAGAAGGCAAGTGAATAAGCACCAGAAGGCTGTTATCAAAATAAATCAAAAATCCATTTCCAGAAACTTTAAAGCCTTTAAAATACTGACTTTACAGCAATAGAAACAGTGATGCAATAAATGCACATTTACCTTCTACATCTTTTTGCATCTATGAATCCAAATCTGCTCTGCAAAGCCTGCGCAGATATGTTTGTCACAGGGCAGAAGCTTTGTGAGCAACAACAGCCAGGAGGAAGGGTTGGTGGCAGACACCTTGCAGAGTAGCAGTCCTCCAGAGATGCTCCAGGAACACGGGCACTCTGAAGAACACCACCATAATTCAGGCTGACCTAGTTCAGTTTACTCACTTTGAATAAACAACCTTAAAATACAGGTTCTCTGACATCTAAGGAAGAAAATGGTCCTTCTAAATTCTGTGTATCCTCTAGAGTTTGGGTAAAGGAAGGTGATTTTTAGCGTTGAAGCTGTTACAACTAGGCAAGATGCAGAAACTAAATAGGGATACCAGGCAGTGCACAAGTCTGATGTGTTTTGTGCGTTATTTTCAGTACATCTATCTTTTGAGAAATTGATTCTGATGGTTTGAATCAATGCTGTGTTAGCACACTCTGCTTCTTCATTTTGATAATTAATGGCAAGCTTCTCAAATGTTGGCTGAAAATTTTCCTAGGCAGGTTTGTTTTTTTTTTAACTTGGCTTCGTGAGAAAATGAAGCTTGCGTGCATCACACCGTCTCTCTGTCATGTTTGTTCAGCTTCAACTGAACTGAACAGTGTAGTCATTTTTTAAGTAAGAAAATCTTACAACAGACCTATGTAAAATTCAGCACATGGAAGGCAGCTCCCAAAGTCATTAATTTTGTTGCCAGCAAAGATGAAGAGCAGTCGATTAGGTTCATCTGGTAGCAGCTGCTGACCATGCTGGACACATACAGGTTGGCCACCTTGCATGAATGCATCTCCAGAATAGCATCTGCTGGGTCATTCCCAGTTGTTAGGCCAAACAACAGTAGCTAAAAGCCACGGAACGAAGAGAAGCTAGGGATAAGTGAGGTATCTCACTATGAGGACACAAAGAGATTGGAAGGTACCATGGAAGAGGGCACTTCAGTGGGACCAACACAAACATATGGTACCCCACAGAGGCAAAGCCAGAGCAAACCAGTTCTCATTAGTTCTGCCATTCAGGGACTGATCTGGATCTTTTGTGTTTTCCCTTCATCTCTCTTAATCCATCTATCTCCAAATTTCCAGCTGAGCTAGCCTTTGCTTGCAGCTCCTATGTACAAACCCCTGTAGAGGCATGAAGAGCTAGAGAGAGGTATTCAGTCACCTGGGAGACAATGGGTACAGGATAAGCCCACGATTAAACATTTACATTTCATAAGCTAATGTTATATGCAATGCAAAATGATGACATATGAGAAATCACAGAATCGATAGTTTATCATAGGTAAGGTGACTTATGCAACAAGTCAGTATGTTTATTTACCTAAGCAAGTGCCAGTTCCACTTGCACACAATAAATAGCACGTGAAAAAGTGTCCCTCAATTGGACACACAAAAATACCTAAGGGCTCATATCACATGGAGGCTGCCTTTTCTTAAGCTTAAGAAGAAAACATGCTGCTGTTGATGAAACAGCAGATCTCTTTTCACAACTTTGCAGGATGGTAATAGGTGTCTGTTGACAGCTTCCCAAATGGAAAGGAGGATCTTTTTGAAGCACGAGTACTTTCACATGTGTGTAACAGAGAGTAGTTTAAGACCAGAGACACCTGCCAGCACAGCCACCAGACCTGTTTGCCTCTTAAGAGATGACAATACGTAGCCTGGCTTTCAGTATCTTCTGATATCCCCTTTCCACCCACTGTCATTTGCAATTCAACAGAATCAAAACAATAAGCAAATCTATTGTATCTTCCCTCTCTGATAGTGCAATGTTAGTAAAGTTTCTTATTTTTGCTTTGGAGGAGCAGGTTTTTTAAACAAAAGGAGTGCTGCAGAAGGAAAGCCAGACTCAGAGGCAACACTGCTGCGAGCACAACACACCCTTTGTTAGCTGCTGCACGCAGCCGGCAAAGCGGCACTGGGGAAATCTGCATGGAAGCTCTGCAACTCTGTCAAGCAACCCAACATCATGGGATGGCATCAGACCATTTTGAAAAAGAAACAGTATTTGTAACCTAAAACTCCTACTGCAGCAAAAGCAAGCTGTAATTCAGGATTTAAACTGAACATCCTGCTGTTTTGTATGTGGCATAATGGTTCACCTGTTTACCATTTCTTTCCACAGTGAGCTTGGGTTATGCAAAAAAAAAAAACAAAAAAAAAAAACCAAAAAAGCCAAAACAAAACAAAACAAAAATCTATCTTGAAGAAATTAAGCTAATAAGAATTCCAGAAAAGACTCTGATGCCTCTGCCCCAGGCTCCAGTAATGATAGTGAGTTGCTTATATCAGATATGCCCAAATGATCATAATTATGATCTCAGATATGCCTAGATGTCATAATGAACAGGAAAGAAAAAAGAGCTCGAAGTCTTTGCTACCCTGAAACTGTCTGATCCTCGAGCCAGACAGAAGACAGCAGCATATAAAAGAGAGGACTTCCCTACAGAGAAGTGGCCCAGTCTCTCCAAAGTTTTATAACGAGCCATGCCTGCCCCTAAGGCTTCGGAGAAAAATGAAATTAAAAAATCCAGACTTAACCTAGGGAATCAGCCTCTCACCTTCTGCACATAGCCAGCTGTAGCCCTGAAGTGTAAGACTGGATTTTTCAGTCATTGTCTTAAAGCAGAGCTGAACATGTGGAACATGTTGAGGGCAATGACAGCTCTCTGTTCTCTTCAATGGTTTATAAAAAAAGGGAGTGACAAAATACAAATACAAATGCACAGATGTAAAGATTGCTCAGAACAAATGACCTCCACTGCCATCCACAGAGATGCTGCCAAGCCTGTTCCCAGACTCAGATAAAAGTGTATCCAATTGGATTAAATTCCTAGCAATGGCAAACTTGCCACCTACCTACACTGGGAAACTATTTCTATGTGTAATCACCCTCACTGCATCTTTATAGTGATTGAATTTTTCGAGATCTGATTTCCAGCCATTGCATCTTTTCTGGCTTTTTTTTTCTGCAAGCCTGAAATCTATACTTGATTTAGTTGTTCTTTTGTTCCTAATACATTGGTAATGCCTTCTTATTGTCTTAAGCTCTACTGGCCAGTAATAATTCCTTATTACCTTTATCTTCTTCAGAAAGTCATTTACATTGTGTAGATTCAATTTTCATTCTCAGTTATGCCCCTCTTTTCCATACTTAACATTGATTTCTTGTTTAATTATCACCTTTGTGCCTTCTTTAGTAGGCTAGCTTTCCTGCCCAAGGTAACTTACTAGTCTGCTCATTAAAGCATTGCCTTTAGAATACCCAGCAGGATTTCCTTGAGAAGTCCCCCTTTCTATTAAAACTTCCCCTTTCAGCACTCAGTTAGGGAAACAAATTGTTCTGATGAACTGGTCGATTTTAAGTTTCACATAATTCTGCCTGGTGCAAAATGTTTGTTTCCAGAAACCAGAGGTACTGCAATATCTAAGAGTTTTTGGCAATCAACAGCCTGCACTGCTTGGTGCATCACAAAGTCCAACCCAGATTTATTTCATGCTTGATGCAGACCCCTCCATATTACAATATCCTTGAGATTTTCCCAAGATTAGATTTTTCCTAATGGTGTTTAGAAATAGTTCTCATTCTGTATTTACTGGCAATACATCTTTTCCTCACACGTTGCGAACAAATCCAAGAAAGAAGTGCTCTCCATTGCATCAGAATTTGTCCCTATGTATTTGTGCCAAATGCCCACCATTCTACAAGCTGCTTTGCTTCTAGTATAATGGACAAAAAATTTGTGCCATTTTCATGCTACACTAGAAATTCCAAATTAACTACCCTAATTTCAAATTTTGGGGGTTTTGAAAATATCTTTAAAAGGTAATATGGAAATATTACTCCCCTTTAAGATATTAATTAAATTAAAGTTGTCATTGTTTTTCATCCTTTGAAATCTGCAAGTACAATATATTGCAGAGAACTCAACTGCACAATTCATATTGTGCAAGTAAAATGCCAGTGGTTTTGTTTGATGGTTGGGTATTTTTTTTATTCTGGTACTTGGATTGCAAAATCAAATAAGAGTAGCAATGAATATTGATCCACATTTTATTACCCAGTACATCAAACATTATACCCAAGTTGCTTTTGATAAAAAACTGTGGTACTTGAAAATATTTTTAGATATTTCCTGACTCCTCTAAAATAAAACAAATATATTCCTTGTGCCACCACAAGTTCTATATTGCATAGATGAAGCTATATGAGGTACAAAAAAGAATAAAAAGGCCCAAGTCCCACCATTTCTAATGCTAAAAGCATTATGGTAAGTACCTTTTTACAAAAAAAATTAAATTCGGGTAGCTCCACTTACCAATACCACCAAGATGGAGCCATTCAAGTCACGATTAATCACTTAACTCCAGGCAAGTGCATTCAATTCAAAGGAAAGAAACAAAAGAGAAAGATCTTGTATGTCATAAGGATCACACTGGAGCTGGGCAAGCTCAGTTTCTTCTCAAAAGTTTTGGGGAATTTCTCTGGACTTTTGCATTTTTGAACCAATGTGAGGGAAGAAAAGAAGAAGAAGGAAGAAGAAGAGGAGGAAGAGGAAGAAGAAGAAGAGGAGGAAGAGGAGAGGACAAATGAACCCCAAGGAGGTATGACACCTGTAGTCCCTAGTCTAGGAAACATCAGAAGTATATTAAACAAAAATACCATTGTGGCAACATGTGAGTTTGAAGGAACTCCAGAATATGCTGTGGCTTGTTACAGCCTCCTCCTGAGGGCACAGGTCAGGGTTGTGAGTAACACAGGTCCAGCTCTTCAAAAGAAGGAAAGAACTGAAACCAAGTCTCCCATACTGGGGGTGAAGGCTGAAGTCATTGGGCTTTAGGGTAAAACTCTTTTCTTTCAGAAGTTTTGTGAACGTCTGATCCTTGTTTTCATTACACGTAGTCGAAAAGTAAATAGTATTATTGAGGGTAAAAGGATCACAAGCTGAACACAAGCCAGCTTGGTGCTCTTGCAGGAATGAAAGCAGATGGTGTTGTGGGCTGCTTCCATTATGTCTGCAGCCAGCAAACAAAAAGGACATGGTAATTCCACTCTCCTCAGCACTTACTAGGCCATACCTGGAATATTGTGTCCAGTCTTGGTCCTCTTAGCAAACAGGACATACTAAAAAATTGGAGATAGTCCATCAGAGGCTCGTCAGACTGATTAGAGGACTGGAGAACTTGACAGATGAATAAATCTTGAAATAGTTGGGCTGGCATGAAGAAGAGACAGTTGAGGGTTGAACGCCATTTTCTAACATTTAAATGGTTGTTACAGAGAAGACAGAGATTCTCTTCAGCAAGATGCCCAGTGCCAAGAGGCAACGGACTGCTTCAGGGGAAATCCATTTCAGTTTAAGAAGAAATTCTTCACCTGAGAGCAACTGAACTTTGAACAGGTTACCCAGAGAAGTGGGGAAAGTCACTGGCCTTGACAGGCCCCTAATCATCTCATCTAAGGTCCTGCTTTCAACAAGAGTGTGGGGCAGATAATCTCCAGAGCTCCCTTCCACCCCAGGTTTTTCTATGATTCCATACCAATCAAGGTTTTGTTCTGACTAGAAAACACAAACAAAAATACTCAATAGTAGTAAAAATACATAATTTTCAGTTAAAACTCCAGACAGAAAAACAGATTTTCCACATAGTTGTAGTTAAGTTTCATGAATGCCTTCTGTCTCCAATCACCTTCACTGAGGGCTTTCTAAGATACTGCTATAAACTTTGTCAGTAAATATACAAACAATTTGCTGATTTTTGATACATTGCATGTTACACCTTGAACTGTCGATAGGCATTTATTCAATGCGATCCTGTTTATGTACAAACCATATCTATTATATGCTGTTTCCTCAAACATAGTAGGAAGCAAACAGCAGGAGACAGTTTCCTTACTCACAAACACCTCTTTCTCAGGGTCACTTTGCAAGCAGACTTCAGGTTGACGGGCTTCCTTGCTCCCTTTTCTGAGTCTGCAGTGCTTTGCCCCTTGCACAAATCCACACATCTGCAATAAAATTGATCTCACTATTTTCAGAACACCAAAAAACACCTCGGATTGTCTAGCTAAGGCTTTACCATGACTAGCACACTGCCTGCTCTGGAGAGAACAGTTCAGGACTGGAAACTATTGCTAACTAAAAAGAAATTTAAATATTACGTTTCAGTGTACTTGCACAGCAGGTCTGAAACAGCTGCAGAGTGATGGCGCACAAATGCAAAACCACATACTTGTATCATTCTAAAACACCTAACCATTTCATGACACCATGCAAAGACCTCTATTCTACTATAATTACAAAATAGATAACTTAAAGAGTTCTACTGGTAACCAAAACCATACTCATCTTCCATTTGCAATGTTTCAACAGTGAGCTCACAGAAAAGATTTTTTTGGAGTACCCATTTACCTTGGGTGAACATACTGGGTGAACATACAGGGATATACTTTGATGACTACAAAGGATCAGTACCAACAAATTCTACAGGTGAAAAATAGGAAATAAAGAAAATGGCACAGCCATGCTTCCTCCTAAACTGCTTCACTTTGATTCATGCCAACATGGCAGATGTATGCTTCATTAATAATAATAATTTTAAAAATTGGTTATACATGTTGGATTAAAAGCAAACAGTATTTACACGACTGAAGGCTGTATTTTCAACTCTAAAAGAAATCATAACAGATAAAAAGAATACAAAACAGGAGAGAAGCACTACCATTGTGTGCAACACTACCCAGGGCAAACCCAAACATTCTGGTTATCACAAGAAGGTATCAACTTGCTGTCCTCTAATAAGCTTGCCTGGAAAAACATATTATCCAATGGAGGCCCTTGTAAGTTATCTCTCATAAAAGGCTTGTGACGAGAAATATGAAAACCAAAAACTTCTCCATGCTTCAAAAACAGCAAGGAGACAGCAGGCTATTGTTCAGCTCCTGCTGTAATTCTCTCATTATGAATGCCATTGCTGACAGCACTGATGTCCTTACTTAAGAAGGATGTTTGAAAACTTGAACGTAACTACAAGAAGCCCTGATACAGAAATCATGCCTTATGGTTAGAAACTAAAGTGCTTCAATGAGATTTGCTTAACAACTAAAGAGGGCTGAGATGCCTTGATCCCAGCATTTAAGTATTTTCATTGAATACCATCCAATGCTGAAGGCTTTTTTAAATCCAGCTAAGATAGAACAAGTTAAAGCTAAATTCAGACCACAAATGAAGCACTTCACATGAACAGTGAATGTTGGTATACAAGTGGTGGACTCTTTGTTCTCTGAACTCTTTAAATATGAGTAAGACATCTTTCTAAAGAAGCTCACCTTGGTCTTCATGCAAGACATACAGTGCGATGTTCTGTGGTCAGTGCTAAGGCTGGACTGGATTGCATCACCAAAATGATTGAGCTCTTCTTCTCTTAAAGTCTATGCAGCAATTACACTGAGACATGCTTGTAATTTACTCTGAGCACATTTTGTAAATAATTATTAGTGTTACTACACCCTTACTGACATACTGAAAGTTATTTTCATGTAAATAGGCTACTTTTGTAGAGATCATTTTGACTACTGTCCTAGGACTTACATATTTAGGAATTAAAATTTAACTGGGACATAGGAAAATTCACATATAGCAATTCAGTGGCTGATCTGATCAGTGCTAACTGTTGAGGTCCTACAGAGACTAAAAAGTATTCAATTAATTCTCCAGTGTCCCATTTGCCTGAAGCCCCAGCCGCTTTTTATGGGAGCTAAGAATCTCTAATATTCTACAAGCATTTAGCTGCTACATATATTAGTTTATGAGACTCAGTAAAGAAAAAGCCTTGTTTATTAACCTTTCACTAAACCCTTCACAAACTCAAACACCAACTTATTCTCTTATTCAAGAGAATAAGAACAAAAACGTACATGGTGTTATCTGGAAACATATATATTTATTACTTTCCAATTTCCCCAGCCCTTGGTAACCATTGAATTTTCATTATTTTCATTGATTTGATCACCTCCTTTTAGTTCAGAACATGAATAAGCCGAAAAGAGAAGAGCCAAAATAAAATTCACTTTCATAATGCATTTGTCTCCATACAGAATTCACCAGCATAATTACGCCCCTATAGCTCTGATGATATAACTCCCCATGTGGACGCTTGAATTCTACAGGCATTCATGCAAGATTAAAAAGCATCCACAAGGCGTAATTATACCACTCTAGTCTCTGGTAAATTTCCTCTTATAAAGACAACCTTTCAATGTTGAAAAAAAGGTTATTTGGGAAGAAAGACAGAAAGGAAAAGCCCTTCGATTTCCTAATGTAGAAATGTTATGAGGTTTTCCGCTCTTTAGTTACAACCTACTATATAAGCATGCACCAAAAAAAAAGATTACAACTGTGAAAACAAAGGTTCCTTGGATGATTCATTTTGACTGGCCACCAGTCAAAGCACACTGACCTGAAATGATATCACAATTACTCAAGGTCATTTACCAAGGTTTGGGAATTTTTAAAGATCTAGGTAATCTTTCCTTTTAATATCATGGGTATAATTGATTTGTGGTAGATGTGTTCCTCCGCTTCTGTAAGCTATACTTAAGCAGCAAACTGTTTTGTGCCACTGCATAAAAATGGATCTGAGCTCTCAATGCCACGAGAGAAGAAACAACAAAATTACAGTAGGTTTTGTACCCCCGTATAAAAGTGGAAGGCAATAATTCTGCTCTTTCCTTAGTTCCTTCACCTTGTCACTACGTGCTTAGAAAACACGACAAGTGCTCAGATAAAACTTACAAAAATGCTAAACATAAGAAAGTAGAGGAGTTGATGGTTAAGACATCCAAGCAATCATAATTTTTTAGGTAAACCTGTGCATAAAGGGTTAAAAAAAAATTAGATTCTACTGAAATAAACTAAATTTAACTCCACATTCCACTCAGGTTCTCATTACAGAAGTAAATTAAGGTTGTCTGGATGGCTTTAAACTGTGTGTTTTCTTTCTTAATATACTTCACTTTATTGAACTGCAATGTTTTTCCTACATTTTCTAGGTTTCAATTATTATTTTTTATCACTGATGGACTTCAAAATATTTTAACAATAATATTCAAATACATTTAGCTTTTACATCATCTCCTGGCAACGATTTTTCTTAGATTTCTTTTCTTTACAATTATTAAAAATGCTATACATGAGCATTAAGAAATAATCAGATGGATAATATGGTTTAGTAACTAAAATGTACAGGCTGAAATCAGCATATTGCTTTTCAATGTCTTTGTATTGTCATAATTGCATGAACGGTCAAAAGTAATGAAGCTTAACACTGATTTACAATTGATCATTAGATCAAAGATGTAAATTATTATGCGAAGACTCAAGATTACTTATTTCTGAGTCCTAGATAGAGCTAGGCATATCTGGAAGGATGAGGGAGACCCACAGGAAAATAAGTGAAAGCTTCAGTAGAGTCACTCTACACTGCTCAGGAATATAACTTAGTAGGTTGAAAACTAAACAAACAAAAAGTCGGGGGTGGGAAAGGTAGCTGAGACATGACTAAAACCAGCCAAATATTGAGAGAGTTTTCATTTGCTGTATGGCAGAGTGGAGTTCAATTCTGCACTGTGCCCAGGACTGCCCCTTTTCACTCCCAGAGGGACAGCCTCATTGCTGGACCAGTCTCATCGTTCCAGCCATGGACGATGGAGCATTTCCTAGAAGATGCCTATGCCCTCAGCAAATGGGAAGGAGAACATCCTACACTCAAGCAGGCCGGCTGCTCCTGACTAGCTAAACTCCAATATCACAGTGGTTGGCCCAGAGCTGTTGACCCCACCTTGGCTACTGGATATATCATCATAATTAGTCACAATTATACGGTTAATGTATTTTTTAATTTTAATCTGCACTTCTTCAGCTCCAGTCTGATTAATTTTAGTTCTTCGGTGAATCACTCTTCGGTGAAGAGTCTGTACTGGTAATTTCTGAGATAATTTTGTATTAATTAAAGCAGCAAATTTCTTACAGAATCTGTTGAAAATAATTTTACTGAAACAGTGGGTGGTGGTGTAAAATTAGTGAGCACCCATTTTACACTCAGTGAAAAAATAAGGTCAAGTACAAGAGAATGTATTTTCACATATAAATAAGAAAAGTTGCCTTTGCTTTTTGTACAACACAGATGCTCTGGCTCAGAAGGGGAACCTGTTCCTCTACTACCTTTTAGGGTTTAATAAGTAAACTTTAATAAATCTTCTTGTAGCAATTGAAAGGACTTTTTAATAGCCTGCTGAGGCACAAACATATACTTCTGTTTAACTTGCTATGTGGTCTGTACACTCCTGCAGAGGGGCAAACCTAGCTACAGACACATACTTACTTCCTCCTGCTGACCTGCGATCAGGGCTACCCTACAGAACGCAATTAATGCTACTTCAAAGCCTCCTTGCTCAAAAATTTCCAGAGTTTCCTTGGGTCTCCTTCCTTGTCTCCAACACACTGCCACCCTAGAGTATGCAACCCTTCAGAACACATTATTCTACCACTGGAAGCACCATGCAGTTATTCTTAGCACAATTCAGTTCCATGAGCTTCTGGAGACTTAGCCAATGATCACTGAGATCATTCCTTAAAATTCCAGCTTGCCTCCTACACCACAATATTCAGGTACATAAATATAGGCTGAATATCCATGCAATTAGTAGAGATGTCTCATGCATTCTGTAAAGCAGAACCCAAACTTACTCCCAGAGCTGTGAACAACACCTTCATGTTTGGTAAATAGCAGCAGCTGCATCTGCACAATCCATAGAAAAGGAGATGAGAAAATACTGTGGTCTGGCTATAGTAGCACACACTGCTGTGCAAACCCTTCTGCTCACAGCACGTAGGAAAAACCAGCAGTAAAATCTTAGCATTCTCAGAATTTTTGTTTATGTTCTAGTAATGTAACCAAATTAACCACCCATATTACAAGGAGTGTCAAAAATGTTATCTGATATGCAAGTGCACCAGCAACAACAAAAGCTTTAAACACTTTAAGCCACTTTGAGAATTAAACAAAGATTGACAGTATCTCTATTTTGTAGTGCCAACTTTTTGAACACTTTGCATTTGTCAAGAAACATATGATGGCGTTGGCAGCAGTTCCCAGTTAGCACTGGTCCCCTTTGTGAAAGCCACTGCCTAAACAAAGAACTAGATATGGTCTCATCGTCAACAAATTTGAAGTGTCTCTGCTCCACTGGTGAATTATTGCAATCCTGGAGAGGAGGTAGAAAGTGTGCAGGATTCTGCAGCACACACAAAATAAGCTCTTCACAGGTTTTTTGTTTTGTTTTGTTTTGTTTGGTTTTTTTTTGTTTGTTTTTTTTTTTTTTTCTGGCTTTTCACGAGCCATTCTATCACTTTTCAGCAACTCCAGCTTACATTATATCTACAGACTTACTGTAAGATGAGATAGTCACAGTATTTAAACCTTCAAACAATCTACACTGCAAATCTGCCAGCCTCCTGTTCCTCAGAATATTTCATCTCAGCTAAAAATTATCAGTTCAGGGGGATAAGAGCACAGAGGTATACAGATGACTGTAATGCATTCCACCAGACAGCCTTTATGAATTTTTTAGCTGAACTTTCTTCTGTCCTTGTTGTTCTTGCCAACCACATGCAGAACATTTTAGAGACAACAGCAATTCCTTGGAGGTTTACATGCACTATTCAATTCCCAACAATAAAAGATAAAAGAAAATCCTTTTTCTAAACAGAGTTTCATCTCATATTTTTCTTCATCTAAATTATAACTAGCATCCAGTACTTGCACTGCATAGCTGAGAAGCTACCAGAAATTACCACATTCAATTAGCACAGCAAAAGGAGCAAACTAGAAATAGGATTTCATTCACTTTAATTCACTAGTTGGTTGTCATAAATATTTGTCTGTAAAACACGGAATTCTGAGTACTCTAGACATTATTATCCTTTCATGAAGATGTTTGTTTACTTTGGCAGTGATTCTCTTGGGAGAAACTCTAATGACTTCCACTACCAAAAAAAAAAAAAAAAAAAAAACAAACCACCAAAACAAAAAAGAAACAGAAACTGCCACTAGCAAGCAAGAAAACATTAGTCTAGTGTGCTGGTTAAACTCCAGGGCACAAAGGAGAAAAAACAGAGTAGATCACTGCTTTGCATTCTTGTGACCAGAACCTTTATCCTTCCAGTTTAGCAGGCTTTCATGATGGAAGTCAGGCTTTGAATAAAGCAAGAAAGCTCCCCATCTCCTGTGAATTTTACGATTTTTAGCCTTAAAAACAAACAAAAACATAACATGGGGGTGGGAATAAGAGAACAAAGCAAACTATTTCAATCACTAGTGTTAATTTTTTCCACTGCTTTTAATTTCATTTCAACACACAGAGATCTAAGAAAGGTTTTTTTTACCTGTTTTTTTTTTCCTATCTGGATGATTAATATTTTTTCTTTTAATGAGAAAACTCACAAGGAGAAAAGGTAAGCTACTGTGACTCAACAGGCCACTCTCTGCTGAAAAAGACCTACCTCCTTCCTAAGGGTGAATTATTATTATTTTCAGAGTTTAAAAAAATCAAGAACAGAAAAACAGTGAATGAAGCACATTGATATAAATCTTCAGACCTATTTTTCCTGTGTAATGTCAAACCTCATCATCTGCTTTTCTATATGAATAACCTGCAGTCCCAGACTGTTTACCATGTTTCCAAGGGAGGAAAATGTCATTAACAAAAAATCAACTTTAAAGTTAAGAGGAAGCAGCTCTAGCAAAAGTATGTGACTCGTGTATTTTGTTACCAGTTAGAACAATGTGCTGTTCCTGGCATGCATATGCAAGCCCATTTCAAAGTTTAAGTTGAGTGACAAAGCAGACACATGTCACAGACCACAGGACAGCAGACTGTGTACTTCCCTAAACAGCCTGATCACAGGCAAGATCGTGCAGATCTTTAGCAGAACCCTTGCAAGCACTGCAGGACAGACAGAGCTACCTAAACACAGAGGGCTAACGAAGAGCCTAGGAAAAGGAGTAGATATGGAAAGTGAGAAGGAGTGGTAAAACAGCAAACAAGAAACTGATTTCTAAATTTTTTTTTTTTTTTTTTTTTTGGTAGCTGTAGAGCTTTGGAAAAGAGGTCAAATGGAGCAGTAAATCACTGCAAATGGTGAAAGGCCTATAAATATTGTGGGCTGTGGAAAGAACAATTTGTTGCATTACAAGAAGGCAATGAGTTTCTATGCTGAGCCAATCCACAAAAAGTTTTTTGAAGTCAATACTATCTGTAACATATACTTTTAACCGGAACATGCAAAAAAATAATCAAAAAAGCTTTGTTTAGCGTTGGGATGAAAGCAAAGACACTTCTAAAGTGTACATCTAATTGCAATCCATATTCAAAATCACAGCCATGGTGATTTTCCAACTAGCTAATAGGAGAGAAAAAGCAGATTCTAGCAGTAGTCAGAGCAATTTTCTTTTGTGTACATTAGGCTCCTGATATTCCTGTGTTCATGTTCATTTACAAAATGAGGAAGCACTGAAGTAGCTCTGTGTGCATATAAAGTCTACAGACTATATCTAAATTTTTATCAGTTTCATGACTTCTTGTGTGTTCACAGAAACTGTAACACTTGTTAAGTGGTATCTGATCATGAAAAGGTATGAATCCAACCCCCATAAAAGAAAACAAACTTTTTAAAAAAGCTAAACCCACAGACCACTCTGAAGTGCACAGCATCTCAGTGCAATCCCATTGAGTTCTTGTAACTGCTAAAGGTTTAATTGTTCAAGCAAAAAAAAGAATAGCGGGCCAAAATCCTTTCTCATATAATAATATCCTGTTCCTAACATCGGCCAATAGCAGATATTATTCTCCTGGGTTTATAAAAGGAAAAAGCGTAAGCTGTGCATGGCAATTCCTAGAAGAGATGATAACCACTCAGAGGCAAAACTCAGAAGCCTCTGAGCCTTGATGATCTCTTTCATGTCACCCAAATGGCAGCCAGAGGAGCTGCTCTGTAACCCTTACAGTTTATTTTGCCTTTATATACTTATATATCCTTAGCTATCCTATATATCCTTAGCTATTCTATATAGTTTAATGTGATTTATCCTTATACTTTCTATAGCACTGCTGGTTAAATATGCCACACAAAATTCAGCAACCACTGGATGATGCAGAACACCAGACAAATATGATAATTGTTGTCTTTCAGGCACCAACAAACCCAGGAGAGCTGTCAGCCCCAGCTCTACCACAGGCCTCCCAGGTGAAGTCAATGTCTAGCACATTTGTTGGAATGAATACACAGAAGCAGGTTGATTAATGGCTGCAAAAAACATAACTTATGTATATTTGGTTCTACCGTACTGACAGCTTGTTTTGCAACATCTGTTTTTTTCAATTTACATATTATGTATAGTGATGTTGCATATGGCTTGGCATTTGTAATGTTTGTTATCTAGTCTAAGGAACTCATCCCAGCTTCATAACTCTCTTCAAGTCACTCAGATGAGGCATGGCCCTCCCAGCATGCTCTCCTCTTCATGCAGTCTCTTCTTGGTAACAATCAGGGTACATGGAGTCCAAGCATCTCAGACCCTAAGGTCTGGAAAGGCAAATTTAGGGAATTCCTGTGTTGTAAATAGGTGAAGTACCTCAAGGAAGCATAATACATGCTTAGCTTGTTCTTACACATTTGTTTAGGTATTTATTTTCACACAGTATTACCTTCCAACTAGCCTAATCCAAAAAAGCTCTCAAGCCTTACCCAGAAAGGGGCAGCTAAGATAAAAGAAAATGGAAAGGAATCAAGGGATTACAATGGAGAGAAAAACATTAATGCAAGAGGGTGTGAAGGCCAAATGGTCAAAAACCAAGAAACTGGAGACTGGAGAGAGAAAACAAACTGCCAAGGACAGGCCTCAGTACTTCTCAATGGCACCAAGGTGCCAGTTAAGAGACTTGGTTTGGTGGGGGAGAAGCCAGAACTTGTGGCCTCAGCACACACCAAGGGGTCTTGCATCTGAGGCAGAAGTGCCTGCAGGATGATTGGTTTGACATGGTACAACTGTTCTTGCTTGTATCAGAGTCAAGTAGCGGGTGCCAGAGGAGCAGGGAGTACCAAAGATCTACTGGAGTCTTCAGCAAGATAGCCAGAACCCTTCCTCATAATCAGCAGAGAGAGAGAACAGGTTTCTCTCTCGAAAAGTACTTTCATTAGGGTAGGATGAATCATCCTTTGGTAGCACCAGTCTTGTGTTTGTAGAACATTAGGCAGCTAATGCAGAGTGGACATTTACTTTTTACACGGTTAATAATAGAGGATCTTCACTCTGTGAAAGTTCTTTTAACAAACATGCATGATTGGGGTGAGTGGCTACCACACCAGAGACAAGCTGTCATGAAGGACACTCTTGTCTTTCAGTCAATTTAAAACATACTCATGTATGCCAAGACAGTGGTTTTGAAGGAAGAATTGCTAGAATTTGAGCTTGATTTAAAGGTGAAGGATAGAGAAGCTCACTGCTTACAAAAAAAAAACCCAACTGAATGAGTTCCTACACACTTTGTAGAAATACAAAGCTGGTTATAGGAGAGTGCAGTGCAGCACTGCTCCCGTCCTTGCTAGACATTGCTTGAGGATGCCCCAGGTAGAGGACAGCTTCTGTGCAGGCTTGCACACAACTCAACATCAGGTGTATGACAGGAACATAAAGGGAAGCCAGATGCTACCAGTTCTGCAGCTCACAAAACTAATGCTTATGAGGACTGTGCTGTGAAGCAATTCACTCTTCAGAGAGGAACCAGTACTCAGCCTGCAACATTTACTCAGCATTTGATCATCTGCAGGGCCTTGGTCTGCACCACTCTGGATTTTTAGCCCTTGTAAGACGCATGGCTGAAAAGTTCTTGAAACAAATGCCAATATAATGAATAACTCTGAAGTGCTAAGCCATAATACAGCAAAGATAAACACATATCAATTATTCTTCTATGCTGCAAATGCATCTTTATATTAACCCTACAAAGTGGCATGTATTTCCCAGTACATACCCACACAAGTTCACAACCACATCAGAGACTACTGGAAATGCCGAAACAATTTTTTTCTCTCTACATTTTATATTAATATAGAAAACATATAGAGACTTTGGAATTGTTACACAGGATCAGACCAAAGGTCAGTGGGGCAGGTGGAATGCAGCCATCCAGTCGCTGATAGTGAGCACGGACTGATGCCTAGAGAAAAGTTCAACAGGTCAAGAACATAATAACACTTTCGCCATGTACTCGCACATTCAACAGCCGTGTATGAATTCTTTCACTGCTAAGCCACAGCCTTCCCAGAGCACAAAGAGAGGCTGCTTGTCTTAGTCTTTTCAGAGACATATACATCTACATCAACGTTTTATCTGTACATGCCAAACTATTTATTTGTTTGCATTGAACAGCTGCCAAGAGCTGTGCTTCCACTGTACAGAAAGGGTGAAACCCCATCTTTGATACTGGAATACCTCAGAAAGCACCACTCCGTGCTACCACAGCCCAGCACGGGTCCCACCCGAGCTCCCGTGGGTCTCTAGGGCGCCCAACAAACAAGGCTTGCTGGCAGGCCTTGGGTGTGTGGCAAGAAAGGGGTGACGAGTCCAGGTTCCCGTGGGAGCTCTGGCACTCTGCAGTGCCCCCAGGACACACACAGCCCGCTACCCCGATCCCACAGGCAATGGGGCACACGGCGCCCCCCGGCACTGAGCGTGGGGGGCGGGGCCCGGGGCGGGCCCTTGACGCCCGGCGCGCCTCGTGCCGCCGCGCTCGCGCTCCACCCCCCCGGCCCCGCCCCGCCCCGCCTGTGGCGCGCGGTCGTGCGTCAAT
>VZRN01000034.1:0-14278 GCA_013397935.1 Dasyornis broadbenti
TCCCATCCCATCCCATCCCGGCCACCAACTTCCCCGGGTTTGATGCTGTTTGTTTGCTGTTTCTCCCTTGCCCTGGCTCCCAAATCCACCCCGCAGCGGGGAGGGCGCAGGGACTCACCCCGAGCAGGGCGTCCCTCCGAGCGAGCCGGCAGCTTCACGCTTTGGGCAGAGCCGGGCAGGAGATGCGGCGCTGGCTCTGCAAAGCCGGGATGGCGGCGAGGATTTTGGGCCAGCAGACAGAGAGGAGAGAGCAGGAGCGCCCGTCGCACTTGGGCGGCCGCTGGCCCGGCTGTGACGGGGCTGGCGTGGCGGGAGCGCTGCGGAACCCTGGGCTCGAGGGGAACGCGGCCGTTTGGGGCGGAGAGCTCGCGGTGCGCTCCCGGGAAACGGGCATTTCTTCCCGGGCCCGGGGGACAAACCGGCTCTTTGGCCAAGGCTCGGGGCAGCGGCGGCGTGCTCGCGTGCCCGGTGCCGAGAGGCAGCAGCCAGCGCCGGCAGCTCCCGCTGCAGCCGCGGGAAGGGAGCTGCGGGGTCCCTCCTTCCCTCGCTCTCTCGCTCGCTGCAGCCCTCGGCAGCCCCGCTCTGGCGCCTGAGGCGCCCCCAGCCCTGAGGGCAAAGCTGAAGGGACGAATTAAAGGCCCCGAAGCCCCGATTTAAAGGTTGGGCTTTGCCCTTGTTGAATTCACAAGATCTCAGCCATTGCTTTGTAAGAGAAATCCTCCACCGACCCCTGAGCCCTCCTGCCCTCCCCAAGGCTCTCCCCAGCCCTGCTGCTTTATTCCCTGCCTTTTCAGATGGGCTCATAGTTCCTCTCTTTGGCAAAGAAACCATTCTGGATCCACACCGTGGGTGGTCATGGTGAGTTTAAGGGCTTTTTCACCATCAGCTGGAGCTCTGGAGCTCTTCGAGTGCCAATGGAAAGCCCAGCTGCTGAGCTTTCTCTCCTGGTGCCTTCAGTGTCTGAGCACTGGCTGGGGCCGTTCCCTTTGGATCCTGATCCCGTGTGACTGAAGGCTTGTGAGGGTTCCTAGAGCTGAGAAGGAAAGTGCAGATCCCACGGCGGCTGGGGCGCTTCGATGGGTGCAGCTGACACTGGAGTCAGCAAAGCTTTCCCAGCTGACGCTTTTGTGAGCTGTTTTTGCCAGATGTTTTCAAGTTTGTAGCCGGACTCCTCGAAAATGCAAAAACTGACGAGCTCCAAGGAGTTCGTGTGTCCTCCTGAGTGTGGTGCAAATAAAACTTTGCCGTTGGGAGAGGAAGATCAGCGCAATCTTTCTGTCCTGACACCGTGGATTTGAGAGCAGGGAGGTTTTCAGCTCGGACGCTCCCGTTGGGTGATTCAGAGCCAAGCGAGGTGCGTTTGCTTCCTTTGCAGATCCACAGCGGCATCGTGTGGTGCTTTAACGAACGCTGACAGCGCCCCGGAAAAGGCCGAGCGCTTTGCTGGCCCGGCCCCACTCGTGTGGCCGCAGTTGGTGCGGGGGTTCCTTCGTGGATCCTGGCTCTTGGACACTGACAGAAGTGACCGTGCCTGTAGCTGGGAAGGAAGAGGAATCGTCTCCTTGCCGGCCGGGCAGCTTAGAGGCTGCAAAGTGAAAATGAATTCCAGCACTGCCTCTTTCTTCTTAGAACCTTTTCTGTGGGACCATTCTTTGCTTTGTAACTGGGCTCTGGGAGACTGAAGGGGCCCGAGCTTCCCCAGAGCTGAGCGCACAGATCCGTGCGTGCTGCACTTCCTGAGCTGCAAGGGGAAAGTGAACACCAGCGCTCGCTTTTTGTTCTAGGCCCTTGGTATGGGAGCAACTGCTGGATGCAGTGGGTTCTGAAGCTGGGCTCTGCAGAGTGACAGACGGTGATGGTACGGGCAGCTGAGCAGGGAAGTGCGCAGCTCTGGGGGGCTGTTGTTTTCCACAGGGTGCGAGGTACATTGACATTGACTACATGACAGTAGCCGCCGGCTGAGCAGGCACCTTTTGTGGAGTCTTCTGCCCTTGATGCCGTTACTTCGGGTTCAGGAGCTCTGCAGAATTGAAAGAAAGAACATACCCTGAGTTTGAAAGCAAAGCTCACAGCCCCACTGTGCATGGTGGTGCTGATATCCTTCGACGTGAACGTGGAACCCAGCAGCCGTTTTCTCCTCTGTTGTTTCCAGATGGAAAGGAAGGAGCTGTGCTCAGTGGGAGAGCAAAAATATAAAGGTGAATGCAGCTGACCTGGAAAAGCATCGTGCCAGTGTGGGCCGCGCAGTTTAAGGCTGCATAGAGAAGTGATGCCTGCACTGTCTCTCTTGTTCCAGGATCTTTGTTTTAAAGGCAGAGGATCCTGAAGGCCTGTAAGCGAGACTGAAAGGATAGGATTCAACATGCGGCTTAGAAGAAACTTCAAGCTTCCTCTTGGCACGCTTAATTCACACCACAATCAAGGGGCAACATGAGATCCCGTGCCAGGAACGAAACAATTCCTGGATCCCCCCTTCTGGCAGCTTTTCGGCTGCACACCAACCACAGTCTTGGTCTGCTGTCACTTTCCTTTTGCAGCCTCTAAGCTGCCCGGCCGGCAAGGAGACGATTCCTCTTCCTTCCCAGCTACAGGCACGGTCACTTCTGTCAGTGTCCAAGAGCCAGGATCCACGAAGGAACCCCCGCACCAACTGCGGCCACACGAGTGGGGCCGGGCCAGCAAAGCGCTCGGCCTTTTCCGGGGCGCTGTCAGCGTTCGTTAAAGCACCACACGATGCCGCTGTGGACCTGCAAAGGAAGCAAACGCACCTCGCTTGGCTCTGAATCACCCAACGGGAGCATCCGAGCTGAAAACCTCCCTGCTCTCAAATCCACGGTGTCAGGACAGAAAGATTGCGCTGATCTTCCTCTCCCAACGGCAAAGTTTTATTTGCACCACACTCAGGAGGACACACGAACTCCTTGGCGCTCGTCAGTTTTTGCATTTTCGAGGAGTCCGGCTACAAACTTGAAAACATCTGGCAAAAACAGCTCACAAAAGCGTCAGCTGGGAAAGCTTTGCTGACTCCAGTGTCAGCTGCACCCATCGAAGCGCCCCAGCCGCCGTGGGATCTGCACTTTCCTTCTCAGCTCTAGGAACCCTCACAAGCCTTCAGTCACACGGGATCAGGATCCAAAGGGAACGGCCCCAGCCAGTGCTCAGACACTGAAGGCACCAGGAGAGAAAGCTCAGCAGCTGGGCTTTCCATTGGCACTCGAAGAGCTCCAGAGCTCCAGCTGATGGTGAAAAAGCCCTTAAACTCACCATGACCACCCATGGTGTGGATCCAGAATGGTTTCTTTGCCAAAGAGAGGAACTATGAGCCCATCTCAAAGGAAATGGGATCCCTCCTTCAAACCAGAAAATATCCAAGGATTAATCACATAACAAAGTTCCCAGAAAATTGCTTCTGGCCATTGCCTACCCTGGGCACGACACCAGCTGCACACCAAGAGCCAGCGTAGTTGCTTACCTTGCTCAAAAGAAATGCACTGCCAAAATTGTGAGAGGCCACTTCTAAAGGTACAAACGACATTGAGCCTCTCAGGAGACCACCTTCAAAAGGTGAATACCAGCTCCCTGGTTGTACAAGCCCTGCAAATGCTTCCTCACCAAATATGCCAGGACAGAAGGACGCTGCCGCCCTTCACCTGCACTTGGCAGCATCTTCTCTGCACCTGGAACACAGAGGCCATGTGCTTCCCTTCCCAGGGAAAAGCATTGGCCTCCTTTTCCAGGACCTTACCAAGCAAAACTTGGATGGCATCTCCAATATCGAATCTGAGTCGTGCACCTACACCAAAGGTGCCAGGACAGGATTGTCCCACCGGCATTGACCTCCCCAGGGCACCTCATCATCTGCTCCCCAACGCTGGGACTGCGTCCTTTGCTTCCCAAGGAAACGCACTTGGAGTCACTGGCTCCTCTTGCCGTCAGTGCCATTGCTGAGCTTTGCCCAGCCCAGCCCACCCTTGCCTTGCCCTCCTTGCCTTGCCTGCGGCTCCTTGGCCTTGCTGTGCTGTCCATGCAGGCCAGACAATGCCATGGAGTGCAGGCAGCTCTGGGCAAGTCCAGGGAGAGGCAGGGAAGGCAAGGCAGGAGCACTGAGGGGAAAGCAAAGCAAGACAATGGAGTGGTGGGCAAGAGAAGGCCCAGGAGTTGTAGACAAGGCAGGGCAGAGGAAGATAAGGCCAGGGTGGCCAGGCAGGGACAGGGAGGCCAGCCAAGGCAAGAACATGGAAGGGTTGGAAAGGCAAGAACATGGAAGGGCTGGAAAGGCAAGAACATGGAAGGGTTGGAAAGGCAAGAACATGGAAGGGCTGGAAAGGCAAGAACATGGAAAGGTTGGAAAGGCAAGAACATGGAAGGGTTGGAAAGGGAAGAACATGGAAGGGCTGGAAAGGCAAGAACATGGAAGGGTTGGAAAGGGAAGAACATGGAAGGGCTGGAAAGGCAAGAACATGGAAAGGCTGGAAAGGCAAGAACATGGAAAGGCTGGAAAGGCAAGGCAAGACAAGAACATTGAAAGGTTTGAAAGGCAAGGCAAGGCAAGGTTCATGTAGGAAAGGTAATTCAAGCCAAAGGGGAGGAAGGCAAGGCAGGGCAAGGCGTGGGAAGAAAGAAAGGAGTAGGCAGGTCAAGGCAGGGGATGGGTATGGAAAGCAAAGCAAGGTGTAGGTGGAGTCAGGCAAATCAAGGGTGGGTTTGCAAAGCCAGGCAAGTGAGAGATGGGCAAGGCAATGCCGTCTGGGGGGGCACCTCTCACCTGCCTGGCCTTGCAAACCCAACCCTCCCTTGCCGTGCCCTGCTGCCACTCTGTTGCCGTGTGTTACCCTTCAAGGCCATCCCCAGCCTTCATCCACCGCCTGCTTTTCCCCACCTTCCCTTGCCAGTCCCACCGCTGCCTCGCCGTTCGTGCTCCAAGCTTGCGTTACTTTACCAACCCCTCCATGCCCCTCTTCCGCTCTTCCTCCCTCCCCATTGCCTCGCATTGCCTCGGTCACGCATCCCCAGCCTTCACTTCCCTGAACCTTTTGTTCTGGTCTTGCCTTTCTTTGTTTGCTTCTCCTATGACTCTCATTGTCTTCCCTACCCCTTCTTTGCTTTGTCTTGCCTTTTCTACCCAAACTTTCATTTCTTTGCCATTCCTGCCAATCGCGTCTCTTGTCTCACTGACCCCTCTGTGTCCTTCTTTTGCCCTTCTCGCCATGCCCATGCCCTTGCCTTGGTCACCCATGCCCACCTTGGCCTCCCTGCTGTGTTCTTCCTGGCCTGGCCTTGCCTTGCCTGTTTCTCCTGCCACTCTCCCTGCCTTGCCTACAAAGAAGTTGTCTTGCTCTGCAAACCCAACCGCTGCTGCCCCTCCCTTCCTTGCATTGCCCTGCCTGCCCATCCGCTGCCTTCACCTGCCCGCTGCTTTCTTCCCTGGCCTCATTTCACCTCGGCTGCCATTTTCCTACTTTGCCTTTCCCACCCACCCTTGCCTTTCCTTGTCGCTCCTGTCCATCCCTTGCCTTGCTTTCCCTCACGGGCTCCAGCCTGGCTTTGCCTTACCACTCTGAAAAGGGGAGGCTTCCTCAACCCCTGCTGTGGGGAGATTTACTCGACCCTTAGTGTTCGATTTTTCTGTCAGCATCCCAGGAAGGTTGAGACCCTTGTGCCCGGCCAGTCTGGCAGTGTCCCACAGGATCGGAGAGTGGCCTGACTGACAGGAGAACACACCAGGAGTGTGAGGGACACCCCTCAGCAGCTCTTCCTCTTTCCTGATTGCGCTCCCTGCTGCCAGTGGCTGCCAGCATCTGCGAGGGATTCACAGAAACCGACAGTTTGTGGAATAACTCTTCATCAATGCAAAATTGTGACGCGTTAAGGTTCAAAGGTTATTGGTGGCAGTGTCTGACTGCAAAAATATACTCGAAGGAATACACAGACAAGCTCTAATCCTCAATAAAATATTCTGTGTGCTTAGAAATGGATTCTTACCCAACAGGTGTCCCTATGGGGAAGGAGACAGGTTCATCTCATCCACTGATCCCAGCAGTTATGATGGAGTCTTCCCTGACTTTTCCCCCATTCTTGACTTGTTTTTATGCTATTTCTTTGTGTTTAGGTGGAGCTTGGGTGACTCAAGTCAGGCATACATTTGTTACTGGTTGGTGTAAAATTCTCTCACTTTACTTTTTAAAATACAGCCAAAAAGAACACAAAGCCCATGCCCAGCGAGGGGCAGTTGTACCTCAGAGATGGGGAACTTTGGGATATTAATATTAAATAAATATTAATGTGAAATAATAAATTAAAATTATTATTAGGCTTTAATGAAGCCAGGTCATCTAAGGAGAGGGATTTATTTCCCCACAGTTGCTGGCTCTCCATCAGGACATCTTCTCCTCTCTCCATGGGCTGACAGGTCCTGTGTGGTTTATCAGCTGCAAAGCATCACCGAGTTCCCTTCCGTGCAGGGATTCCCGCAGAGCCCATCCGTGGTGTCTCCGCTGTGTCCCACCCTCCATTCCACGCCCCTCAGCAGGTGTCTGTGCACGGGGAATCCTCGTGGAATAGGCATCAGCTCCTGCCATCTGCACTTCATCCAGGGAGCAGCCACTGTGATTTACCCAATCATCTCCATACTGCTTTAACTCCTATTGAAATGCTGACAGAACTCCTCAGATTTCTCTGATTGTGTCCCGAGTTCCCTGACCACAGGGTCCCCAGGCATTTTCCCTCACAGCCCCTCTGGGTGCTTCCCTTGCCCTCCCTGCCCTTCACTGCCTTGCGTTGCCCTGCTCACCCATCCCCTTACAGGGCTCCGGCTTCCCCCAAACCACAACCAGCGGGAAACGGGGCAAAACAAAAACCAGGAAAACCCTTTCTTTGTCCAAAACCAAGAGCCAGCGCTGCCGGATTGCCTGCTCCGTGCCACCCAACAGGGGCTGTCCCAGCAGCGGCACTTCCATCGGCAGCTGGGGCAGCGGCTGGAACTTGTGGAGGGAAGGGGGCTCCGATTTTCCTGGCGTGATTTGTCCGGCGTGATTTTCCAGGCGGAGACAGTGAGAAAGAGAGAGGGGGGAAAAACTTCAAAGGAACATCCTCCCCGGCTCCAAAAACTTTAGTTACCACAGCAACAGAGGCTGAAAAGGTATTATGAGATTCTCCAACAGCCGGAGAGGAATAAAAGAGGGCTTCTGCCTCGGCTTGGGGAACCTGCCCCAGGCAACTCTCCTGGCAGCTGGGCAAGAACAAAAGAGAGCTCTGTGTGCCTGTTCCCGTCTCTTCAAGTGACTCCCCAAAACCTCCAGCTCTGCAAACCAGAGTAAAACACCCCAGCTCCACTTTCAGCCCCGGGACAGCAACACGAACTGCGTGGATTGAGATGGAAGAAACACGGAATACAAAACACGTTTGTTGAGGCACCCGGGACGGGAAGTCAAAGCAAGGGATGGGTGAGAAAGGCAATTCAAGGTAAGGGAGGGGAAGCAGGGCAAGGAAAATCAAGGGCTGGGCTCAAAAGGCAAAGCAAGGGAGAGGTGGGCAAGGCAAGGAGAGTCCCAGGAGCAGCAGGCAGGGCAAGGCAGAGCCTGGCAAAGGCAGGGCCAGGCTGTGGTAAGGGCTGTCCTTTGTGGCCAGGCTCCCATGGCCAAAAGTGCCATCCCGCCTCCTAAAACTGTGAATGGTCAAGGATTGCTGCCACACGAGAGCTTTCAGGACCAACAGCTCTGGCTGGCCTTGAACTCCCAGGGGCTGCCTCTCATCTCCCCCAGAGGCTACAGGGTGCCAGCTTTCCTTCCTGTGGAAGGAGCTGCCCTTGGCAGCAGGGTGCTTGCGGAGGAGAGTGGGGTTCCGCCTCCCAAAGTCATGAATATTTGAGGTCTGCTGCCACAGGAAATGTGCCAGGACCAATGGGTCTGGCTGGCCTTGGGCTCCCAGGAGCCACCTCTCAGCTGCCCCCAAGGTGCTGGGTTGCCAGACTTTCCTTGCTGTGGATTGAAGCCCTCCTTGGTGCCCAAGTACCTGTAGCTGAGAGAGGGATTCTACCTCCTAAACTGAAAACATTCGAGGATCGCTCCCACGCGAAAGCTGCCAGGATCGAAGGATCTGCCTAGCTGTGCCCTCCCAGAAGCTGCCTCTGAGCTGTCCCAGAGACTCTGGGAGCTGGGCTTTCCTTCCTGTGGATCAAAGCCTTCTTCCTAGGCCCGGTACCAGCGGTCGAATGTGGAAATATGCCTCCTAAAACTGCGAAAGTTCAGGGATTGCTCCCAGATGAAAGGTGGCAGGACTGACAGACCTGGCTGGCCTTAGACTCCCAGGGGCCGCCTCTCAGCTCTCCCCAAAACACGGGGACACCAGACTTTGTTTCCTGTGGAAAGGACCCATCCTTCTCGGCCAGGCACCTGTGGCAGGAAATGGGATTCCACCTCCTAAAACCGCGAATGCCTGAGGATTGCCCTCGGATGAAAACTGCCAGATTCAAGGTGTCTGGCTTGCCCTGGCCTTCCGGGAACCTCATCTTGTCTGCCCCTGAGACACTGGGGTGCCGTGCTTTCCTTCCTCCGAGAAAAAGCTGTCTTTTACAGCCAAGTACCCCCAGACAGAAGCTGAATTTCGGCTCCATAAACTGGGAATGGCTGATGATTGCTCCCAGATGAAAGCTGCCAGCACCGACGGGTCAAACCGGCCTTGGCCTCGCAGGGTCTGCCTCTCATCTGCCCCCAACACTGGGGCCTTGGGCTTTTCCTTCTGTGGAAAAGAGGTGCCCTCTGCTGCCAGGCACCTGGGGCTGAATGTGGGGTTCTGGATCCTGAAATTGCAAATGAGCAAGGACTGCCCCCAGATGAAAACTGCCAGGAGTGACAGCTCCGGATGGCCTTGGCGTCCCAGGGGTTAGGGTTAGGGTTAGAGGTTCGGGTTAGGGTTAGCAAAAGGGTTAGAGTTAGGGCTGAGTGTTTGGTAAGGGTTATGGTTAGGGATTGCTTTGCTTTAGGTGTGGGTTTATGTTTCAGTTTTAGTGGCGTGGGTTTGGGTTTGGATTAGGATTCATGGTTTGGGATTTTGTTAGGATTATCGTTAGGCTCATCTTCGGGGTTAAGAGTTTGAGGTAAGTGGTTAGGGTTGTGGTTAGGGATTGGGTTTCGTTTTGTATTTTGGCTTCAGTGTTATGGGTTTGGGTTTGGATTAAGTTATAGGGTTAGGGGTTTTGTTAGGATTATCATTAGGCTTTTCTTTAGGGTTAGAGTTTGGGTTAGATTTAGGGTTTTTTGGTAGCTGAATTTTGGAGCTGACATTCAAACCTCGGCCATGGGCTCCTGTAGGAGAACAAGTGCTCTTTTCCATAGGAAAGAAATCCTGTACTTGCCGTGGTGCAGGTGTGGATGAGGGGCTGCCTGGCATATGGCAAAACCATCAGGACCTTTCCGTGCTGCCCCCGACCCCAACACCCAGCTGGGCACCCATCTCAGCACCCAGTTCGGTCCTTACATAATTGCCTCGGAGCCTGCTGGTTGTTGCAGGCAGCAGATTACGGCACGGGGCTCCCAGGATGACTCCTTAAGCCCTAAATCTGCTCCCTGGCCTTCCCCGAGATAAGGCAGAGCAAGAGGGTGGCAGGAGGTGTTGCACCAGGGTGACACCGTGCTGGCCACGCCATGGCTGGGATCCGGATGCTCGGCATCAGGATTCAGACATTCCACATTGGGATCCTCACGTTCAGCACCGGGATCGGGACCTTCAGCACCGGGATCCTCGTATTCAGCACGGGGATTCCCAGCTTGTGCTTCCCAGCACAGAGGAAACAGCTGGAATCCTTCATCTGATCCATATTTTCATGCTCAAGGATGCAGCAAATTGCCCTTTGGGACTCTGCCTCAGTGGTTGCTGAAAATGGGGAACGTGGCCTCCCACGATTTGCCTTTGGCACCAAACTCCCGCCTTTTTGGCAAGAAAATAGCTGATCCAGGGACTAGAAATGCCCTTTCCCAGATCTCATAGTCCAGACGGCCCTGAACCTCAAGAAACATGAAAACCTACCAACCACATACAAACAACAACAACAAAAACCTCTTTAAAGCTGAAGATGAGAGAACAGTCAGGCTTCACGTGGAATTTGGCAAACAATTTTTGCAACTCTTGGGCTAAAGCTGCCCTGAGAGCTTTGGAATCCATTCCCAGTGGAGCAGGAGGGATGGAAATTCCAAGACACCTTTCAAAGGGAAATCAGAGTTTATTGACTGCACCCATACGGTTCAGGTGTCCCAGCCCTTGACTGGAGCAGCAGCTTCCCAGCTTTATCTGCTCAGTCAGTCCACCTGGAGACAAAGTCAGGTGGAAGGAGTTTTTGGCGTTTCAGCTGAGCCTGTGGGACTGCTCAGGCAGCACCGTCGCATCCAAGTGAGACAGGTATAAAAATACAGCCCACGGCTCCCAGCAGCTCCTCGGCTAAAGACACTAAATCCTGTCCTGATCCTGCTCAGGGTGGATGGAGCCATTTTAAGCAACAGTTTAATTGAAGATCTCTTGGGTAGCTGAGCCCACGTCAACGTGCAGGTTGTCACAGCTTTGGTGCCAAAAGGCCACCTCAGCCACGGGGCACAACCCTTTTACCCTGAGAAGGGTACAGAGGGATATTCTGTGGTCTCTTGATGACTTTTCCCTCCTGGTTCTGGCCGGGATGCTGCCCAGCTGAAGAGGGACCCACGGGGAAGATCTGAGCAGCCCCAGGAAAGATCAAGGTGAGCAGAACCATCCTCAATCCCCAGAGCCTGCTTGGGAGTCCCTAAGGGGTGGGAAAGTTTGATGGAACCTTGAAGGCTTCCCTCCTTTCGTGGCACCCATCAATAATTGTTGACTCCTGCTTAGAAAGGTTTAATCCCTTCTGCCAGGCTCAGCCTGTGTGTCCCTGCCCACAGCTCCTGCTCCAGCGCTGCCCTGGGGGAGCCAGGAGCTGCTCCCGGTTGCTCTTCCCCTGGGAAGAGTCCTGGAGTCTCCAGGGATGTGCCCTGGATAAATGGGGAGGGCTGGGGAGGGCTCAGACCCGTGTGTGGCATTGTGGGGTGGATGTCTCCTTCCTCCTGGTGCTGTGCACAGCAGCCCCGCTGTTGGGTTCCAGCTGTTGGGTTCCAGCTGTTGGGTTCCAGCTGTTGGGTTCCAGCTGTTGGGTTCCAGCTGTTGGTTTCCAGCTGTTTAGCACCTCCACAGCCCTGCAGCCATTCCCAGTCTCTCCTCCCACCTGGATTCCGCACCTGCCCTGTGGGACACTTCTCCACCTCTCAGATTCCCGAGGTGTCCCCCTGGTTTTCCCACTGTGCCTGGGGGGCTGCTCCCCTCTGGGGGTACCACAGCACCCAGATACCCCCAGGGAGGGTTTGCATGGGGCAAAGGATGCAACCTGGATTGCTGGGCTGTGCTGGAGGCTTGGCAGCAGCTGAGGCTTCCCAGAGGGATGAGGGACGCCGGAGCCCACACGGCTCCCACGGCCACTCTGTGTCTGCAGCCCCGAGTGCCCCCTCGTCCACCCGGGACAGGCTCCCGGCCCCAGGCAGGGCGCAGGGCCAAGCTGGGCTCGCTCCCCCCGCCCAGGCCGGATGACAGATGCCTGCAGTGGAGGAGAACAAGCTGCAGCTCCCACTCCTAGCCTGGATGCCTCCGACCCGGAGCTGCACTATGAGGAGGAGGAGGAGGAAGAGGATGCGTCATCAGAAACCTCAGAGCCCTCGGACAGCAGCAGCATCTTCTCTGATGACTCTGTCTACCCTTGCTACGAAGCCTCCCCGGAGGCTGATGGCGCCGGGGTCCTCAGTCTCTACCAGTGCTGTGCCAGGAATGATGCCAAGCTGGTGTGGGAGAGGCTGGAGTGTGGGGTGAGCCGGAGTGAGGCCACGGAGCTGGACATCAACGGGAGGGTGAGTGGCTGGTGTGGGGTGTGCACCCTGCCGAGCAGAAAGAGGATTTTCCAGGAAGAGGCAAAGCCTGAGGGCTGGAGGTTGCTAAAGCAGGTGGGGCAGGAGGGAGAGGCCTGGAATGGCTGTGCAGGGATTGATCCAATCCTTGGAGCAGAGCCTTTCATCCTGGTTTGGGTGGGGCGACAGTTTGGAAGGGCCATGGGAGCACCACAGTGTGGAGCTGGTGCTGAGCATTGTTCCCTCTCCAGAACGGGCTGATGGTCGCCTGCTCCAAGGGCTTTGTGGACATCGTGCCGCTGCTGCGGAAGTGTCCCTACATCAACGTCAACCAGCAGGACAAGGATGGCAACACGGCCCTCATGATGGCTGCCCAGGCAGGTCAGCGCCGCACCCAGCCTCGGCACAGGCAGCACCAGTGACACCCCTCAGGAAGGGATGTGACCCCCTGTGCTTTCCCCAAAAACCCTAAAATGAACAATTGTGAAAGCCATGGCCCCAAGGGATGAGTGACATCAGCCACATTTGTGGTTCACCTCAGCACTGCTCTAAAACTGATGCAAAAGTGGGGATTCCTGCAGGCGTGGTCTCTCAGCCGTGTCGTGGCGAGAGGCAGAGCTGGGCTGGAGCTGCCCCACGGGCTCCAGGAAAGCTCCAAAAGGGTCTGGGCTCTGTGTAGGGCCCAAACCCCAAGCCTCAATGGCTTTCTTTGCTGCTCTGGCTCCCTCTCCCCAGTTTCCCAGGAGGGTAAGGAGAAGGGTCCCAAAGTGGGGATCACCCTTGATTCCCATTGTATCCGTGCTGGAATTCATGATTTTTTGGGTTTTTTTCGTTTTGGGACTCTTTTCTGTGGTCCCCACTAAAGCAGCTGGTTCCTCAGTGCTGTTCCCTCCATGGCCAAACCAGAACAGACGCAAACCCTTTCAACCCTGATCCCCTCAAGCTCCTGCATCTGCACCCTCACGGAATGCAGCTGCTAAATCCTTTGTCCAACAGGCGCCAGCTATTGTCCCCGTTAACTGTGGGAAGCCTAACGCAGCTTCTCTCTGGCTGTTAAGGACACATCACCATCGTCAACTACCTCCTCAACTACTTCCCCGCGCTCGAGGTGGACCAGCGGGACCCTCGGGGCCTGACGGCCTTGATGAAGGCGGCGGTGCAGGGGCGGGAGGACTGCGTCACCGCCCTGCTCCTGGCGGGTGAGCATCGCCCCAGGGCCCCTTGGGGGTGTCTGGGAAGGGGTGGGACGGCAATGTCGTGGTGGTGATCGCTCTCCGCTGTCTCCAGGAGCTGACCTGCAAGCGGTGGACGCCGTGAAGGGGAAGACGGCCAGGGAGTGGGCGACTTTCACTGGCCGCTTCGAGACCACCGTGCGCATCCGCACCCTCCTGCGGCGCCCGCGAGCGGAGCAGTTTGGAACCCAGTACCAGCCCGAGTGGCCGGCCCTGGCCGAGCTGGTGGCCAAGGCCCTGAGCCCCAAATCCAGGAGCAAGAGGCTGTCGGAGAAGATCCGATCCATGTTCACCTTCAACATCCCCCGCAACCCTGAGGAGGATGGTGTGATGGACCACATGGTGAGGATGACCACATCCCTTGCCAGCCCCTTCGTGGCCACTGCTTGCCAAACCATCTGCCCCGACAGCCCGCCCGAGGTGGGCAAGCGCAGGCTGTCCGTGCCAGAGATCCTCGGGCAGCACGTGCCGGATCCAGACGAGGAGTCAGAAGCCTCCTCACGCCCCAGCACTGCAGGATCATCCTGCAATGGCCAGGCCATGTCCGAGGTCCGGCTGCTGCCGCCGCGCCGGCCGCCCAGCCGCCTCCTGAGCTTCCTGCCACTGTGGCTGCGGCGTGGGAACAGCGTCTTCCCCGGGGAGCCCATCCCAAAAATCAAAGTGAGCAAAGCTTCTGGCTCGTCCTGTGGCGAGCGGAAGTCACGTGTGAAGGACAAGGACCTGCTGCAGCCGCCTCAGTGGAGGTACAAGACGCTGAAGGAGGAGAAGAGAGCGGCCGAAGAGGGCAAGGGTGGGGAGAAGGAGAAGAAGAAGAAGAAGAAAAAGAAAAAGAAAGGCTAAGGCAGGAGGTGTCGGGGTGGGGACAAGGTTCTTGCTGTCTCCTTGGACCTGCTGACTTTTCTGGCCCAGTGGGATGGGAATGTCCAAGGGAGGAGGATGATGTGGGCATACACACGCAGCTGAAACATCCCCAAGGGTTCCCAGGCCCCTGCCTGGCCTCTTGTCCTCTCCACCCCAAGGGTGGCCACCCTGGCGTGGTCACTGGTCCTGCTGGGCACTTGGGTGCTGAGACCCTGGGCCAAGCTCCAGGAATGCCAGGGAGCAGGACTGTGGCACAAGATCTTCCTATGTTTTTTCTGTTTCTTTTTTTTTTTT
>VZRN01000034.1:14340-28281 GCA_013397935.1 Dasyornis broadbenti
GGGTTTTTGCTTTTCTTTTTTTTTTTTTTTTTTTTTTTTGGGTTTTTTCTGTCTCTTTGGTCTTCCCAAGCTCTTGATTCTGCAGCACGTGTTGAAATGTGGCTGAGCAAATTAAAATGGAAGCGGTTGTCATGTTAACAGGAACGATTCCACAAATGAAGCTCAGGGTTGCTGTGGGGCTGGCAGGAACGCTTCCCCTTTGCTGCCACCCTGTCCCCTCCTCGGTGACATTCCCTGCTCCTGTGTGTGCCTGGGTGGTGGATGGACACACGGAGGCTCAGCACTGGTGGAAGCAGCTCCATGCTGGGGAAGGAGCTCCAGCTGCTAGGCACAGGCTGGAAACCAAACTTGGGGTGCTCATGGGCTCCATTCCCAGCTGCCCCCAGAGCTCCAGCACTGCCAGTGCTGCAGCAGCCGCAGGGTGCTGGTGTTCCCCTAAATCCAGCTCCATCCCGGGCTGTAGGAATGGGGAGCTGGGGTGGTGGCTCCTGCAGCATGGGCAGTTTGACTCCAGGGCAGTGTCAAAGTGCTCAGAGCAAAAGTTGTCCGTGTAATAAATAATTCCTGGCCAGGTGTGGAGCCCCCTCCCAGCACCACCCCCTTTTCAGGAGGACAGGAGTCCACGCTGCCCACGTTGAGGCTGCAGCTCTGCCCTTGGCGGGGCACCGGGAGGTTCAGGCTGAGCCGTGGGCAGGGAAGTGTTCTCACAGGGAAGGAGCTCCAGCCTCCCCGTCTGTTCCCCTCTATCCCTTGGCTCGCTCGGGCTCCCCAGCACGTGGCTGCCCTCCTTTGCCAGCTCCCTGTGGCTCGCAGATGAGCCGGGGGCGGACGGCACATGGAGCAGCCGTGGCACAAGCCATGCCAGCCTGGCTTCTGCCACACAGGGGGGAGGGAGAGACGAGTTCCCACCAGCCCCGAATCCCCTTCTGCCCTCATGGGGGTGGCTCAGTGAGACCCCACGGGACTGAATGCATCCGTGGAGGGTCCAGCAGTGGTCCAGGGACGCCCCTTCCCTTCTGCAGGGTGAAATCACAGCCACGAGCACCTGGGTGATGAAGGGAAGTCTCGCTTTGGCTTCAAGGTTGTACCAGGGCTGGCGTGGGGCTGTGGGTCACGGCGCTGCTGGGTGGTGCCCAGCCCCACTGATTCAACCTGTGTGCCCCAGACAAGGACTGGACCTGGGCCAGGAGCCTGCGCTGGGTTTGATTTGCCTGTCACAGACCTCTTCAGTCAATCCCACCCTGGAGGAATTCACTTTCCCACAGCAACCGTGCCGGAGCTGCAGCTGGGCCCAAGGCTCCCACCCACCTCTGCCCTTCGAGTTGCCCAGGATTAGGATTCAGGAACTTTTAGAAGTTTTTAAGCAAGTGTTCATCTTCCCAGTGATGATTATGATTTAAAAAGGAAGGAGGCCCATTTGAGAGATGGAATTTCAGGAATCAAACCAGCCAGCACCAGCCCTTGCTGGAGAGCCGGTGCGCTCGCCTGCCCAGAATAACTCCTGCAGCCATAAAAGCAGGATGCCCTGTGTCTGCTCCCATGGAAGGGATGCAAGAACCATCCAGGAATAATCCCAGGAGGGGCCAATCCGGCCGGATTGCTGAGAGCCGCCCGCCGGAGCAAAGATGGTCACGGTGATAAGATGTCTGCAGGCACCAGCTTCCTCCCGGGCAGCTCCTATCTGATGGAAACCGCTTGTTTCCCCCACGCCAGTTCGGCAAAGCTCCCGGTGCCGCGCGGGCAGAGTCACGCGGGAAGGTCCTTCGTGTTTTATCCTGGTTTTGTGCTTTTGTTTGTTTAAACTCCCCAGATCACGGCCGATAGCGGGGCGAGATTCAAAGCTCTGCCGCCACCGTGCCCCAGCGCCCTGGCACAGGGAGGCTCTGGATGGGTTTGTGGTGCAGCTGGGGCTGGTGATGCAATGGAAGTGGGGAGGTAAATCAGGCCCCGTCACCTCATTAGGAAAGAGGCTGCAATGCGGGATCAGTCACCGCGCTGGGGAGCAGCCGGCAGGAGGGCACGGATGGGGCTTGGGATGTCCCTGCAGGGAGGAGGGAGAAGCAGCTGAGATTGGGGTGGCCCAAAGAGCAGCCCCGAAAGTGGCAAAACGGGAAGCGGTGCTTCTGCTGCCCATGGTCCCACGTGTGCTGGGTGAGCGGGAAGTGCCCAGCCCATGGCCGTGGGAACGGCACTGCCGACAGCCACAGCCTCGTGTGCGAGCAGTAGGAACGGGCCAGCGCAAGGCACCCAGCAAAGCCCCGTGGCCCACCATGCCCTGCTCTGTGCCTGCAGCCAGGGCTCCACATCCCCACTGGAGCAGCAGCCCTGATGCCAGGTCACACCCCAGGGTGAAATGCTCCCCTGCCCTCCAGCACCACAGCCAGGAATCGCCGGGTCCAGCGTGGAATAACCAGGGAGCCCCTCGGCTCTGTCCTGGTGCTGCATCCCTACAAGGGCTGGGGCAGGAGGGGTGGCCAAGCAGGTCAAGGTCATTCCCACAGAATGTTCTCCAGAACATTCCCACCCCCATCCCTGCCCCCCCCCCCATCCCCTGTGCTCCTGCTGAAGACCTTGGGATGCTCAGGAGGAGGCGGTGATGGCCGCGTCCGTACCATGGGATAGGGTTTGCCATGGAAACTGGGAAAGTGGGTGGGAAAGCACTCAGAGAAGGACAAGGAGGGAGTAACAGGCGAGGCAAAGCAACCAGGATGGAGCTGGGGCCCGGTGAGCGGGAGGAAGGGAGGCTGGTCGCGGCTGTGTGCTCAGCAATAGGAAATGCTTTATTAGCTGGGAGTGGTGGAGAGAAGCCAGGCAGGAAGAGGCAGTAATAAGAAACATTTTTTTGACTTCTCCCACATCCAGACCACAGAGCAGCTGCCAAGCGGCTGCGTCGGACAACGGGGTCGCCAAGCCGGGCCCCTGCAGCCAGGCCGGGACGTTCCCCTGCCGGGACCGGCACGGCCGCGGGAGACCCCACGGGGACAGCATGGGTGGCAGGAAAGGAGCAGATCCATGAAGGTCCTCCGAGCTGGGGCTCAGGGCACAGAGCAAAGCTGCCCCGGCTGAGCCAGGTCCAAGAGTGGGATCGTGGCTGGGAGAGCCTCGCCAGGGCCAGGCCGTGCCGGGGGCTCTCGCAGGACGTGAATGCTGTAGGTGAGTGGGGAAGAGCCACGCGCTCGTGGGGTCTGGGGCTGCACCGAGATCGGTGCTTCTCTCCTGATTCACCCCCGAAATCAGGATTTGGCCTCATTTCCTTAGTGTTCCACGGGACGCTGGGGTGGACGTCAGGGTGAGAGAGGCTGGAATTAGGGCCAGGGGTGTGAATCAGGGTTCACATCAGCGTGGTAGTAGCAGGATCTGTCCCCAGGTCCTTGCTAAAGAGCCGAAATAATAAGCAACTGCAATGGAAAGGCTGAAATCAACATGGGAAATGGGGAATTTTGGATGTATTTTGAAAAGGCATGGGCAAAAATGAGGGAAAGTTGACAGCTCTGCTAGCAAGGGCTGGAGCAGGCAGTGGGCTCCAACACCACGGAATGTTCCACCGCCATGCTCCCCTCCTCACAGCCAAATTCCAGGTCTCTCAGGGGAGGGGTGGGCAAGGAAGGCCCAAATGGCCACAAAAGAGGCTCCATCTCCAAAGCCAGGCTGGGGAGAGCCCCATCATGGAGCTCTTTCCCCGTGCCAGCACCGCAGCCTTGGCAGAGACACTGCTCTTGTTCCTGCTGTGCACGAGGAGCCGCAGGCGATGCCATCCCCACTCCACGGTGAAGCTGAGCGGGTTTTGCTGCTCTCTGTGTGTGTTTCATGGTCATGGAATGGTGATGCCCCTCAGTGAGAGGGGCTGGGCTGGTGGAGCCCACCAGAGCAGCTCCCTGAGCTCAGCATCCCTCCCGCCCTGGATGCGCCAGAGGTTGAACGCGGCTTTGCTGCATCTCAGACCCACGGCAGGGAGAGGGAAACAACCCCCTCTGCCTGAAACCAGGCTGGAGCCTCAGGATCTGAGGCAAAGCTCCTGCCAGCTCCATCCAGACCTTCACCCCTGCAGCCTGGCTCCCCTGGCTGGCACCGGTGCTGGCACGAGGGTCTCGGCTGTGCCTGTCTCCCCGGGAAAAGACGGCACAGGGAGCTGAGTCACGAGCCCTGTCCTGAGGCTTTAACCCCTGTCAGCAGCAGAAACCACAGCGGGAGGAGGAAGAGCTGGGATTGAGAAGCTCGGCCAGGCTGCCCTGGTGAGAGCAGGGATCCCTGAGCCATCCCAGACACATCCCGAGGGTTGTTCCACCCTTCCCTGAGCTCCTGTTGCCTCCTGCTCCATTTTCCCTTTGCTTTTCTCTCCGTGCAGTCACGGGGAAATTCCCCTTCCCCGGGGTTGGCTCTTGGGGAATTTCCCCATGGCCCCATGGATCCCAGACCCTCCAGCTGCAACACGGCTGCCTCCTGCTCCCAGCCGCTCCTGCCAGCACCCTTGCCCCATCCCAGAGTTTTCCCTTGGGCTTTTTTTCCTTCTCCTGGTGCTACAAATCCCGAAGAATATAAAATAGCACCCAGCCAGGCTGGGTATCAGGACGGTATCAAGATGCTCTGGGTGTCAGGAGGGCAGGTGAGCTGCAGCTCCTGAGGAGAAAGGAGGAAGGAAAGGACAGGAATGGGTACCCCAGGGCTGGTTTGACCCATTCCTGACGAACCTGGGATGTTTTTCCTGTGAGATGCCAGGAATGGCTCTGGATCAAGCTTTGCTCTTGGTAACAACGACAATCCATGGGATGTTTCACACACAGTGGAATTTTGGGTGAGGCCCTGCTTTGTATTTCATGGCAAATATCCTGCAGCCCTCTAATGGCTCGGGATTTTGTGGAAGTGACTCCAAGGAGGGAATTCACCACCTGGGAGACTCAGCTTCCTTTTTAAAACACGCTTCTTGGAGCTCTCGAGGCTGCAAGGAGCGTGGTGCTTGGCAGCATCCCGGCAGTCAGGAATCAGCTGCCCAGCTCCAGAGGGGTTCAGGTTTTAAAACAAAGCAGATTCCAGCCCAGCTCCGTGGGAGTTGGGATTTTAAAAGAAAACAGATCCTGGCCCGGCCAAGGGTCAGCCTGGCCTTGCTCCTCCCACGGGGCACCAAGGACCAGCCCCAGCTCCTGCCCTCCAGCCCCAGGACCCAGGATCTGGGCACTGTTCCCTCCCCTGGAGCAACAACCAAGCGAGTTATTTTGGGGAAGAAAAGCCCGATTTATGGCATGGCTGGAGCCTGCCAGGGTCAGCCACGTCCGTGTGTGCTCCCGAGGGCTGGGCTTGCGTGACTCCGCTTCCCCATCAAGGCCAGAATCTAAACAATCTTGATTCCTGTCCCAGCAGCCCTGGGCTGGGCTCTTCAATTGCAGGAAACAGAGCCTTTGGCATGTTTATGTCGGGAACACGAAGAATGAGCTGAGGAGGGGCCGGGAGCCATGGAGTGAGGTGGGGGGCAGCGGGGGGATCGCCGTGTTTGCCTTGGCAGAAGCGTCTCTCTCACAAGGGGAGAAAAAAAAAAAAAGGAAGATTAAAAATAGCCAAACTTCCCCCAAAGGCTCTGCAAGGAATTTTTGGCTGCTCCAGTACCTCTGTTTGTGTCATTGATAAGCTCCACACAAAAGCACCCCCAGGACTGAGGGTTCCGCCCCTGCCCATGGCTGGCAGCTCCGGTGTTTCAGGGGGTGCAGGTGCTGTGGGGGCTTTGAGCTCCATCCCATGGTCCCAGCCTGGGATCTCCAGCGGTGCCGTGGCATCGCCGTGGCTGCAAGGCCCAAGGGGGCTGCGGTTCTACAGAGCAGGAGCCACGGGAACAGCGGGAAGTGCTGGGATACGTAACCCTGGGAGAAAGGAAGGAGGTTGGGGCTGTGTGGCCATGGCCAGGGCCTGGCTCCAGGGCATTTCTGAGCGCTGTGGGGCCGTCAGGGCTGTCCCATGCCATGGCAGGGAGGTCCCCGGAGCCTGGGAGGTCCTGGGATCTGTTCTCAGGAAGGGCTGTTCCCAGGATGTCCGCAGCCAAACTCAGCTGCAAGCAGCACATCCCACCTCTCTCTCTCCGCCCACCCTCTCCTTCCCCAATCCCCTGTGGTTGGTGCTGAGCCCCTCGAGGGGCTGCTCTCACCCCTCTGCTCTCCACAGGACGATGCCGCGTGGGGCTGGTGGCCAAGTGGTGCTGGCGCTGGTGGTGGTCCTGTCCCTCAGCTTCGCAGCCGGTGAGTGCCAATGCAGTGGGGTGTTGTGGGTTAAAATAAACCCTCGGCTTTTTGGGAGCATCTCTGCCCAAAATAGAGCCCAGGCAGGAAGCTGGGCTCCTCAGAGACTGTGCTGTGCCCCTCTGGTGTGGCAACTCATCCCCCAGAGAGGATCTCAACTTAATTAAGTGTGGTCGATTGAGAGCTCTGCTGCCACCGGAGGGGAGATGGGGAAAGGCTGGCACCACGGACTAAAAAATTTGGGTTTTCCCAGGGGTGATGCTGCTGCTGCTGATGATGATGGTGGGAAGCAGGAGGAGCTGCTCAGCATCCCAGGGGAGCACCAGGTGGCCTGGGGACAGATCCAGGCTTGGGTGCTTTTGCAGGGAGGGTCAGGATAACACGGCTGTGCCAGGGAGGAGCAGCAGAGGGACTGGGGGGGATGAGTCTCCACCAAGACCCCGTCCTCCCATGGGGCCACCAACCCCAACCCGGCCCTGCCACCACCCCACAGACAGCCTTTGGGGCAGGAGGACAGGAGGTGCACGAGGGGTCCTGACAACCACAGCCATCCCCTCGCTGTCCCCTCACCACCGGATGTCCGGCTGCCCTCGTGCTGAACTCCCTAATTCCAGGAGGGATATTTTCTGCGCAAAAGGGCAGAGCTAAATTAGGATTTTGGGAGCGTGGCCACCCTCTGAGCCACTCTAGCACCATGGCTCAGGAAAGCACCGTCGGGGAAGTCAGGAAAAACTCCAGGAAAGACCCTGGCTTTGGCACCCAGCTCCCACAACACCCCCTGGGGAGGCACTGGCGGAGTTTGGGGCTTTTGTTTCCACCCTGGCTCCCGGGATCAGGCTCCCCTGGGATCCCATGGGCAGGATGTGACACTGTGTGCTGGAAACCAGTGCATCCCAGTTAACCCCAGCTGCTGGGGCTGGGTGCACAGCCCATCTCATGGTGTCTCTTGGGGATGTGGGAACAGGTGACAACTGGGACATGGATCCCAGCCGGGAACAAGTGATTTTCCAGGTGTGAGGTTGGGCTCCCTGTACCTGCACTCACAGCAGCCTTCCCGTCCTTTCATGATGGTTCCAGGGTGGTCAAAGTGTGGTCCAGGGGTCGTTAGTGCAATGTCCCTGTCCCCAAAGCCACCAAAGCTCCCGGGTGGGCAGCGCGGTGACCCCACGGCCCAATGTGCCCGCAGAGGAGCTGCTGTGTGCCTGCGATGTGCCCCACTGCAGCCAGCCCAACTGCACGGGCAAGGTGTGCTTCGTCAGCAAGAGGAAGGACGAGGGCACCATCACCCAGCACCGTGGCTGCTTGTCGCAGAACATCCTGGAGCACTGCCACACGCCCGTGACCGAGCAGTACGGCATGAGGTGCTGCAGCTCCCGCATGTGCAACGCCCAGCTGGAGATCTTCCTCCAAGGTACAGGGGCTGGGCGAGAGAGGGGACGAGCTGCCCACGTGGCTGCAGGGGTGGTTGGGTCTCGGGGTCATCGCTGTCCTCACTCAGCACCTACAGACACACCTGTTCCCAGGTGAGACAGGGTCAGCAAGATGTCCTCAGGTGTCGCTGCTCGGGCTGTGCCTGCAGAGCTGCCATCCATGGGGCTGATCCCCATGCAGGCACTCTCCCAAGTCCAAGCCCCAGACCTCCACCCTCCCAGCTCCATCCTCATGTTCCACCCATCATTTCCCCCACCCAGGAGAAGATGCCCTGGAAAAGACACCTTCCCTGCCGAACCTCCTCCTGATGATCTTCGTCCCACTGCTCGCCCTCCTCGTCCTCGTGGCACTCACGGCGCTCTTCTGCTGGAAGGTGGCCCAGCACCGCCACAAGCAGAGTGACTTTGGTGACACAGACCTCATGCTGAAGGCATCCATGATGGGAGACAGCACCTTAGAGGTGGGTGAGCTCCGTGAGGGACCCTAAAGGTCCCCAAGGTGTGTGTATGTGGAGGGGTGGCCACCATGCCGATCCCGTGGCCACCATGTTTGCACAGGACCTGCTGAACGATGACTGCACCACGGGCAGTGGCTCTGGGCTGCCCTTCCTTGTGCAGAGAACGGTGGCTCGGCAGATCACCCTCATGGAGTGCGTGGGTAAGGAGAGTGGCCAAGCCGGGGGGAGCTGCCCCCAGCTGGTGCTCGAGTGATGGCACCACAACTTCAAACCCAGGAGAGGGGCTGGACCCAACCGTGTCAGCCAAAACCCAATCACAATCTCAAGTTCTCCTCCTGTCCTGCTGACTGGGGGAGGGAGGGAGCAGCATGAGTGGATGGTGGCCAAGGCCAAGGAACCCTGTGCTGCTCCATCACTCGCCCACACGGGATCCAGGTGCACCAAACTAGGTCTTGGGCGTGCCCTGCGTGATGCGGTGCTGTGGCCGTGGCAGGTAAAGGGCGCTATGGCGAGGTGTGGCGAGGCGTGTGGCACGGCGAGAGCGTGGCCGTGAAGATCTTCTCCTCCCGGGACGAGCAGTCGTGGTTCCGCGAGACAGAGATCTACAACACTGTCCTCCTCCGGCATGACAACATCCTGGGTAAGTGGGGCGCCAGGAGGGCTGGCAAAGTGGGGGCAGCTTGTGGTGGGTCCGTGGTCCCAGGTCTTTCTCCCTGTCCAGGCTTCATCGCCTCTGACATGACATCTCGGAACTCCAGCACGCAGCTGTGGCTCATCACCCACTACCACGAGAACGGCTCGCTCTATGACTACCTGCAGAGGACAGCCCTGGACGTGGACACCTGCCTGGGCTTGGCCTCCTCCATCATCTGTGGCCTCGTCCACCTCCACGTGGAGATTTTTGGCACGCAGGGCAAACCCGCCATTGCCCACCGTGACCTGAAAAGCAGGAACATCCTGGTGAAAAGCAACCGGCAGTGCTGCATCGCAGACCTGGGTGAGAGGGAGGGGTGAGATGTGGCACCCCAGGTGGGTGGCACTGAGGGGTGTGAAATCCCAGGGCTGTGACGTCCAGGGTGGCAGCACCCAGGGATGTGGTACCCCAGGGATGTGGTGCTCCAGGGTTGTGGAACCGCACAGATGTGATGCTCCAGGAATGTGGTACCCTGGGGATGTGATATTCCAGGAATGTGGTGCCCCGGGGTAGTGGTGCACCAAGGATGTGGTGTCCTGGGGTTTTGGTACCTCAGGGATGTTGAGCACCACGGACGCAGCATCAGCACAGCACTGACCAGGGCCGGTATCCCAGCATTTCTTAGTTGAATTGCTGATCCCAAAAGTCTTTCCCATCCCGAATGAGCCTGTGATCTGTGCCCCCAGGGCTGGCCGTCATGCACTCCCAGGGCAGCGACTACCTGGACATCGGCAACAACCCCCGGGTGGGCACCAAGCGCTACATGGCCCCGGAGGTGCTGAGCGAGCAGATCCGCACCGACTGCTTCGAGTCCTACAAGAAGACGGACATCTGGGCGTACGGGCTGGTGCTCTGGGAGATCACCCGGCGCACGGTGGTGAACGGTGAGCAGCTCCCGGCCGCCGGCTCCGCTGGCTCCTGGCTCCCCGCGAGGCTCCGCGCCCGTTCCCTCCTTCCCTCCTTTTCTTTTTCCCCCCTTTCCTTCGCCCAGAAGATTAGCTGTAAATTATAAACACTGTAATCTAGTGTCAGCACCCGGCTCCCTGATTAAAGGGCCCATTAGACTCAATCAGCGCTTTGTTTGTTCAGCGCTGATTAGAAAACAAGCAGCTTCAAGTGCTGCCTGGAAAGCGGCCACGGCCGGGACCTCCGGCCGCCGGGCTTGGCTCGGCAGCTCGGGACTGGGGCAAGGGGTAGGGTCCCGCCGCCCTGGGGATGAGCCTAATTGGGGCTGCCCGGCCAGCGCTGCTACTGGCGGCAAAGTCCATTAGGTGCATTAATTAAATGGTGGGCGTTGGCGGGTGGGGCGGGAGGTCCCCCCAGGCGCAGTCTGGCTGAGATAATCTCATTTATGGCCCCAGGGCTCCCTCAGATTACACATTTACTCCGAATTACCCCAGCCATGCGCAGGAATGACCTTCAGCCGGCTGGATTTAACCCTTCCAGGACCCCTCACTCTCTAGGACGGCCTCAGGGAACCGGGGATGGGGAACTCCCTGAGGTCTGGGGGTCACCCCGTGGGGTGCAGGGAGCTGGCGAGGGTTCGTGGCTTCCCAGAGACGTTAAATCCCACGGCGACACGGACATATGGCGGCATTAAGCAGAGATTAGCTGGGCCAGCTGGCAGGCTGACCACCAGGTGCCGAGTGGAGGTGGCCACAGTGCCAGGGGCTGGTATCGGTGCCGGAGCTGGTGCTGGACCCGTGCCAGGGCTGTAGTTGGTGCTGGAGCCACCAGCGGTGCCAGAGCCGGCTCCCAGCACCGCACGTGCCCAGGTGAGGCACATCCCACCTGGATGGGGTTAGGGTTAGGGCGATTCCCCATGTGCCCCCCAGGGCAGGGAGCCGCTCAGCCGTGCCGGACCCTGCAGACGCCCCACGATGAGCAGGATGGGGGTGACCCCCTCGCCCTGCCCCGTCCTCACGCCGCCCCCTCCTGCAGGCATCGTGGAGGAATACCGGCCACCCTTCTTTGACGCCGTGCCCAGCGACCCCAGCTTCGAGGACATGAAGAAGGTGGTGTGTGTGGACCAGCAGACCCCCGTGATCCCCAACCGCCTCTTCTCCGACTCGGTGAGTCCCGGGGGGACCGTCTCCCTCCCGACCAGAGCCGGACCTTTGCTTCCCATTGAACCCTTCCATTTATCCCTCTTTTCGTGCCTCCCCAGGTGCTGTCGGCACTGGCGAAGGTCATGAAAGAGTGCTGGTACCAAAGCCCCTCGGCCCGTCTCACCGCCCTGCGCATTAAGAAGACGTTGAAGAAGCTGAGCAATTCCGTGGAGAAGCCAAAAGTGGAGCAGTGAGTGCCGGGAAGGCACCGGAGCCGCTTACGGGCTGCACCGGGGACGGGATGGCTCCGGTCACGGAGGGGTTCTGCTCACAGCCCCTGCCTCTCCCACCCCGCCTTCGAGCCGTTTGAATGTGCAAGGACGGAAAAAATAGGGGAAAAAAAAACCACCAAAGGAGGAATCTTCAACCCGGCCATAAAAATACTCCCTGGATCCGTCACCCGACACCGGCGCGTCTCGGATGGCAGCTGGTCGCCCACTCCAAACCCCCGGGCCGGACGCCAGGGTGAGGGGCAGCGATGGCAGAACCATCCTCTGCTGCACCCGCAGCCCTCGGGGCACCCACCCAGTGCTATCGCGGCGGCAGCGGAGCTGCCCTGACCTGCCCGCCTGGCGCTGGCAGCGGCGATGCCGCGGGTTCGGCGGCGGCAGGAATTCCCCGGCAGAGCTCTCGCTAAAGGAGGGATGGATTTCGCTGGGAAAGGATGGTCAAAGGGCAGCATCTCCCTGGCCAGGCCAGATCCTCACCCTGGACTGTGGGGATGGCAAGGATGAGGAGCTGCCGGCGCCTAGCGTGGCCTGAAGATTCCATGAGCCCACCAAGACCGGGGTCCGATGGTGACCCTTCCCTGCCAAGCAGCCAGAATCCCCCTTCCCAAAGAAATGCCCTTTTGGTCTTTGCCAATATTTTGGTGTTTTCCGAGGTGTTTTTGCTTGGCCGGCTTCATCCCCCGTTGTTCCCCACCAGCCCAAAACCCACCCCATGCTTGGAGACTTTTGGACACGACCAGGAGGCGACGTTCAGCAGAACCAGCTTTGCCACATAACTATTTAATTATTAAGATTTAATATATTTAATAAAGTGTAAAGCTATTTTATCGCCTAAGAGCTGCCGAGCTTCCCATGCTGGGCACCAGGTGGGATGGGCCTCGGTGCTCCTGCCCCGCTCAATTCATGGCTCCACCTCCATGAATCCCTATGGTTGGATCCCATAACAAACCCGGCTCCAGCCTTGTGCCAACGCTCTCCCTGTGCCCGTCAGGGGCTGTGGCTGCTCCAGGGGCCGATGGCCCTCCCGCTCGGAGGGGTTTGCGTGGCCCAAGCCCCTCAGGATGGAGGCAGAGCTGGTGCAGGATAGCGTGGTCGTTCAAGGGGTTCAGCTCCGAAATGTTCTCGGCACATCCCAGCTGCCGCCTTGGCCTGCGCTCGGTGAGAGACTGGAAGGAACTGGGCAGCAAAGGGCAGCTGCTGGTTCTGGGCAGGGCGTGAGGGCATAGAGGGTCTTGGGTGCTCTGCCCTGGGCTTGAAGTGCTCAGCCTGGGGCTTGGGGTGCCCTGGAGTGCCCTACCTGGAGTTTGAGGTGCTCAGCCTTGGGCTTGGGGTGCCCTACCTGGAGTTTGGGGTGCCCTGCCCGGGATTTGGGATGCTCAGCCTGGGGTTTGGGGTGCCCTACCCAGGGTTTAGGATGCTCAGCCCGGGGCTGGGGGTGCTCAGCCCGGGGTTTGGGGTGCTCAGCCCGGGGTTTGCGGTGCTCAGCCCGGGGTTTGGGGTGCCCTGCCCGATGTGGCTCAGTCCCCACCGCGCACCAGCTGTCCCGGGAGGATTGCACACGCACACTCCCACACACACAAACCACGCTTGCACACGCGTCATGCACACCTGCGCACACACATCATGCTTGAACACACATCATGGATGTTTGCACACACATTATGCCTGAGCACACCAGGCACACTTGCACACGCATCACGTTTAAACGCTAACATCACGGTTGAACACACACTGCTCACACACACATCGTACATAACTGCACGCACAAGCGATGCCTGAACACACAAATCATGCATTTATGACCACATCCCACACGTGCTTGCACGCACACCACGTGTGCTTGAACACGCACAAATCATTCCTGAACACATGCACACCACACGTGCACACAACTCATACCTGAACACACATCAAGTGTGCTTGAACAAGTGTGCCATGGAAGCCACAAGCACACCATGAACGCACACACGCATGCCACGTATGCTTGCACACACATGATTGCACACATACAAACCATGCTCGAAGACATGGGTCATGTGTGCTCGAACACACATCATGCATGTGCACAGATCATACAGGGGTGCACACACAAAAATTGTGTATGCACACGCATATCACACACACACACCACACACATATCACACAGATATCACATCACACACATCATGCACATACACACACATCACACACACCACACATGTCACACAAACATTACACACACATCACACGTCACACACGCGTATCACTCATGCATGTCACACACACATCACACACGGCTCACACACGACACACGTCACACATATAGCACACACGTCACACAGCATACACACGTCACACACATCGCACACACCACACACACGTCACACTGCTGTCACATGCATCACACACTTTTCACACCCATGTCACACGCAAGTCACACGCATATCACACGCATGGCTCACATACATGACACATGTCACTCACACATGTCACACACGTCTCACATGTATCACACACGTCACACCCATGTCACACCGCTGTCACATACCTATCGCACACCTGTCACACCCCATGTCACACGCATGTCACCTCTATGTCGCACCCATGTCACACGCATGTCACCTCTATGTCACACGCATGTCACACGCATGTCACACACCTGTCACGCACCTGTCACACACCTGTCACACGTTCCCCTCTCCAGCTCGGTGTCCCCTCCCCACTGCCCTTCCCATGTCCCCTGCGCATGCGCGGCCCCGCCCCGTTCCCTCAGGCCCCGCCTCGGGCCCGCCCCCGCTCCCCCTCCCGCCGGCGCTGCGGC